>CAMPDV010000006.1:1200000-1800000 GCA_946699065.1 Loxodes magnus | reverse complement strand
TTAGCAAAGAAATAATACAGGTATAGAATGATCACATAAGACACTATAATAAAGTAGTTATGATTAAACAAGCTAAAAGGTTAAGTTTAGCTAATTTTATAAATAACCAAATAAATTGATAAATATACTAATAGTTCGTTAGATTTCATATTTTAATTTAAATGATCAATCAAGTAAATAAACGGATATTATAAAATAGCCATAATCAATTATTTAAAATCGTTCAAAAATGAATTGTGTAAAATAAAAATCAGCTATTTGTAAAGAATGTAATAAAAGCTAAATTAAAAATAAGATAATAGTATAAGATATAGGATATAAAGCTAGAAGGTGGTATAAGTTATATAGGTAGAACTAGAGAGAGATATGATAGAAAGAATAAAGAAAAGAGACATAATTTAAATGGTTTAAAGTTACAACTTAACTCATTCAAAGCAATTATTATTTCGTTAACATTATTTTAATTAATTAAAATGAACAAAAAGGTCCCCAAAGACTTCTGGAAAGATTGGCCAAACTATCACGCTTTCACTTTAAGAGAGCGAGGCAAACCTTAGAATAACGAAGAAAAACAAATCCAAATCCAGGAACCTTAGCTGGATAAGAAGCCAAAAATTTAATACTTAGGATATGAATCGTCTGAAACGAGCTAAAACGAAAAGGAAGAAAGTTCAGAAAAAAGTAACGAATCTCCAAGGAGTGAAACGTAAGAGGAATGCAAGAGTAATATAAAAGTGCCATGTCCATTAATCTAGCCATAGACTAAAGTGCAATAAAAGTCTTATATTGAAAAGCTTTAAAAAATTTAAAAATAAGGCTAAAAAATAAGCATATCATGCGATGTGAGGTATTTAGATTGAAGATAGTTTTCTGAATACAGAAACTAATTTGAAATTATTTTGCTCGACCCTCCATGGTAAAGTAAGGTTTTTTATTCATAGGTACAAGAAATTAAGATTATATGACTAATAAGGAAATTATGAGCCTACCGATTTAGAAGTTAAGTTAGAATGGATTTTGTTTCATATGAGTTTAAACAAAAACTAAGAAGGCAGGAGTTTAATGTCTTTCTTAATGAGGCTATGAGTATATCGACGAAATTACTTGGGTAAAGCTTGATTAGAATTCCAATATTTAGCTTAATTAAGGGAACTTCTTTTATAACTCTACTGAGAAAGTTTTAATAGGTTATAAAGGAAAAGTGGAATATGTATCCAAGATATCCACTGATGTAATTATATCACCTGCTTTAAGTAACGGAGAAAAGCCTGAGGAAATTTATCGTATAATAGAGCTATTTATGCCAGGTGGTAACAAGCTTAACGTATTTGCTTCTTAGAATCAAATAAGATCAGGTTGGTTTTCTCTTATTAATTAGTTCTAGTTAAAAGACTAAGTTCAAGATTGCAAAAAATGCTAAGAAAAAATTAACGCGAACAGATTCAAATCAAAAGCCAAAGTGCAAGAAAGTTACTGCTTAAAGTGCTTCTAAGAGCTAATTCTAAGTAAGAAGATTTAAAAAGATGATTTTTTCGAAATTCAAAATATAATTACCTTCTAGAAAGATTTGCAATGCACTAAATGTAAGAATCAATTTATTACCTTGTTTGATTGTCAAACATGCTAGAGTGTTAAAATATGTGAGGAATGCTATGATTAAATAAAATCAGAGTCAAATGAATGCTTAGAGCATGCATTTTAAATATAGCAGCAAAATTATAAAGTTTATTCTATTGAATCTGCAAAAAAGCAATGTGGAATATGCGAAATCTATCCTATTATAGGTTTTGGAGTTAAATGTGAGGATTGCAAAATTTCTATGTGTTAGGATTGCTTTTTTTCGTTACCTAAAATTTGGAAGAAATATAAGTAACATTCTGCAAAGCATATGGTAACTCCTCTACGATCTAAATCTTAAGTTTTATGTAATTGCAATGGCTGTGGAAAAATTATAAAGGAGGAAATGCATATGAAGTGTGAAGCATGTTTGAGTTTTTGCTTATGCGGGCGATGCTTTCAGCAAAAAGAGACGATTGATAATTTTACAAATCCCTTAGCTCATAGAAATCACCACACTTTCAATATATGCTGATTTTAATTAATTTAATGCAATATTAACTTTTCTAGTACGTATAAGTCTAATTATTAAGTCATCTCCTCATTGGGATAGTTAGTTATTAAATTACTTCAACTTTTAAATTCTTGATCCTTTACCTTAAAACTAACTATAATACTTTCTAAAGCAGCAAAATGGATTTCTTTTTTGTCATCCTATCAACATTAATAGCTTACTAAATGAAAAAAGAAAGCTCTTCCTAATTTCTTTCATTTCTATATATTACTCTAAAACAATGTTATGAACTAATTAACTTCACAATGATAACTATTTTAAATGAACCTTTAAATCGATAATCTTAGCAATATCAAAATAAGCTATAAGTAAATCATTGATTAATAGTTATGCTTATAAACAAAATTAATGAGAAACTATTTTTCCTTTTGATAGATTAATAATGGAGAATCAAGACTAAAGCAAGGGTAGCTAGAATGAAGATATAAGGAAATATAAAGTAAATCCTATAAAGCATTATTGACTATATATGCTATAACTATTCTTAGATTTAGATACATTACATTGGAATTATTACAAAATCATTGCTTCATATTTTATCCTTTTAATCTTTAGCTATTAAAGATATTCTAAATATTGTTTAAGAAATTTAACGAAATGCTTAAGACTAAAAATCAAGCGAAAAGAATCCTTTTTTAGTTAAAGAAAAAAGGAAATAAAAGTAATAGTTTTCTAATAGAATTATTAGTCTTTCTTTCAAAGCTTTAATCTAATAAGCAATGATGAAAATTAGGGATATAAGATGAAAGATGATACTATTTAGTGTGAGGGGTAGAAGTATTAGTTAATCTGAAAATTATTTAAGTTCAAAGAAGAATCTAGCGTCTTTAGCATCAATTAATTAAAATTTTCTTTTGCTTCTTATCTAGCTTATTTCCATGCAACTCTAGCGCTTTATCAAAGAGAGATTAAAAAGTCATCTAGCAGTTATTGCTTGAATGAAAAACAGGGATGCTATATTTCTTGAGAAACGAGTAATTTATTTTATGCTTCTTGAGTAAATCGACTTTATAATAAATAATCTTACTTAATTTTACAGTCTAGTATTTTTAATCAACTGCACTTTCTCTACAATCTTGACAGATTATTTTCTTTACGTAAGGACAAAACTCTAATTTCGCTACATTTATGCAAGAGCAACAAACACATTTGTGAAAGAATTACTTCAGAAATAGATATTTGAAGTCTGAATCTTTGTCAAATGCTTAGTAAGATTCTACTCTAAATTGCCAAATTTCACTACTTGTAGAGACAAAATATCATTCTTTGCACACTTAACTTGCTTTACTAAGCTCGAAATGATTCAAGAATTTAAATGAGCAGATTAAGTGTCTTATGCTTTTTTGTTTTTCAGGTTTCTGAATTTTAGCCCTTTTATATTTTATTTCGGGAAGCTCAAATTACTAGTTTCATTATTTTGTAAACTCCAATACCTTCTAAACTTTCTCTTATTACTTACATTCATTTAAGTTAGGATTGTCATCTTAATACACCTTTTCAACTGGTCTAGGATACTCTAATTCCGAAATGCAATCTAAATGAGTGAAATAGTATTAGTTCTTAGGATTTACCAAATTAATTCCAAGCTGCTTTATTATACAATCATCTTTTGTAAAGGTACCTCAACACTTACGACACTTCTATGTCCGAGGCACCTTAGAAACTAAATGTAGAGTATTGCCCGGGTAGCTAGTTTAGCTCTTCATTTTTATTCTAACGATTATAAGAAATTTAATTTAAGCTAAATAATTTAAATTATTCTTCCTTATGCTTTCATTATAATTCTTATACTCTGCACTAATAAATAACGCTTGCATCTTTTATAATCAATCTTTTATATTCTTTAGACAATTTTATTAAATTTAGTCTTTTAGTGCAATTCTCCTATATTCCTTCATTTAAATTTAAGTGCTTACTAAAATGTAATGTATTGTGTTAAATTGCTATATTTTGATTATCTAATTGTCTTTATTATCTGTCAATATTGTCACTAGTAATCTTTCTAGTTACATTATTATTTTTGCTCAGCATATGTAAGAATTTGAGTTACCTAACGCTTTAATAGTATGTAAATGGTAATTTTCCTTGATTCTACTAAATGTATATAATTCAATTTATTGTGTTCATAGTAAAAAGTATATGAAAGTCTATTCAAATTTGAAAATGGAAGGCTTAAAGAAAGGTTTCTACACCACCTCCATGAAATAGGAGAGGAAACCAGAAACCGAAATATCCCAGACCCCTGCCAAGTAACAAGAATCTCATCTATCAGGAACACAAACCAGGGAAGAGTACTAACAGACTAGGAAAAGCCACAAGCTTACCCCGGCCTCTTAGGAGAAGCCAAGGAAACAACCTAAGTCTGCTCTACATTAGGAGACATCGGAAGTCTATCCTTCCAGACAAATGAGCGTGGAGCAGCTCATTAAAGTAGTGCTAAGCCTCTAGCAAGAGGTAAAGAAGCTTAGAAGGGAAAATACGAGACTAATGGACCTGATTGAGCAACAGGATACAAGAGAGCTCCGAATGGCAAACTGGGAAAGGGAGCTCGACAACATCTGGAAACACTAACAGGAACAAATGAAACATATGAATGACTCAATAAAGACGAATCAAGAGAAGAACAAGCAAATCATCTAGATCCAGAGCCAAGTGCAATAAATTCCTAAGATAGAGAAAATGGACATTGAAGAATAGCAAGTAATCAAAATGACAAAAGAGAAAAGAATTAAGAAGAAATGCTATTTCTGTGGTAGCTATAGACACCTATATAGGAAATGTAGGAAATTCCAGGAATACAAAAGAGAATATTGGATAAGAGAAAAGAAAGAAAGAGAAATGCTCTATTGTAGTGCAGAGGGGAATATATATAAAAAAAGATGGAATCAAAGAAGTGGTGGAACAAGAACCTTAATAATACGGAAGAAGGGAAAACAAGAAATGTAAATAGGACCAAGGAAGAGAAAACAAGACATAAATCAAGAAAACTTTTTACAAACTTATTTTACGCGGCGGTGATGTAGACTGGTGCGAAACATTTAAATCAAATTATAATTATATGAAAGTCTATTCAAATGTAAGTTATAGTTGATATTCATTTAAAGCAGTTGCTTTCTATTATTTATTGAAAGTTTAGTATCTTTAATTTATTAAGGTAGAAATGGCATTTTATTATGCTCGAAATGTTAATTTTTATGATTTAACTAGCATAAAATAGAGTAGTATTGAATTAAATAGGACTCTCTAGGTTAGACTTGAAGTTTAAAAGGATAAGACAAAACTAAGAAAAATAAAAAGCTAAATATAGCTTAACTAATACATTTTTATAATAGCTAGTACTATTAAATTTATATACTCAAATATAATATTTTTGGTTATATATTAGTTGTAAGCCAATCAATAGTATTACCAAACATATAATATAAAACTTAGCATTTAACTAACAGATTAGACAATAAAAATAGATAGTTTAATTAATTTATATAGCATCAAAAGTTTAAGTTTAAATAAAAATATCATGGATCTTTATAAGCTAAATAAAGACTTTGCTATAGCTCTCTTTTATATACTAACTAGTTGATATTTAGATTAATATCTTATTAAAATAGAAAATATACTCTTATCCTCTATATCTAAGCTGCATTATTTTAATAGATATTTATTGGTTCAAAAATTTATTAAAATTACCTTTAATTTGAATATACTTTTCAATATAAAATTGGAATTATTAGTTTATTGCTTAAAACCGGACTCAAAGAAGTCAAATTGAGTACATAATCTCAACTCTTAAATCTCTTTAATTTAATATTTAGATTTCAACTAAACTATTTAAAGTACTTTAAGATATAATATATAGATGATTACTATGGAGTACTCAGTGATGCTCTATTTCTTTTATTCTAAATATATAAAATATCTTTATAAAGATCTGCATAGTAGTGACTATTAATCAAATATGGAACAATAATAAGTTAATTTAATTTATTTAGCATGGAACTATCAATGTTTATTATGGAAAATTAACATTAATTATTTAATTTTTATTCCAATTTCTTAATAACAACAATTTCCTTTGGGCTCCTTTCTTTGAATGGACGAAACTAGGTTTTTTTTTTATTTCTTCCTTCTTAATTTCTTTGGGTTCCTTATTTAGGAGTCAAAGGCTTTATACTTTTTCTTCCTTGAGGCGCTTCTTACTTCTTATAAATCTTTTCCTTGAACTTCGATACTTTTTTTTCTAAAGGTACTAAGGATTTTCTTCTTTGCTCTTAAGTTTATACTTAATTACCATCCTGCTATTTTGTAGAAAGATCTTACTGCACTTTTTACAATAGCTTAATCATGTTTTTTTCTTTCATTTCTGTTATTTCTTAATTTAAAGAATTGCTCAATCCTGCACTTACAGGTGTCAAATTTCTTTACTTAAAGAGCAGCTAAGGTGAGGATTATTTCTTCATTAAAGTTCTAGATTTCTCAGCTTCTTCTTATTTAGTTTGAATTGCATGTTTTAAATAAGTCTTTCCTTGTACTAATCCTTATAGATTTTACAGCCTTGTAACACTAGTTACTTTAATATCTCGAACTGGTTCTTATAAAGGAGAAAAAGTATGAACAATAGGAGCATTATAGCTACGATTCAAATCTATAGAATTATCTCTTGAATATGTCTTTTTAAAA
The DNA here is from genome assembly GCA_946699065.1 of Loxodes magnus. Lineage (NCBI taxonomy): Eukaryota > Ciliophora > Karyorelictea > Loxodida > Loxodidae > Loxodes > Loxodes magnus. Next base: position 1,793,192 of record CAMPDV010000006.1, on the reverse strand, counting down.
TCCTATCATTATTAGGAGATATTAATCACTTTATTAGCTGTTACAGTTAGTTCCTTCTCATTTTTCTCTAATGATTACTTTCTCTTATCATTTCTTCTCTGATCAAGTAAATCACTCTAACTAGATTTTTTTACATTAACTTACTGTTTCTTAAGATGATTGTATATTAGTTTATGTTTTTTCTACTTACTAGGCAACTAATTTTTAAACTCTTCAGGAGAAGTTATTTATATCTAATACTTAGGACTAATCACTTGACTTTAACTTTATACTGTTTATTCCATTTTAAAATTTGAAATAGCTATGATTATTTAACGTAATCTACTTATTTACTAATTGATTACTAAGACTCTTTATTACCAAACTAATCATATTATAACTCACTTTATCTCTTCTAAACCTATATTTGAGAGATTATTTTAACTCTATTTTTTAATTTAAGTCTGCTTGCAGATATTAAGCACCAAGCAGTGACCTACAAAGTTAAACTACCAAGAAAATCAGCAGGTCATACTTCAGGTTAACTACCTAAAGTTTAATTCCATAACTGCAAGTTCAGTTATATTAGCACTCTTTATTCTACTCTCTATGCTTCTTTTAATAAACAGTAATTAGTTAATTTATATTTTAAGCTTCACTTAAATCAATTAAAGGAGAAATATATAACAAATCTGAAAAATTAAGAGATAAATGATTACTGTTAATTATATAAGTGCTTAAGTACTATAGACTTGTAAGTTTCTTCCCTAGCCATAAATAACTCCTTTTTAAAATGTACTGATGCATTTAATCTTAAATGGGACTGAAATCAATCCAAGTCAATTTAATCGTAAGAGTCTATCGTTATATTTTACCATCCTCAGTCTGATTTTAGCTGTTGAACTGTATATTTTTCCCTTAATTTTGGCTCATCGAATTTATAATAATTAAAGCCAATGTTTTAAAAGCTTTGTAATACACCTAATATATAACTTTCTTAAAATCTCTTAACAGATTCTAGTCATTCGAATATCACTACTATCTTAGGAGAGTTTTTTATAATATTATATGCTCCTTACAAGGCTAAGATATCAGCAGATTCAATATCAATATGAATGAAATCAATTTGAGGAAGCTAATCATTTTACCATATATCATCTAGCTTGATTCCGTAAACCTGTTGTTTACTTTATTTTTTTACTTATTTTTTAATTTAAATCATGCTCTTTTAGGAATTCTCCTTTATTTTCAAATTAATAGGGCCACTCTAGTTCAATACTGCATAATTGTAAGATTAAGCCTTATCTTAGAAACCGTTTATATATATACTTTTGTTTACGTACATTGAGAGAAAAGGATTCATTTCAAAGGAAATTAACTATCCTCCTTTTTTAGCATCTAATAAAGCTGCCATTCTCATTGTATATAAACCTACATGTGATCCAGCTTCTATTATTTTAAAATGAGGTTAAATAACCTATGAAGTGAACTAGGTCACCACAGGCTCTAAAGAATACAATTCTTCATACTCTTTTATCTTTTATGAACCCAAATCATTCTTGGAATAGCAAATCTTCAAAGCAGTTTGCTTATATTTTATGCTAAAAATTCTCTTTTATTTAGGAAAATATTTCTCTTTCGTTCATTTTCATGTATCAATAGTTTCTTAAAAACTGCTTTTCTCTATATAAAAGTTATTTTCTAGAATTTCTCTCTTAATATTCAATCTCTAACTACTGCTTCCTATCTCCTTCTCTCTTTTTTAGTAAGTCTAAGTTTACTCTTATTATCTAATGGTAGTCAGTTATTAGTTATCTTGGATATATCAATTAGGATTTTCATTCTGATGCTTAAGGTTAGAATAATTTTATTCATTTCACACAATAGGTTTTTATAAGTTTATTAAGGCAATCTAAGGCTAAGCAGTTTAGGAAGAAGAAAATCTATAAAAGAAAATAAAATTAACTGTGACAAAACTAAAGCAGAACAAATATTTAAGTTTGTTCATTTTAAATTAAGTCTATTCATAAAAATGCTATTTAAAACCTATTATACTAACCTTATAGACACAATCCTTCATTAATACACATTATTACTTAAAATTAATCAAAAGACCTTTCTAAAATACCTTTTACTAACTATTAATACTGACTTACAAAAACTTCTGTTCTTGTTATTTAGACTCTTTGAAAGATCTTTAGAGATGTTCAGTGAATATTGATTAAGCTTTATTTAAAGGTAATAGAATCTATCGATATAATAAAGAACATACGAATTACCTTAGAAGGATATACTCTTAATAATAAAAGGCATACTTAGTGATTAAATAAGCTTAGTTAATTCTTAGGAAGTTAATATTTACATAGAAAGCAAAGCTTATAATTAAATAGCATTTCATTAATTAATTTACTAAAACTATGCCAACTAAAGTTTAGGATATAAGTTTAAATAACTCAAACTGGAACAAGTTTGAAACTCCTTATATGTTTAAAAGTTGCAGACTGAAGAAGCTAAGCATTACTTACCTTTATAAGCTTAAAAGATGATTTAAGTGTAATCAAAAAGTAATAATTGAGTATACAAAATAGTGAAGATTGATAGTCTGGTGAGTATTAGATGGCTTAGTAAATTAATAACGTTTAACTTTAAAATTAATAAAGTATTATAGAGAGTAATTACATACATCATTTGTCTGCATAAAAATTATAAGTATATATATTACTAAATACTGCTTAAAGCTAAATTATTAAAAAATAAAAGTTTCACCTAGCTTTTAAAATGAGAGTTAACATAGTTAATTAGAATGTTCTAAAGAAAGATAAGTTGACTTAGCAATGGGTCACTAACTAAATTCATTTTGGTATGCTCTGAGTTAATTTAAAATACTAGTTAAGTCAAGTAAAAGTTTTCAAAATTTTAGGAATATAAGCATTTTATATGGGGTTTCTCCTAGTTGTCTTATTTCTTAAAAAACCCATCCGCTTGCTCTCGTCAATTCCTTGTACTATTCTTTTGATCTTTCCATTCCGCCTGTCAAGCACATCATTCTTATATCACTAAAACATGACATTTTATCATCCTTCTCAAGTAGTAACTCTATTATAGCTAATATACTTTAAGTTTCAGCTTTCTTGTAAATTTGCGTCAATAGCTATTTGCAGGTTTAGTCATCATAATTATGCAGAATTTATTTTAATAAATATCCATTAGCCATAGGAATCACATCTTCCTTTAAGAAGTCTCCTTTCACAGCAAATACTCTACTTTACAGATTTTTTAATTAGATATACTGTTTTGCATATGGTATAGTTTATTCATAATCTAGGACGATTCCCTTAGATTACTGACATAACTCTATTATTTTCGTTAATAAGACTCCTTAAGATCCTCCAATGTCTACAATTAGCTACTTATGCTTAAATAAATCTACTTGCTATTTTCAGATTTCAGTAGTGGCTAGGTTTTAGTCTGATAAGAGTTGGGATTGCATGAAGTTTTACACTTAATCATAATTCTCGTTGAAGTATTAAATTCAGTTCTTTCCTACGTAAATTGAATATCCTGGCTATCCAGTTTCTATAGCCTTTTGCAAAGCTAGTAAACTCATTTAAATATAGTGACTTCCAGAATTTAAGGCTATAAGCTTTAAGCTTTGGTCTTTCAAAAAAAGCTTACTCAGTGGGGTTAATTCATAAGTTTGAGGAACAGTGTTAGATATATAAAGTAGCTAAAAAACAGCAGCAGCTTTAAGAAACCTTAGAAAGTACTATTCATTAAATTGTTTAGTAAGTTCGGAAGTGATTTAAGAGAAAGTGAGTTGTTAAGATTAAATAATATCAGGTATATCAAAATAAACAAAGCTAAATATTATTTATTAATTCCAAGCTCCTTATAATCCATTCATTAGCTGATGCTTCAGAAGTTCTTCCATAATTAATACAACCTTTAATTTCTACTTCTTTACTATTTTAATATAAATATGACTATATAAATAGGAAGCAAAGATATTTATATAAATACCTCCACTATAGCTTCTAGAGCCTTATATTAGTATCTACTTAATATTGCTATTTAGCCTATTGATATACTAATTTGATAATAAAGGCTGGTATTTGGTTTAATTATATTACTTATGATTTCATTCTTGTATAAAAACTAAAAATAAGCCTAAGTTTATAAGATTTTAAGGAATAAGAAATCTTCAACTATTTAGATTAAAAGTTACTTTAAAATAGCAGGATGAATTGATGGTTAGTGTTATATGATTTATATTATAAGCAAATGCTTTATGCAACTGCTATAGTCTTAAAAGTTAGTTTAGCTTATTTTGATGCTAATTGGTTTTCTAGATTCTACGCTTCTATCTTATCTGCGCTAAAGCTTGCTACTATTATTAAAAATGCGCTACTTATGAATTATTATTGTAGTAAACTAATTCCTTTTGTTCTCATTTGATAAGTGTGAAGCATGATCTAACGAGAAAGCTTAGGATAAGTTTTGCTTTATAAAAGGTAGTAAAGTAGAATATGTTCCTTAATGTGATTAAAATGAGTTATGCTAGTTAAGTTAGTTCTATCTAATCAGGATTAGGAAACCATTTAAGAAAGATGCTGCTTACATACCTTTTAAGATTACTATGGCTTCTTTAAATGCCAATCTTACTGCAAGGAAAAAGAATGTGACTTTGAATCTTTTTAAAAGGATTTAGACGAATAGAGTGACAAATTGATTTATAATGAAATATGTAAAGAAGATGATGAAGGCGCTACAAATTAATGTGGCTGCTGTCCTTCGTTAGATACTACAGGAAGATGTACAACAAGTGTTTATGATTGGGAGTATCAGTATATTTGGTAAAAGGTATGCTAGGAAAATGAAATAATACTACTTGATGAAGTATGCAACTTCTATCTATGAATAAAATTAGGACACTTTATAAAAGCAGTCTATACTAACTAAGACTATCTCACTCATTTGAAGAGTTATAAAGATAACCATGAACTTCTATAAATTTATAATTTCATACAGAGCAATAAGGATGAAAAGGATTACAGGCTTATCATTTTAATTGTCCTTGGAGTTTCCTTTCTTCTTTGCATAATTACACTTTTAATCCTTTATATCCTCAAAAGAAGGAAAGACCACTAATAGATAACTATTAGTATATTTTAAAATAATGAACTAGAGTCTAGTTAAGTTTCTAGTTTCCCTTTCATTGTATCATCTCAATTGTCAGAGGAAAATAAGAGAGTTATTCAATCAATGCAGCAGCAAATAAGTAAAGACTATTCTGTAAAATATAAATTGCAGTGGAAATCATTTAGCACTCCATCAGACAAAGAAAAAGTTAACTAGGAAAGTGAATATTTAGGACAATAGAAAAACTGAATCTCATAGAGACAAACTGTATATAAATTAATTGGTTTAGCTGTTATATCTAAACCCCCTTAAGTCTTATTACTATAACCATTAATTTATTAACTTCAAATATTAATTATAAGGCTTTAAACTTCTAAATCTGATGATATAGCCAAACTGACTAATCGATGTACTAAATCAAAAAAATTAATGCATAATATTTATTTCACTATAGTTTTCACTTTCATTCATTTGATAAGGGAACTTGCTTCTGATAATTGTGTTGGATTCAATTCTATTGAACTAATGACGAGGTGAAATTAAATGATCAAACCTGTATTTTACTTTTTCATTAGAAATCTTTTACTGACTATTTTAAACTACCTCTGCTTATATACTTTTCAAATGTAAACTTAATTGCTCCTAAGAACAATCTTCTTCTCTTGTTTCATCTTATTGAAAAGAAAATTCACAAGGATTCAAACCCTTTTCCTTCAATTACTCATTCAAAGCTAAAATCTCTAATAATAAACATACCTCCATTTCCAGTACATTCTGTCTCTTTTATAGGTAAGAATTAGAAGCCTTTTAGTCATCAATTTGTTTTAACAAATTTGAGTTAAATTTTCTTAATAACTCATTCTATTTTTAAAGTTCCATAACTTGCTAACTAAAAAGATCAATATTTTAATTAGAAAATGCTCTCTACATCGTTTTATTGATTTACTCTACACTCATATTTTCCTCTTCTTATTCTTAACTTTCCTTATAGCTATCTCTAGCTGATCCTAACTATCCAAATCTCTTGGGTGTCTAGCAATTCAAATTCTTAGATTATTGGGCTAAAGTTTAATGTTCTATTATATTTACTAAATATCCATTTTTATGAGGAAACTATACTAATTACTAATGTTTCAGTCATTCCAGCTTTAATTCTAATTAAAAGAATAGCTTTATTATATTATTTTCCTTCAATCATTTATATAAATAAGCATTATAATATTTAGACTATTAAACCAAAACAGTTTTTGTTATGCTATGCTTATAGGTAACCTAGAGAAAACCTGTTTAGGTATGATAATCTGCTTGCACTAATATTTAAAGCAACTAGTTTATTTCATTTGATTAGATGAATATTGACTATAAAACTAAAGGCATTGAAGCATACATTATACTTAGTTATTTTAAACATGATTATCGCTTAAACTTACTTTAGGTTTATTTAACTGAATCATTAAATAACAGTTTATTAACTTAAATTCTTATAATTTACAAATGTCTTTAGTTTATAATTATATTTTCCTTGCTAGCTTAGTCCTTTAGATAGTCTAATTAACTTCTGCTTTTGAATGTCGTAAGTGGTTAGAAAATAGAGCTAATGAAGGTTACTGTTATTCATGGAATTATGTTGAAGATAGAATCGATTGCATTCCTTATTGCAATTTCAGACAAATTTGCTACCTTACAGCTTTTTATAATGACTAGTATGAATACTAAAAATGCTAGGACTCATAGTAGTAAGAAAATGATAGCTATGTAATAGATACTTATTGTTAGAGTGATTAGTATAGCTATTATTATAACTAAATGTAGTGTGCTTAATTTTGCAATGTTGAGGATTAATAGTGCAATTATAAGCAATACTAGAAATCAATGGGCTAAAAATCTTGGCTCACTTAAAATTTTGATTAATGCACTTCGAATAATCAATGCTCTTCTGGTGATTGTCAATGTGTTCCTGATCCAGATGGATATGGACGATGCACAATTTCAGTGTATGATTCAGAATATGAAGATTTTTGGCATAAGGTATGCGAAAATTGGAATTATGATGACGAAGAAGATGCTTGTCCAATGTATATTTGAATTACTATGGGATACTTCATAAAAGCTATACAAGACAACAGTAAAATGTTTAATTGACCTTAATACTAAGATTGACAAGAGCTTAATGATTTTGACTATAGTGATTCTGGTGATGGGAAGTTTTTTAAAACTTGGATGATAATACTTATTATTGGTGTTTGCATACTTTTTATTTTTCTGTCTATTTGTTGTTGGAGAATTAACAGAAAAAAGCAAGAAATAAGAAGGAGAAGATAGCCTTAATTGAACTATAGGCAAATGGAAGAAGATATTCCCAACTATTAGCAATAATAGCTTTAATAGTAGTTTTAGCCTTTACCTCCACCTGTTCAGCCTTAAGTTATCAATGTAATACTATAGCCTTTGGCTCCTCCTTTCGATTAATCTCCCCAATAACAGGAAGGATCATTATACATTCCTCCAGAGATTGGGCAATAAGAATTCAATCAGCAACCTTAGCAAGGACAAAAAAGAATCGATGACTTTAATTGACCAAATTTAAACATAAATTTAAGGTTTTAATTTAAGTATAAAAGTCTAAACAACTAATAAGAAATCTATTAAGTCATATCGCTATTAATATACATAATCTATCTCTAACTAAAGCTGAATACTATAATGCTTTTGATTTTACCTTTAAATTGAAATAATAATAAAATCCTTTAAATAGAATATGAATAAAACCAAAAGAAGAGCATAGTTTACTGATATAACATAAAGCAGCTAAATTAGATGCAAAAGTATTAATAAGTAATAGAAGTTAGTCTCTAAGAATGTTAAGAGAAGGTTCGAATTATTAAATAATGCTGTATTATTAAATATAATTAAATAAGCTTATCTAGTTTTCTTAGGAATTTTAGAAAAGTATAAAAAAGAGTGCTAAAATCAAGGTAATCTACTTCAAGAATTATTATTCATTATAATATGCTTATGAATGCTCTATAAATAAAGCCAGATTAGCTATAAGTGCTACTTAGTTAGATACTTCATACTATCACTCTATTATGTATTTTCATTTCTATTTAAAAGCCTTTCATAGTAATTTGATATGGTAAACTAAATGAATTATACATTAGTCTATTAAATATATCTTTCATAATTTTTAGTATCATACTAATATAAAATAGGTACTTTTTAAATTAAATACTAAGCTTATAAATATACAAGATATACAAATATAATGATAGGATATAGAGCTCATTTAGATATCTATAAAATAGAAAATATTTATATTAAATCCTATAACTCTTAAATGGATAACTAGTTACTTCTTTAGTAATAAATCTATAATTGTTTCTAAGGCTAGTCTACCTAACTTTCTAATGAAAATTAAGCTTTGGATAGAGTAAAAAGAGAAAAGTAGGAGGAAGAAAGCATTAAAAAAACAAGGTAGAAAAAAATGATAATATGGAGATATAATCTAGAATTAGAATCAAAATGGAGTAAAATAGAAAAAAAAGTAACTAAATTGCTTAAGATTGAGTTTAGCAGTCAATAAGGAAAATGAATGCCATTAAAATTGTAAGAATCTATCGTTATATTTTACCGTCCTCAGTCTGATTTTAGCTGTTAAACTGTATATTTTTCCCTTAACTTTAACTCATCAAATTTATATTAATTAAAGCCAATGTTTTTAAAGCTTTGCAGTACACCTACTATATTATTTTCTTCAAATCTCTTAACGGATTCTAGTCATTCAAATATCTCTATTATCTTAGGAGAGTTTTTATAAGATTATATACTTCTTACAATGCTAAGATATCAGCAGATTCAATATCAATAGAATTTTGACTAAAAATTTTGAAAGGAAGCAAGTATAAAAGAGAAGGATAATAGATATAAAGGTATATTAAAGGCATTAGCAAACAAGGGAATAAAAGTAAAAGTAACAGATAGACAAACCTTAAATATAAATAAATATAAAAATGGATAAAGCAGAATATTTTAACGAGTAAGCTATCATTTAGTTTTAATAAGGAAATTACTCTTAAGCTGTAAAACTATTTGATTTAGCCATTTAACTGGACCATAGTAAAGCTGCTTTATATTTTAACAAAGGTTTTGCACTTTTTAACTAAGGTAAATAAGAGGAAGCTTTAAAATGTAATGATATAGCCATTAAACTAGATCCAAATAATGCATGCTATTATAATAATAAAGGCTTTATTCTTGATAGTTAGGGTAAATTTGATAAAGCTATAGAGTAGTATAACAAAGCTATTAGTTTAGAATCAAATAATGCATTATTTTATTATAATAAAGGCCTTTCACTTGAAAAATAAGGTAGATATTAAGAATCTATAGAACAGTTTGAAATGGCTATCAAACTAGATCCAAATGACTCTGCTTTTTATAATAACAAAGGAACTTCTCTTAGTAGCTTAGGGAAATATTAAGAAGCAATAGAGCAATATAACATAGCTATTAGGCTAGATACAAATTAAGCTATATTTTATAATAATAAAGGCTTTGCACTTGATAGATTAGCTAAATATGCAGAAGCTATAGAGTATTATGATACTGCTATTTAGATGGAACCATTAGACTCAAAGTTCCACAATAACAAAGGTTTAGCACTTGATAAGTTAGGAAAATATAAAGAAGCAATAGAATAGTTTGACTTTGCAATTAAACTTGATAAGAATAACTCTCTCTTTTGATATAACAAAGGCTTTTCACTTGGCAAATAAGGGAAACTTATAGAGGCTATAGAGCATTATGATATTGCTATTTAGATAAATCCTCTTGAATCTAAATATTATAACAATAAAGGACGAGCACTTCATAAACTAGGTTAATTTGAAGAGGCATTAAAGCATTAGGATTTTGCTATAGAACTTGAGTAAGATAACGCTCTTTATTATTATAACAAAGGACAAACATTAGATAGATTAGGTAAATATGAAAGTGCTAGAGAGTAGTACAATAAGGCTATAAAACTAGATAATAAAAATGCTTTTATCTATTAGCGTTTGGGAGGTACATTTGAAAATTAAGGTAAATATGAAGAGGCAAGAGAGTTATACGATATAGCTATTAAACTGAACCCAAGCTAGGAACTTTTTTATAATAGTTTAGGTTTTATATTGGATAAATTAGGAAAGTATGAAGAAGCTATAGAGCAGTTCAATAAAGGTATTAAATTAAATCCTAGCAAAGCTATTTTATATCGTAACAAAGGGAATACTCTTGAGAAATAAGATAAGCAAAATGAGGCATTAGAATAATATAATGCTGCAATTTAACTTGATCCAAATAATGCTACTTTTTATAACAATAAAGGCTTCTTATTTGATAAACAGGAAAAATACGAAGAAGCTCTTGAGTAATATAACTTGGCTATTAAATTGGATAAAAATAATAGTCTTTTTTATTATAACAAGGGTCTTACACTTGAAAAATAAGAGGACTACAAACAAGCCATTGAATAATATGATCAAGCTATTTAATTAAATCCCCATGATTCAAATTACTATTGCAACAAAGGATTTACTCTTGATAAGCAAGATAGATACGATGAAGCTTTGGAATAGTATAACAAAGCAATTTAATTAGATCCAAATAATGCTCTCTTTTATAGTAATAAAGGAACTACACTAGAAAAGCTAAACAGAAACGATGAAGCTATAGATTAATTTGATTTAGCTATTAAACTTGATCCTCAAAACACTACTTTTTATAGTAATAAAGGCTTTACGCTTGATAAATAAGGCATATATAATGAAGCAATAGAGCAATATGATATAGCTATTAAATTAGATCCAAAAAATGGGTTTTTTTATAATAATAAAGGCCTTACACTTGGAAAATAAGACAAATATGAAGAGGCTATAGAGTAATATGATATAGCTATTTAAATAGATCCAAATGAATCTACCTTTTAAAACAACAAAGGGCTCACTCTTGATAAACAAGGTAAATACGAAGAAGCTATAGAGCAATTTGATATTGCTATTCAATTAGATCCAAACTATACACTTTTTTATAATAATAAAGGCCTAGCATATGAAAAATTGGGATAATATGAAGAGGCTATTGAGTAATATGATATAGCTATAAGATTAGATACTAGCAATCCCAATTCTTACATTAATAAAGGACTCACATTAGAAAACCAGGGTAAATATGAAGAAGCTATAGAATAATACGATATGGCTATTTAAATAGATCCAAATGAATCTACCTTTTATAATAGCAAAGGCTTTACACTGGACAAATATGGTAAATATGTAGAAGCTATAGAATAATACGATATTGCTATTAATATAGATCTTAGTGACTCTATTTTTTACAATAATAAAGGTCTTACTTTATTTAAATTAGGTAGATATGCAGAGTCTCTAGAATAATACGATATAGCAATTGAACTGGATAACAATAAGGCTATTTTTTATTACAACAAAGGAAATACACTTAATAAACTAGGCAACTTTGAGGAAGCAATATAATATTATAATGTAGCTATTCAGTTAGATCAAGAAAACCCTCTTTTTTACAATAATAAAGGAATTTCCCTATAAAACTAACTTAAATATGAAGAAGCTATAGAATAGTATAACATTGCTAGCAATTTAGATCCTCAGAATTCTATATTTTATAACAACAAAGGTACAGTATTCAGCAAGTAAGGGAAATTTGATTAAGCCATAGAATAATATAGCCTAGCTATTAACCATAATGCTAATTTCTACCAAGTTTATCTAAACTTAAATTTAACGCTTTAAAAAAACAACCAGGCTTAAGAAGCAATGAAGTTCTTTAATATAGCTAGAAAAATAAATCCAGATTTAGTTAATTCCTTATAAGTCTACTAAGAAATCACAGCTTAGTCATAAGATATTATTACTCTGGAAAATATCTGATAACTTTTATACTCCAATGGTGCTGGTACAAATAATAGATCCTAAGTACGTATTTGAAGTTATAAAGATCTATTTCCTAGTTAGCAATCATTTGAAAGCTTAAAGCTAATAGGCTAGGGATAGTCTAGTAAAGTTTATCTTGTATAAATCGAAAATAATAGCTATGGTCTTAAGATACTAAATTAGAAAGGAAATTTATAAGCGCTAATAAGTCAATTTTATTATGAATGCAGAGCACTTCTTTTAGTTAATAATTAAAGAGTATTAAAACTACTTGGAGTTTCTATTGATACCTCTATAAAAAATAAATACAGCTTCTGTCTATTTACTGATTATATGTCTAAAGGAAGCTTAAGAGTCGTTATAGAATAATAAAAGCTGTTTCAAGAGTGGCCAAAAGAATCTCCAATTAAGTTTTACAAAAAGCTTAGTTTAATAAGTTAAATAGCTGAAGGCTTATAAGCAATTCATTCTAGAGATCTTGTTCATAGAGATATCAAATCACTAAACATTTTATTAGATGACAGTGACTCTCCTAAAATAGCAGATCTAGGAATGCTAAGTGAAGCAAGCACAGCTTTTACTTAAAAGTAAAGAGGAACTCCTTAATGAATGGCACCTGAACTATTTGATGGATAAGTTAGTTAAAAGAGTGATATCTGAGCCCTTACTTGTGTAATTGTAGAAATTTTTAATGAGGATTTACCTTTTCCAGATCTATAATCAGAAGCTTAAATAATGAAAGCGATTTATATAGATAAATAACATCCACCATTCTTAGATGAAATAACAAGTCAGCCTAATCTAGCTAAATTATTAGAAAAATGCTTCAGTTATGAACCAAACGAAAGACCAGATATAAGCACACTCAAAGAGTAAATAGATTAAATAAAAGAAGATATATATCAATTAAATTTTTAATAGATCAACGCTCAAGAGAATGATTACTTAGAATAGCAAAGTTAAATCACTTAAGGCATATAGGATTAGGAATCTTCATCAAGAAATTCAGGCTTTTTTTCAGGTAGCTTAGAATGAAATAAATAGAATATAATACAATTAAACGATTTAAGTTTCTACCAATTTAAGTTTAAATCAATTGATTCAAAAAAATATTAAGATATATTGCATAAACACTTTCATAACTAAGTGCTATAATTAATTTATCTACAATGCTTTATTAATTTATTAGATCCTCTAAGTATCTATTTCAAATTAATTTGACTGTTGCTATATTCTTTTACTTTGATTCATTTTTATTATAATTCATTTATTTTTAAACGAGTTTAACTTGATTTCCTCGAAAACCGTAATTTCATGCTTTATCCTAAACATATTTTATCTTAATTTATTTGATAGATTATTTAGACTATGTATGCTGATATTAAAGGGGCTATTTATATGATTCAACTTAGATACTCATATTAGCTCTTCTTTATTATTGAAATATATTCTTTTTATAATAAAATTAAACTTTTTAAATAAGTTTCTAATAGTATAAATATCTATGCTATCTATTAATACTCTATATTATTGGATTTTCTACTATGGGAGTAAAATGCTTTGTTTTTTGGTCCTACATATTTAGATTTTTATTTATAGCTTGAGAAAATTTATTAAAAATAAGTGCTTATGAACTATTTACTTATACTTAGCAATGCAAAGTTCTATTTTAAAATCACTATATATACTAGACTCTAACTAGTCATTTTAAAGCTATCTCAATCTTCACTGCTTTATTATAACGACTTCTATTTAATTATTCTACACAGTTTATCCTATTTTATTTCCAACTTTCGTATATTTAATTATTTTTTATTTTATAAAGGAACTAGAAGAATTAGAACTATATACGAAGATAATCTTATAAAGCTGCAACTTGAAATAATAAGGCACTAGATATATTTCTTTATTAAATGTTTACTTTTCTGAAGTGTATTAAATAGAGCATTTGTTTAGAATAACTATGATAAAGAATTTTACTATTTAAATATAATGCTATAAGGTATAAAGTAATGCGGTTTATACTCATATTTAATTAACTTAAAGGGCTATAAGTATATAATTTTACTAGAGTACTTAGATTTATAATTAAAGATATTAAATAAAAATCTAATGTCAAGTTTACTTGAAATAGTAGAAATGGAGGAAGTATAAAAAAGGAAGAAAAAGAATAGAAGATTAGAAAAATAATTTAAAACATATACTATTGTCTTTAATCGAAGGAAGCAGATCTTATAATTAAATATGCAAAAAAACTCTTTTAATTTAAATTTAGATTTTAGCGTTGATACTTGGGAATAGTTTGGTAAGTGAAATTATCTTACAAAGTTTGAAGGATAATATTTGATTTATAAATTTGAGACAGGATATAAAAGCCTTAAGATTCATTCTAAAGTACATTTCTTTTCTTTGAAGTTTAACATATAATAAAATAAAAGGTAAGGATACTTATAATTAAATACTAAATAATTAAAATTTAGCTTTTTGTAACTATAAAGGATTTATTTAAAATGGATAATCTTCCATAATGTTTGCTTAATTATAGATTTTTCATTACTACATAGTATTGGATATAACAAATAAAGCCTTATTATTAAAATCTTAAATATAACCTTATAAATCTATTTTAATACAATAATGGTCTTTCTTAAATTAACTAAATAGTAACTATGCATTTGTTATTAGGTTTAGTTGATTACTAAATCCCATTTTTCCTCTATTAACTCAATGATATAATTAAAGCTAGTAGCTATTATTAATAATACTAGTAGTGATATGATTTGAAGTTAATAGATTAGACAAGTTTTCTACTTAGATAATATAATTATAGTTATCATATCATTAAAGAAAGTCAGTTTCCTAATATAAATGATTATAAGGCATTTCTATATAGTTAATAAATATATGTCTTTGAATAGTTATAGTTTCCTTTAAAGTTCGCATCACTTTGAGCAATTTTAAAATAAGATCAAAGAAGTAATGATTGATAAATATTTTAATTAGAAGGAGATCATTTCTAGACTAAATATCATATAAAGACTGAGAAGGTTTAAGCTTATAATTAGATAGTTATATAAATAGCAATTTCGTTTAAATACTCTTATCTTAGAAACTTGATTTACTCATAGAGAGTGCTTTAGTTTAGAAAGTAGTTATAATGCAGCTATAGTTAAAAAAAGCTTTAAATTTTGTGATCTTTTTAACTTCTAAAATAATCCTAAGAATTGCTAAGAGACAAATTAAGTAATATCAGCTTTATTAAAGCAAGCCAGAAGGAGATTTTCTAGTAAATACACAATAATTTATAGATATCAATCAGGTCAATTTCAGTTGTTCTTTTATAAAAGATAGGTGCTAATAATTTATAATAGTAGATAATTTATGTTTAGGATGCTAGATTTCTATATCAAAGTTTCCAAATGATTCAAGTTAAAGTGCTATTTAATCAACTTCGGTTAGAGTTAATAAAAATAGCCTTTATTAATATTTTCCACTCTGTCTATAAGTATCACTTTTATATATCTACGAGATAATATACTCAATAGCATTATGTATGAAAAGCGAAATTATTTCTTGAAAATCTAAATCAAAATAACAAATAAAAAAGTTTATATAATACAAGGATTATATAAAGAAAGTCTTATTTAAATGACTATAGCAAATCTATTAACTCTATTTATATTAATAATTAAACCTTTTTTGAATAAAGCTTTTAAAATAAGAACAATTACTTAGATGACTTTAGATAATAATCTATTAAATAAGCCTTAAAATATAATCCTTATGCATATGATTATTAAAAATGTAGATGATATTATTTTGCTTATTCTCTAATAACAATACAAATGGATTTATTTGTATTTAATATAAGTTTACTATTACTATCTTAGCTATCTAGAATAATTAGTTAATTAAATCATAAAATGCTAAGCATTAAGATTATTTAGATTCAATGAGCATAAGAAACTTTAAGTTGAAATAAATTTATATCAGTATAAAAAAGAAGAAGCATCTACTGTGCTTATTTGTTATAAGCTATTTAAAAGATTTGATTATATTAAAAGTGTTTACCAATTTTAACTTATTTGAAGGTTTTATTATAGACTGGTTTGAATAGAATGGAAAAAATAGAAGATATACTTACTCATTATTAGAACTTTACTAGTGAGGTAATCTAAGAGGAGGATTATGTAACTATTTCTTGATCTTCCATTATGACATTAATTTTGATTCTTGGTATTAATTACTTAAATTGACGATTTGTAGATATCCCTTTTGTATTTATGCTGTGGATAATCTAGTTTTTTTAAGTTTAATATTTCTTATTAGATTATAAAGCAGAAAAATTAATTAGATAAGACTTACTTGATAAATCATAATAAACTAGTACTGAGCAAAACTTAACCTAGTTACAAAGTGGAAAAGAGATAGAAAATATCATAATAGTTAGTTTTGAGAAAGACTATAACTCTATACTATTCTTCCTGATATTTTGCTTTCTAATACTTTACTTAAACATATACTGCTGCTATAGAAATACAGTTAAAGAATTTATAAATGATACTTAATAACAACTTAGTGAAAGAAAGTTCTTATGGACCTTATTTATATTTTTTGAAGTGATAATATTAATGTTTGCCTAAATTTTTGATTTTCTAGCTTTATTTAAGAAATTACCATAAAATATAGCAAAGAATAATTAGTAAAGTAATGGCAATTAGTCGGAATATTTAATATATGATGGAATTAGTTTAGATGAGTGCTAGAGTTTATTTAATATGGTGATATTTCTGCTTATAGTAAATAGTTGTAGCTTTCATTTAATTAATGATATTTAAAGTTGAAGGAGAAATCTTTGGAATCCTTAAGTTTGTTTTTTAGGTCTGTAGTTATATCTAATAATTTACTTTTTGATTGAAGCATTAAAAATAGGAAATTTTTAAGGAATTAGAAACGCACTAAGGGTAAGATATAAAACTAAAAACTTTTTATAAAATCTAATGTGATAAATGGATTTAGGTAAAGAGATAACTAATTAAGGGCTGTAGTTTGTAGTGGTATTAATAGCAATATGGTTTTTAAATTTTCAAGAGAGGAATATAAAATAAGTCTTTGAAAATATAAAAAAATCAAATCGCATGCCTTATTAGGTAGCATACTAAGCTTTTAAATGCTGCACTTTGTATGTAACAATATTTTTTGGCCTCTTTTGTGCAAATTAGTTTTTTTCCAGTATACCTACTTCTACTTTTGTTATAAAATAAGGAAGCTTTATCGCCGTTTCAATAGGTCTAAATTTCTTTTTATAATATCCTCGATAATAATAGTTTCAGTTGAAAAAGATTCAAAAATGCTTAAGTTTTCTGATATACGAAACAGAATTCAGAATCTTCGCAATTTGGTTTAGCTTAAATATATTAGAATCCCTTATACAGTTATATAGAAAGAGATATGTTAATTAAGTTGCTAATTTCTCTTAAAATAATTAAACGTTAATAATACTTTAGTCTTATATATTTCATTTAATTCTAAAAATAGAAACCAATAAGACTTAAATAAGTCTAGCTTGTCTTTTAGAGTGATTAAGTAGATTGAATATGCTACTTTATAAGTACGTTATAATAATGGAAATATTTAAATTCTTATACCTAGTTTATTTAAAGTTTTGAATATATTTTATTAGATAAATTGAAGGTAGACTTTATAAATAAGAATCTAAGTATAAAGTGTATGAGTTAAGGAAATTTGGCTGATGTTATTAAATCTAGCCATAATATGAACTTTAGAAAAGATGATTCATTTTAAGTTAGTATTTAAGAAGCAACCTCCTTATTTAAACTCTTAGCTTGCTTTAAATTAAACTTGTTATATCTAAAAATAGGATTTTAGTGATTTTTCCAAATTAGTTATTTGGTGTAGCTTAAAGTAGCTTTGATAATAGTATCAAGATACACAGGTAAAGATAAAATTTAAAGTCTATTTAAAATAGAATTTCTATGGCTTGCTCAGAGTTGAATTGTCACTTTTCCTTTCTGTGATACAGAAGTAGGTAATTCAGGCTCTTCACCTGGGTTAAATGCAGGCATTCCTCTGTATGGACATCCTTCACAACGAAAAGCATCTCCTAATGCACATTTTCCGCAGTTGCTCTTTACAGGTGGTTAATTTGTTTGTTGTAAGGCTTACATGTCTTATTCATACTATTCTTTTCTTCCACAGGTACAGTTGGCACAAGGTTTAGGTTTAGTCATGCAATCCTAAAACTTCTAGAAAAGAACGTTTTTTTCTTCTTCTTACAATAAATTTTCCTCATTGATAAATTCACTAACTTCACCTTTTTCAAAATTTTATGCTGCTTCCTTCCATTAAGAAATCTCTTTTACAGATTTTCCTTTAGGGAAGCTTGGTTTTTTGCATTTAATTGTTGAGCTGCTTTAATCATACGATATCTCAATAAACCCAGCTAAGGTTAGATTGCTCTAAATTGATTACAACGTTTATTCTACAAGTTAGGTTGAGAATTAGAGATCTAAACATCCTGCCTCATTTAGGCATTTCTATTATATTTTAGCAAGTAAAGCAAACTCTATAGTAGAAACTTCCTATTCAGGGATTTAAACATTGATCAAGTCTTGTAACCCTAAATTATCCCAGTCTTGATTCAAACTTTAGAATTTGCTAGCTTTCATTTATATACTTTTATATCAAAATGTCACTAAGCTATATAAAACTGCTCTGAATCAAAATTAAGGATATTTAATATATCTTGAGAAATTCAAATTCCCTTAAATAAGATTCAAAACATAAGAGATTTAAGGAAGCAAAAGAGCAACTTTAGGATGATTATTCCTTGCTAAATGAATTAAATATGACTGCTATCTCTATGAAAGCCAAATATATAAGAATAGAGAGAAAAAAAGTTTAGAAAGATGACGAATCATTTTATCTTTTAATAGCTATGATAAAAAGCAATAGAAAGCGAAAGTTTATATTTATCTAGTTTATATCAGAAACCGGTAAATTAGGTTAAATCTGTATTAGATAAATAAACTTAGATGCAATGAATTAGATTAAGTAGCAAATCTTACTCTATTTTCAGACTAAGAACATTTATTCTTATAAAGTCTTTTAGTTAAAATTTAGCATTCAGATTTCTCTTAAAAAACAAGGGTTTTCATTTTGGAGAAAGAATCATAGTTTTGAGATTTTAATAATAGCTTCGAAAGAGATGATAGCTAATTATTTGGCAGTGTATAATAAAAGAGGTAAAGAGTGATATTCAAAATAATTTATTTGAATTTTTGGTACCTTGCCTAAGTGCTTATAAGTGATCTTAATGAAATAGCTAATGTATATAAAAGTTAATATAGTGTAAAATTTAAATTTGAAATCAAATTGTTCATTTAAAATTAACTATTCAAAGTTTTACAAACACGTCAAAGTAAAAGTTGCCTTTCAGTTCAGGAAAATCTTTATATCCATTTGTATAGGGTTCATATAATAGTTCTCTTTATACTTCTTAGCTTTCACATTAGAATTGCTTACTTTCCATTATTTTTATGAATTTTGGCCTTTCTCCTCTTTTTTAGGGTGTAACTAGTCAGAACTATCCTCCCTACTTTAAGAAGTTATAAATTAATGTGCTCAATTCTTCCATTGGAGTTCCTTTATGAATTAAATCAGAAGCAAATATTACATCTAGTTGCTAATCAAACTCTTCGTACCTATCACACCATTCTAATTTACGTATGCTAATTTTCAATAGCATTTCCTATTAATTTATAATGCCACTCAAATTGTACTCAAGCTATTACAAAATTTCAGGTTAATGATCAGTCATATAAAGTTCGACCTACTATTACCCTTATTATTCCTTCCACTTCTAAAATAGAGCCTGTGCAGCAATTCCAGAGCCACAACCTAGTTCCATTATCTTACTCTTCTAAAACAATTCTCCAGCCTTAGAAACTATAATTCTGCACAGCACTATTCCTGCCTCTCAGACATGAAGTCCATCTAATCCGCTCTAGAAAATAACAAGATCAGGTGCTTTTACTTAAATTGTTTCGCTTACTTGTATATTCCGCTAAATAGCTTACATTAAATTTAATTAAAGCCCTGCTATTATATTAAACCATATGATCAATTCTTAAGTTATACCTTATAACAACTAATAAACTTAAACCCTATGATTTTTAAGGCTTTCTTAATGTCTTCGTTATATGGTGATAAATGTGAAGTTTAATGCATATAGCAAATACTTAATATTCATAATTGACTAATTAATAGCATCTTAATACTTCATTGTAATTTAGCTTTTCTATCATAGTAATGAAATTATATTTTATATCTCTCATTTGATCCAATCATTTGCCTAAATAGTAACTTATAATTTCACTTTAAAGAAATATAGTTAGTTATTTGAAAATATCGATAGAGTTATTCTTAGTTTTCAGGATATAAAGAATCTCAAATGAAAAAAAACGTTAATTCTAATAAATTTTAGCTTCTCTAATTTTTATGTTTAATCAATTATGCGAAAATGAAGAAAAATAATACTTTTGTACTTTTATTTCTATTGATAAACTATATTAATATTAACAAAGCAGATAGAAAGTCTTAATAGTATGACTTATTTATTAGATCTTAACTTAATATCAAGGCTATCCAAATTAAAATGGCATTATGAATTAGAAGGTTATAGTTCCATCTCACCTCATATTGTTTATATCTTCACTTCTTGATCTTGCATTTGGACTCTTTATTGAGCTTCTAGCTGATCTAAACTTTGAATTACCAGAAAAAATTCCTCGGCTGAATTAAGACTTACACTTAATTGAGATTTCATTTATTTGTAATTGACATCTTAGTTAACGCATCCTTTATCTTTATTCTTTATAACATCGACTTAGTATTCATGTTTATTCTTTCTTGCATCATCTATTATTATTATTGCTTGAACTGATTAATCTTCAACTCAGTATATTAAACCTTCTCTTTTTTTTCTTTTTCTCACTATTTTTCTTTCATTTAATATCTCTTCATATTTTACTGCTTGCTTATGTTCTTTAGTTTTCTGATCTCTTACTAAATCGCCATATTTCTTTCCTATATTTTTTTCTGTTCTTCAAGTCTTTTCTATGCCAGTTCTTATCTCTAAAGAATATTTAATTTCCTTTCATTTTAGAATTTATCAGCATCTTTTCTTGTCATATTAATTTTAACATCTCTTTCGACACTAATCGACTTTAGCATTTTTTGCTAATTTATTTTTTGTTCCATAATATAGTAATATTTGCTTTCAAGATCCATTTCTCTTTTTATATAGTTTTGCTGTTTAATTTAATGCTAAAGTGAAAATGTTCTTTAAACTTGCTATCTTTTGCTTTCATTTTACTCTCTTTTAAACTAGTTTTATCTTATGCTTTCTTATCTTTTGTTTTCAAGTCTTTAAAATAAAAGCACTTCCTTTTTCTGCTTTTCCTATCATTTCAAATATTTGTCTCTTTCTAAGTTTCTCAGATTTTCTTCAGCTCTTTAGATTTATTCTATCCTCTTTTTTTCGTTTAGTATAGCTTTTATCTTCATTTCTTACTTCTTCTTTTCCTCCATCTCAGCTGCTCTTTTTTATTCTTCAATGTTTTTTACGAAAATCTTCTAAGCTGCCTTTTTTTATTAGAGTTCCTCTTCTTATTAAAACTATTTTTTCTTCAAATCTCTAAGTCTTAATTGCTCAAGTTTCTTCTTCTCAAGTTCCTATTACTTCATTTATTCAGCCTTTATTTTAAGCTACCTAATTTAGTTTTACTTCTATATTTCGTTATGCTTATTGATCATATTTTCTTCATTTCTAAGCATACTTTCGATTAGTCTAATTTACTTTGCCTATGCCTTTGCTAATGTTTCTTGAGATTTGGAAACATCGCTAAACACTGATTTGGAAAATTAGTTAGACTCAAAAAGGCTTTGATATTAAGAGTGCTATAACTCTTAACTAACTATCCTTTACTTAGCATTCTTAACTTGCTAAATCATTTCTGTATAACTAGTTACTTTTTCTCTTTTCCTCAAAGTAATTAAAATGCAGTTGCTAGATCTAAGGATCAGTAGAAACATCTGCAAACATTTAAAGTGGCTTAAATAGCAACTCTTTAGGATGAACTCCCTCTCTTTTACAAGCTAAAATACTTCTGGGAGTGTTAACTCTTAGTTTCTACTCATAAATATCTATAGTATCTATTGAAACAGGTTCTAAGCTACTTTCTGACTTTTTCTTCTTTAATTTAGGACTCTATTACATGAAGTTAGCTATATAACAATAAGATTAGTAGAGTAACAATTTAATTAATATGGAGGACTTTGAAATCCCCTGAAATGTTATAGAATTTCCTCTCACTTCCTTGACTTGCTTTTGATTAATCTAGTTTCAGATTTTTCTTCTACTAACTTAAGTTTAACCTTTGAACTATGGTTAGTTATTTGGAATTTTTATTTATTTTCTAGCTATTTTTATTTATTTTAGGCTGAGTATAATAATAAACTTACTTGAAAAGAGTAGGATTATGGCTGAACTTGCTTTTTCAGATCCAGAAGTACGTATTTTTCAGCTTGGCTTAGTTCCTATATAGATAACAACAAATTACCTATAGAAGCTTTTGCATAAACTAGGAAAAATCTTTTAAAGTAATCCTTATTTTCTAATCCTTTTGCAGAAGATCGCCTAAGCCTTATAATAGCTTTTGCTAATTGCTATTAAGATTTTCTATTCCAAAATTATTCCAGCATAGATAGTTTAATTTTCCTATATCTAAGATTTTGAATAGCAAAGATGATTTATACTTTATTGTCTTTTGATGCATTTTTTTACTTTTAGACTCAGTCTAAGGTTTAAAATTAAAGTTTAACTCTTCCTCTATTTTTTATTCTAAGTGCCTGTCTTTTTGTTGCTTTCACTAAGTTAGTCTAATTTGTACGTTTGAAAGTTTTGGAGATGGAATCTAAGAATTGATTTTCTTAATTTGTGGCTTAAAAAGGATTTGTCCAGTCACTGGATCTATTAATGAATTATATTCCTTCTCTCTCCTTATTTCTTCAAGCTTATTCTCTTTACGCTTTTAGAAATCAGTAAGTCTTTCAAATGTCGAACTTTAAGAGCAAACAGAAATTGAGTTTTCTTTTTTATTGATTTAGGGATGAAAACTAATACTTTTATAATACCTCTCGGCAATTTCTTACTAGCATTGCTACCTTACAAAATGATCATTGTATAAATGTTAGGTGACGCTTTTATTTTCCCTTTGAGGAATTTATTAAACTATTTCCATACTTTTCCTATTAATACTAGGAGCAAAACTATTTAGCATAAGTTCTTATTGAAATAGCATAACTTTCTTGTTATGCAATGCTAATTTTCTTATATTATCTGAGCCAATTAAGTTCTTAATTAAATCTTTGCTTTTCCTTTTCTTTCTTTGCTTTTCTTAATTTTGGCTTTCAATATTAGGTCTAAACGTACATTATTTTTACTACTCTATACGCTGCTTTTGGTATTAAGCTTTTATTTTACGCTCTAGCAACCATTTTTTTTTAAATGAGTCTTTATATAATCTCGTGAAAGTATCTTCTGAGAGAGGCGTTTATGTGATCTAATCCTTAGCTAATCATCTTTTAGGTGAGCAGCTTGTACTTTATGTCTGCTATGTATTTTCTGTCTCTATTAATTTATTTTAATTACCTTAATTCCTCTATTTTAGATTCTTTATTTTACCTTATATTTCTTTCTTGATTTGTAAATAATGCTAATCTTTCTTATTCATTATCTAAGAAAAATTTTTGAACTGGAAATTTTTAAAGGAGTTATCTACTGAAGAGCTGTCATCTTATGACTTAACTGCCTCAGATATAACACTTAAATAGCTTGTATTCTAGTAATTTTCTTCCCCTTTTATTCATGGAGATTCCCATCCTTTTTAATTAAGTTCCTTTATTTCCTCAATATTGCTAAATATGAAATGTCTTAAAATCTGTTGCTTTTCTTTGCTCAATTAGTTTGTTTAGGAGAACTTATGCAAGATATACTCTGAGTCATCATTTTCATTTAATACCATATTAGCTGCTTATCCATTATCCAGTTTGAAGGTTAGAAGAACATAAAAAGACCCTTTTTCATTTTAATAGATTTGCTCTTAGATTTGCAGCTCATTTAAGTGTTTCTACTCTTCTTTACTGATTAACTAGTCTCAGTCTTACATTTCTTAACTATTTCTTTTGGTGATTTTTTAGTTTCTTTCATCAACTTAAGATTCGAATTGTCCATTTTGCTTAAAGATGTTATCATATGTGTTTTGAATATCTTGCATACTAATGTCGAAAGGTAAATCATCTGACTAAGTTTATGTATCTTAGCAAAAATACTGCTAAGTGACGGTTAAAGGGACAAATTCGTCTTGTTCAGTTTCCATAGAATCAGTATTTAAATTGGTTTACATGGCATCTAAATACTACCGTTCATTCTCTCCTTCTTCAGTTTCAAGCAAAGATTCTTCTGAACTAGGTTCTTCCTAATCCCCAGTGAGTCTATAGTTAGACTAATTAAAGTTTGAAAGTTACTCTTAAGTCTTATTTATTTAGGGAGTGTTAAATTACTAGCAGTTAGACATATTTTAATAAACCAATGGCATAGGAAGCCCTTTCTTTAGAAGAAGAAAATAAGCGTTTCTTGCAGAGGATTGACCCCTTCATGGAAGAACTTGTCACTGCATTACTCATCAATAAGCCTTAATAGCCTATGAATTTTATGATCGAATGACTTAGAAACAAAACCAATTACTCTGGGCTAAGTGAGATGGAATAAGAAGAATTAAGAACACTAAGGAAGGAAGTTAAAAAGCTTCAGTAAAAGCAAGAGGAACATTCAGCTTCTGAAGAAGAGGAAGAGGATGAAGAAGAAGCTCCAACTGCAAATAAGCCTAAAAAGGGAGCTAGAGGAGCTGTTTCTAGTGAAGCTTACGGAAAGTATAATCCTAAAGGAAGCTATGTCCCTAAAGTTGTAGCTAAAAATGAGGAATAAAAGGCTAGAATTGTTGATAGGCTATCAAAAGCATTTATGTTTGCGGCTTTAGATGAAAAAGAAAGCTAAATTGTTGTTGATGCTATGGAAGAGCATAAGTTTAAGGCTGGTGAAGATGTTATAAGGTAAGGTGATGATGGAGCAGTTTTATTCGTTGTTGATACTGGAACTTTATAATGCAAAAAGTTATTCTCGGGAAAATCTGAACCAACTAATCTAAAAGTATATCATCCAGGTGAGAGTTTTGGAGAACTAGCTTTATTATATAATGCTCCTCGTGCAGCAACTATTACAGCCTTAGAGCCTTGTATCTTATGGAGTTTGGATAGAGATTGTTTTAATAATATAGTTAAAGACTCCGCAGTTAAGAAAAGAGAAAGATATGAATAGTTTTTGAGTTCAGTACCTTTATTATAGGAAATGGATTCTTACGAAAGATCCTAAATAGCAGATGTTCTATAGCCAATGTCATACGAAGAAAATCAATTCATTATCAAAGAGGGAGAAGAAGGAAATGACTTCTTTTTGTTAGAGGAAGGAGAGGCTATTGCTACCAAGACTCTCAAACAGGGAAAACCCCCAACTAAAGTCTACGAATATAAGTCAGGAGATTATTTCGGTGAATTAGCTCTCCTTAAAAATGAGCCAAGAGCTGCTAACGTGGTTGCAGTAGTAAGTATTTCATTTAGACTCCATGCAAATGTGTAAAAATTGACAGATTAGCATTTAAGAGAATGTTAGGTCCATTGGATGAAATTTTAAAAAGAAACGCATCAGCATACGAAAAGTTTGTCAAGAAATGATGAGACAATGGATTCATTTACTTTTAATTTCTATTTCCTTTATATTTTAACCTTCATTTAGTAGACTAAACTATCTTTCTTATCCCTAATTTTGAATTTAACGCTCAATCTAATTAATCTTCCATCTCTTTACATTTACCAATACTTTTCCATTCGCAGGTCTTATATATTTGGTAATTCAATTTTCTAACTAATGGTTTAAAAACCATAATCTAGTTAATCTAAAGTAAAAAAGAAGCAAGTAGTGAACGATAATAATAGCCTTATACTACAAAAGTAGCAAAGCTTAGTAAATTAATCATTACTAAAATAATAGGAGAAGGTACTTAAAACTGAAAGGTATAGTCAATACCTTTAAATGCTATTTTATTTCCTAAGAGGAAAGTAAATTTTATAGTATTCATTACCATTGAAAGGTTTAAAAAAGATTTGTCTCTTTCTTCTTAGAATGTTGGTATCACTAACCTCTCTAAATCTAATAAGTGAGTGGAATTAGATAAGATCATTAATTTTTGAAATAGGAAGTTTAAAATACTGCAGTATAGGTGATAATTGAAATGCTAATAGCTAAGAAATAGTTTTATCTACTTGAACATTAAAAAAGGCTAATCTATTACATAATTTTTGATATCAAAACCATTCTTCCTTTAGCTAAAACAATCTAATTTACTTAATCGAAATAAAAAGTTAAAAAGTAAAAGGGTAATAAATTTAAGGGTTAGTAAGCCATTAAATTTTAACTTCTATAAGATTTTGAATAAAGAGAAGTGAGTAAAGAGAAGAGATAGAAAGGGATTATTTTCAGGTTTTCAATAAGCATAAATAAATATCAATCTATTAGAAAAGATAAATATTTTCATCCTATGAGATCAAAAGACCTAAGATTGCTAAAATGCCTTTTTATTAGAAAGCTATAAATTACAAGTTGCAATTAGAGTAAATAAAACTACAGCTTTAAATGAAATACTTTAAGAGCATTAGTTGCTTAAAGTATTAAGATCTCAAAGTTGAGGATCTTTGCCTTAAGCAAATCATTAAAATTTAACTTTAGAACTTAAAAATAAATTTAAAAATAAAAGGATAATGTCAATTATATAGGCTTATACATCAATATGAATGTCATTTTATAAATATAGAGTAATTAAATCTCTTCGATATATGTTATTGTTAACATACTGAAATAGGCTAATTTAAATAGGTAATAAGGATGATTGAAAGTAATAGAGGATATTAAAATCAGGGAAAAAGCTAAATAATCATCAAAAATAGCAAATATAAAAAAGAAAGATATCAAATTTTCTTAGAGTCTCATTTAGTTCGAGTTAAAATTTAATGAGCAAAGATTGAGATTTTTTATTCCAAAATTCAAAGTTAATTTCCTAGAAATTTTTGTCAGATTATTTCAATCTTGTAAGCTATAAACATAGTTAAAAATGTAAACATAATAACTATATTTAGATAGTTAGTTTAATAAGCAAAGCTGATATAATAAATGCTCAAATTTATTTATTCGCTTAACCATAAAAATAAAATTAATCCTTCATAATAAAATTACAAAACCAAGATTTGAATCGAAGCTATTATATTCAAGTAGGTATAAATTTACCATAACTTAGGAAAAAGCATAGTAAGCTTTCTTTTTATATCTCTTTAACAAGCTTAATTTATATAAATTATTTCTCTTTTATAAAGCTTAAGAGTGTTTGATTATGATATAGTAACCTTTTTTGAAAATAAATTTATTAATTTAATGGTTGATTGAAAGTTAGAAACTCTAACAGCAGTGTAGGCTATGTTTGATACAGTTTTAGCAGTAGAGACAATTTTTCGCTTGCTTGATTTTTACAGATATTGGCTGATGTGAATAACATATATCCTTCTTCTTTGCTAATTAAGAATATCCATTTAAGTTTGGATTCCTCCTTTTAAATCTAAGATTCTTGAGCTTCACATATTTTTTAAATTCATTAGTTACTTCGTAACAGGCTGTACCTTCTTTTTCGTAATAAACAAAGACCGTGCATTTTAAGAATAGAAAGAAAACTTGTAAAACTGACTTGCTTATATCCTACTGTTTGAGTGTATTACTTCCATTGTTGTTTATTTTACTATGAGAGTAATAGAACAAGATATGTAAGAATACCGGAGTATTGAAATTGATCTCCGCCATCCTTTAGTCTAGAGATAAGCTTAAGGCCTGACATAAGAAGAGATTGACTAAATGCTTTAGCGAGAGAAGACAAACATATCTCACTTAGAATGTAGTATATGCACTTTACAGATAAAAGAAGGGGAGATTATTCGTTAGCTTTACTGCAGCCACGTTTTTCACTCGAAATGTGTAGACTATTGGCTTTAAATAAGTGTAAGCTGTCCTCTATGTCGTGCTAATTAGAAAATTTCAATAAGCATGCAAAACGTAGACAATAATGCTTAAATTAATGCAATTTAATTTTTAAAGCATGTAAATTGGTTCTTTCGTTATAGTTATCAGTTTAATATGCATTTTTTTGCCTTCTAGTTCTAGCTTATTAATATAAAAGCCACTAAGTTGGTGCATTATTTTAAGCAAGCAATAGGATTGATTACCTATCCCTTTCTTTTATAACTCGCTTTTTAAGTAAGCAATTTAAAAAGGCTCCAGTTTTAAATTTCGCGTAAAGATTAAATAGACTAAGCTACTAAGAAATTTAATAAGTATATCAGTTACAGCATAAGAAGTTGCGTTCCTTTAAGTAGCTAAAAGATTGCATTGAGCAATAAGGAAATCTTGAGATTTATATTTGATAACTTTCTGCTCTTTTCAATATACAAGATATGCACTCTTTTAATATCCCATTTAATTAAAATCCAAAATTAAGCTTTCTAGTCAATTTTGATACTAATTAACCGTACTAACTGTAAAAAATCTTTGGATGCTAAAAATACTTTCTTCCGTAGATTTCTAGACAGCTGAACAAGCTTAAATTTACTTAATCTCAGCTATATAATATTCTACATTGGCATACCATTTTAATCTGTAAAGCTATTGCAAATAAATATAGAGGATAGTGATGAATAATAGTATATACTCATGATAGAAGACTAATTATAAGGCATAAAAAGGTTTTTTATATATTGAGAAAAAAGATTATTAGGAAGGGACACTTTCCTATATTTTTGAAATCTAACTTTACTTCCTTTAAAAGAAGGATTTGCTGCTGGATATTTAAAATTAAGGACTTATTAAGTTATACTATGAGACTTACTTAAAAGTATAGCTTGAGAATAGAGATAATTTTGATAGAGTTATGCTATGTTTGCATTAATAAGCAGCTTTAAAGTTTAATACTAATAATTTAATTAAAAAGATGAAAGAATTGACGTTTATGTCTTTACTGCTCTGTTTGGTTAGTGCTTAAGATGATTAGAGAGGTGATCCTTTATATCCTCCTGAGATATTTACACATGAACAAATACGATCTTGAGCATTTGTTTTCTATGTCTTAGGTATAATCTATATGTTCTTTTCTCTTCAGATTGTATGTGATGGGTATTTTATGCCAGTGCTAGAAACTATTATATAAAAACTAAAGCTTCGTTATGATGTTGCTGGTGCTACCTTTTTTGCCATCGGTTGTAGCGCTCCTGAGTTTTTTACCAACTTAATAGGATTTTTTATAGTTAAATCAACGAACGTAGGATTTGGTACTATAGTAGGATCTGCGGTTTTCAACGTAGTTCTAGCTACAGGTGCATGTGCGTTGTTAGCAAGAGGAGATGTAGCATTATCATGATGGCCATTATTTAGAGATATAATATGATATGCTTTAGCTATAGGTTTACTTGGTTTTTTTTACTAAGATCATGTAATAAACTGGTACGAGTCACTTACATTGCTGATTATATATTTCAGCTATGTCACCTTTATGAAATTTAACTCCCAAATAGAAAAAAAAATTAAATCTTGCTTAGGTCTAAATTTAGACGATTCAGTTTCCTGGAAATCAAGTGGATTCTTATCAGAAAGTTAGATGGCTGAAATAAACTCGTAGTCAAAACAATTAATTAAAGATAGTGAGAAGTAAGAGGAAGAAATAAGTTAACCTCAAGAAAGAAAAGTTAACGTGAAATAGGTTAAGATTAAAGAAAATAGCTTTGATGAAGTGGAGGAATAGGAAAATAAAGAAAGTGAGAATGATGATAAATTCGTTCCTTGAAGCTTACCTAAGTATACTTGGCATAAATTATGATATTTATTCACTGCTCCCATAAAGCACATACTATACTATACTATCCCAGATGCTGGGAAAGGAAGTAAAAATTAAAAATGGTGACCTTTTGCTTTTATAATGAACTGCATATGAATTGGGGTTCTCACTTATTTCCTAGTTTGGTGAACTAATACACTTGGAATTGCTTTCAAAATACCTAATTTAATAATGGGTTTAACTTTGCTGGCAATAGGAAATTCAGTTCCTGATTTAATATCCTCAGTAGCAGTTACAAGAGAAGGAAAGGGAAATATGGCTATAAGTTGCTGTATAGGAAGTAACATCTTAGACATATCATTTAGTTTGCCTTTGCCATGGTTAATATGGTCTATAATACATGGAGGTTAAGGGTTATCAGTTGAAAGCGAAAGCATATTAGTGAGTATCATAACTCTATTTGTAATTCTAATGCTTCTATTTCTATCTCTTTGTGTATTCGGATGAAAGCTAACCAAATGTCTGGGAGCGATAATGGTTTTGATATACTTCGCATTTATAGCTGAAAGTTTACTAGTAGAATATGGAGTTTTTGGATTTTGATAATAAAGCAACAGATTGTTAATGTTTAAACAATAAAATTATTAAACAGGTCACTTTTTGAAATAATTTAATATATACTTAACCAGATTTCTCATTTCTAATCTATTGTTACATTTTATTTCTAGCTTGTTTTCATTCTAGAAGTGAAAGACTACTCCGGTAGCTATACCTGTTTCTTTTAAACCGTAGGAAAGTTTTACTACATTTTCCAGAGGAAATTAGTGAGTTATATCTTTCTCTTTTATATAGAAGATGTTGTTATCTATCCAGGCGCTTGTTTACTGCTGTGATTATTTACGAATAGTCCCTG
The DNA here is from genome assembly GCA_946699065.1 of Loxodes magnus. NCBI lineage: Eukaryota > Ciliophora > Karyorelictea > Loxodida > Loxodidae > Loxodes > Loxodes magnus. Next base: position 1,762,149 of record CAMPDV010000006.1, on the reverse strand, counting down.
ATATAAGATAGCAGTCTTTTAAACTCTTCTAGCTTTCATCAAGAAGCTTTTCCATTTCTTCGTTTAATTAAGCTATTTTATCGTTATAGCTACTCATCTAATCTGAAAGTTCCTTTATCTACTAAGGCATTTTATGATATTCACTTGAGTTTATAGTAAGCAAAGTCTGCTTAATAACATCCAAATGTCTCAACTAATTACAGTAGCGTTTTTCGATCTCCTACTATCATCCAAGACTGTTAGTTAAAGTGCTTTTATTAATCTTCTTTTACTAGAACACCAAATAATACAACGAGTTATGTTAAAGTTAGTTAAGTTGAATGATTTTACCTTCTTCATTCTAGAGACAACTCTCCTGCTTACTTTACTCAGTTTTCAAGCTTAATTCCCAGGAAAAAGTTTCTTTAAGCATGTCCATAAACTACTCCTTACTAATATTCTAAGGAACGTTCAAAGGCTTTATTATATTTCCATAAGGAGTCTTAACTACCACTTTTATCTGAATGCATTACATTTTAATATAAAAGTCTATTTAAAGTTAATTTACTTAATTAACAATTTATAGGGAATTGCTATTATCAACTAAAGACTAAGAAATTTTTGCTTTACTTACATTTTCTCCAGTTCAAGCTATCAGTTTTATATCGAGGTTTGATTTCTTGATCATTTTTTTATGTGGATAGTTACCACTCCACTATCTGACTATGTTTTATACTGTTTCCAATCCTTTTTTAGGTTCAATTGTTATTTGTAAAAAATCTTGATATTTCTCTTCTCATTTTTCAGTCCTCTTGTCTTTTAAGTCTTTCGAGTCAGAGCAATTATTTTATTAAATGTTGGGAAGAATTGCAATATCAGCAGCTATTTATTTAATTTTCAGTTTCTATTTTTGAAGAATAAAATTCTAAGTTTTCCAATCTTCTAGTTATCTCAATTCTTTCAAATTCAATTTAGTCATCTAATTTATTAGTCATGATATCAGCCTTAGTTTCTTTAGTAATTATTGGAACTTATTCTATCTAACTATCTTAGGATCAACACTAAAACTATCTTCTGTTAAGACTTTATTTTGAACAAATTAATTCCATAAGTATGTCGTTTCCAGGATAAGTTATCCAAAATGCATCATTAGCTCACTTGTTCTATCTGAAAGATTGTAAACTATCTCATCCTGCTCACCGAAAACTTCTTCATTTTGTCATATTATTCTGATATGGATTCAATTTCCTGTTCTATTATTGAAGAGATCCTAGTATCCATATAGTTATTTGCTTTGATATAATGAAGAAGAATGATGTGACTTTTGCTTTTTCTCTGTATATCTAACTTATCTCCCAGACTTTCTTTGCTAATTTTTTGATACTTTATTATCCTCCAACTCCTGTTATTTATAGGTAATTATATTATTTACAACACTATTCAAATATTAAATCTGGATCTCAAAAGCTAAAATTAAGTAAAAGTACATGAATAAATGAGTATGACAGCTGTAATCTAGCCAGTTATACAGACAAAGATTTAGTACTTAAGTAAAGAAAAAGACAAGAGAACTTGCTAACTCCTTTGATAATTAGCTAAAGTATAATAAGCTGCTTATTGACAGAAGGACAATAAAGAAGACAATGATAAACTAGCTTATTGCTTAGACTATATTTGGTTAATAATTAAATAGCTCACAAGGCTAAATACGAAATGGTTTAAAAATAGAAGAGTTAAATATCGAAATCAGTTATAAACTTAATGATAAATCAGGCTTAAAAAAGTAAACTATAATTAGACTACTTTAAGTAATATATAGTAAGTAACTAAAGCTCTAACAGCATGATTTTAGGATTTCTAGACTTTAACTCTTAAATAGTTTAGAGAGCGTTAATTTTATATGAAACGGTCTTTAGATTCTAGAGATCTTGTTTTAAAGAACTCTTCTATAACCATCTAAGTTATATACTAGACTGTAAATCATCCTTAAAGATCTCCTTTGGTTTAGTTAGTAAAGCTTTATAATATTTCTTATAAGTGAAAGCTAGTACGGATTACTCAAAGCCAATTGTTTTTCTTTCTTTCATTAATAAATAAGATAAAAATAGCACTTTTAGTTAAAAAAGCCAACTTAAGTAATAGAAGCTAAGAGACTTTTAAGATTTTATACTATAAATCTTTAGTAAGAAGATACTAGAAAATCACCATTTGAGGCAAAAAAGGAACATTTTAATAAACTAAGCTTCATTGCATTCGTAAGCAGAATTTGTTTAATAGATCACTAAGAACAAGAGTAAATAAAACTAGAGCAGCTGCCAAATTCCATATCCCTTCTTTTACTTGGTACAATATAATAAAACTCCTTTGATTTACTTTTCTGATATGAAAGGTAATATTGGAGAAAAGAGAAGAAAAGCAATTAGAAACTCTCTGAAAATTGCTCTTTAGCTCAATTGACTTTTTATTTTAGTATCATTATCATTTCACAGTTTCTAGCTCACTAAAATATTCAAATGAGAATAGGGAAAAATTGATTAAGTAAGAAGCCAAAGTTCTTTACTTTCCCTTTAAAAGGTTAATAAGGTTGTATAGTTAATTTAATAACTAAAAATATGTTCTTAAAAAGAGAGCTAGTTAGTTAGAAAATTTCTTACTTTTTAACTTTAGAAACTGAAAAAATACAAAAAAGGCTATTTTAACAAGCATCAAATATTAGAAAACTACATTTTTAGATAAAGAGCCAAATTACTTATTATAATCAAGACGATTGCTTCCTATAAATAATCAAGGCTACAAGCTAAAGCTTTGCAAATAGTTTTTGATTATCAAGGCTAGAATAATTTTATAGCGGATAAAAAAAATTTTAACCTGATTTAAGCAAAAGGTTTAATTAGCAGCTTACTAAGAGAGAACTAAGATGAAATAGAATTTTCTAGAAAGCGATAAAGTTTCTGAAAGATCTATAAAAGTAAACGCAAATAATTTTTCTTATCTACTTAAGATTAAAACGGAAAACATACTCTACATATAAAAAGCTACTACCAAAGAGAAAAGCGATTAAGCTAAATCTAAGAAATCTAGATAAACCATGTATTACTTCATACCAACTTCATTTCACTATTATTTACTATAGCTTATCTCATTATCTGTTTAGCTAGAATTCAAGCAAGTGAAAATAAGCATCAAGTTATTAAGAAGAATGCTTAAATAAATGATACATTATAAATAAAAAAAAGCCACTCCAGCAATAAATTTTAACGTATTTTAAGAATTGCTTTTTTATACTTCTTGATAATTTCACTAAATGAGCAACTTAATTAAAAAAGGAGCAATTGGATATAGAAAAACACATATTAGTATTAGAATTTAGAGAAGTAAGAGTTTATAGAAAATATGCTCATCTTAGAAAAAAGTAAAGCTGATTTCTTATCTATCTCGAATAGTACAATTTCCAATTATTAAACCTAAGCATTTGAAAATATAAGTAGTCTATCTACTAGCGAGGTATAATACATGAAGCCTATAAAACTTGGCTAGCAGGTTTAAGTTAATTTATTTTTTAAACTCTAAAGATTCACAAGATGCAACACTAATAGTTGCATATAAGGGCTATATAAAAGTGATATACAATTTGAAGCTAAAGACTTGAGATAAAATATTCCTAAATTTTAATCTTAAGCATTTATTAAAAATAATGAGCTGCATAGACTAATTTTCAAGATTATACAAATAACTGGATAATTTTAATCTAAAGGATATTTATTTTCAGTTAATAGTTTAATCAGGAAAAATTAGACTCTCTAAATTATTATCACCCTTTGCCTAATAAGCTGTTTATATATATAAAAAGAGAGTAAACATTCAAAAGTGATTTAATATAATGATTAAAGGACCTAAAGCTAACAATTCTATCTTTATTTAAGGGTATTAAATAGTGTTAGCCATAGTACTAATTTAAATTTAAACTAAATTACTTAAGGAATTTTAGCCGTAATTAATAATTAGCTTAATGAAGAAAGCTGTGAACACTTTTGATTTGTCGTCAATTGATTTTCGATTGGAAAATGAAGGATTAAATCCTTCTAGCCACATTTCTTCCCCAAATTCAAAGTAGCATATCAGTATAGAAAAATACTAAATCATCTAATCAAATAGATCTGATTATTCCCCTTAACTTCAAAGTTTGTCTACGTAATTAAGTATTAGCCAAAACCAACGCTCCTAGTAGCTTTCTCAATTTAGTGCTTCAAAGTTCAACAAATGAATAATAGATCAAACCATTAAGGAAGATGTAGAGGAGTCAATGGAGAAGATGGCAACTAATTCTCAGAGCATTTCATCTCTTTCAAATGATAACTAAGTCAATCAAAATCTATTCACATGCGAAAATACAGAAGTAGTAAAGATCTTACCATCAAAGCATTCAAATGAGATATTTTAGATAAATAATGAGTAAAGTTAAGATGAATTAGTGAGAAAAACTATATCATATCAAGAAACACCATAAAGCGAATAATAAATTTCCACTTCTAAATTTAGTGAAGGAATTAACCCAAGTAGATGGAATTTAAGGAAATTAAAATAACCTTAAGAACTAAATAGATAAATACGAAAAAAAAAAGATACAATTTCACGCTGCTAAACGTTATTTACGAAAATATGTAGCATTAATTATCAAAATAAGCATAAGTAATTCAATAAAAAAAACTAAAAGCAGAGAGAAGCACTTCTATTAAAAGAGATGTGAAAGCTAAAGTAAAAGTATAATTTAAGAAGTATTCATATCACTTAATTGCTTAGATAATATGCTAAACACTTCTCAAAGATAAACTTTAATTTTTCAGAGGAATATAAGCAGCAGACTGTATATATGAATTTATCAGAAGCTCTTCTTAAAGGAAATAGTAACACTGAAATACAAAGTGATATGAAAAATATTCTTAGTGATATCTAAACTAATTAAAATTGTGCTGGTTAAAGGGTATTCATTAAATAGGAAGATTTGTTTGAGTTGAGCAATATAATTAAAAGGGTTTAATAAGGTATCACATGTTGGAAGTATAATTTTTGCAATAGCAAGTAATTTTTTCATCTTAGAAGAAAGTAAATAAACTTTTACCTTTCTGAAAACTAGCAAGAAATATACTACATTCCTGTTAGTTCCTTAATAAAGTACAAAAGATCTAGTAAATTTTAATTATAGTAAGAATCAGAGACATTATAGGAATTATCTATGGAAATGAAAGTGCTAGTTTTAAAAAGTGTATCCAAAGTAAGATTATGAAGTAATCTGATTTTGAATGAGATTGCTTTTCTATCGGTAATTTCTAATTGAATAGTTACTGAGTAGAGAACCTTAGAGATTGTTATTTAAGATTGTAAGTAGCTTGTGGAAACTATTTTTCTACTTAATAGACTGTTAAGATAATAATCCAAACATTTCGCTCTTTCAAAGCCTGTTAGCAAATGTAAGCATGTAATACTTAGATGAAGTTTGGGTTTGAAGAATATTGGAAAAAGTTAATTATGAAAGAAAGCATAACGGAAAAGCTTTATCAGTTTAAGAATTTTGACTACTTGGAATGTTTAACTCTCTTCTAATAAGTATAAACGAAGGCTAACAATAAGATAAAGAGAAGCTATGGAAAATCATTCACTTACTTAAGAAGAGAGTCAATCCTATTTTTACTTTGAGACGTTTAATCTTCAACTTGATAGATCACATTAAAACCAATTAACTTCCCTAAGAAATCTCCCAAAGTGGTCTCCTTAATAATGAATACTTGAGGATCAATTTTTTGCAAACTTTTTAAATTTTTAAACTGTTTAGTCAAGTATCTCTTGGAGAATATGCATAGAGAAAATAAGCCTTGGAAAAGATTATGTAGAGAGTAGAAGACAATAGAAAGCTTAAAATGAAGGTAATAAAGTAGTATAACGTACTACAATCCTTCGTTAAAATATCAAAAGTAGACTCTAACCGACCTCAAATTATCAAAAATTACGCAACTGCAGATCTTCTTCTTGAGCCTTTTTTCGAAAAGTTTAGAAATCCTTTTGATGTGTTTTAGAAGAAAAAGCAATCAGTAAAAATAACAAGCTAGCAACGTGGATTTAACTTCCTTAGATGATAAGAATAGTTAAGAGGTTTTAAAACTTTATTAAATGATAAATTAAAATATCTTACTTATAACCTTCACATATTGCTTTATATCCAAATCCTTTCTAACTTAATTTAAAAAAGTTAGCTAAAATAATTAATCATGCTAAATAAACTCCTTCAGGTTACGCTAAACTAATTAATTATCTGAAATTTTACTTAAAATAATTCTATGGAAAGCTTTTATGCTTTAAATCTGCTTGTATCTTTAATTATGGAGTTTCATATCTACGATAACTAATAATGTTAATAAATCAGAGTAGATAGTTCAATGGATTTTAGTACCCTTAAAATAAGCATTGAAGACATAAAAATATGTTTTAATTAGTTAGAGTAGAGTAAAAAATAGGACATAGATAGTAGCTAAATTTATTAGCTAGTTATGCAATTATTTAAGGTAAAAGAAATCACAGGATTTTTTATAAGGCCCAATCATAAAAACATTATAACTTATATTACTTCTATCAATACTTAGAATTGAAATAAACCTTGAAAACATTTTGGATACTCGACTAGAATTTTTCTAAGTATTCTAAGTTATTTATCGGGGTTAATTAGTCATAGCAATAATGATTATCACTGTAATTAAGTTTGCATAAGCGCTTTGTAATTTAGAGGATATAGAGGGAATGAATAAATTCTAATAAGCATCCTAGAAAGTTATAAGTATAGTATATAACAACAGATATAGAAAGTAAATAGGTGGATAGGATAAAATATTAAATAATTTTTAATTAAAAAGAAAATAAAAATGAAAAATTTAAATTTGCTTGCTAGATTCACTTCCAATGTTGATCCTTTCAAAGGATTCACCGATTTTGCAACTATAAATTCATAAAGATTTGAAAATAAAGTTGCAATTGTTACTGGCTGCTCTAATGGAATTGGAAGAGCTACCGCTAAACTTTTGGCTCTTTCTGGAATTTCTGGGCTTGGGCTGGTGGATGTGGATATAGAAAGAGGGTATTAGCTTAAGGAAGAGTTAGAGTAAATAGGAACGGGAAAAGTAGTATTCATATAGGCAGATGCTAGTAAATAAGAGGATGTGTGGAATTATATGACTACTGTAGAAAGAGAGCTTCGTGGTCTTGATATTTTAATTAATAACTGTGGAGTTTGTCTTCCAGGAGACGGCGACTAAAACACGGCAGTTGATGTCTTTTGAAATACCTTCGCTATTAACTTAAATAGTGTGTTCTTTGGATGCAAATTTGCTATACCTATTATGAAGAAGAATAATTCAAAGGGATCTATCGTGAATATCTCTTCGTTTGTCGCTAGATTAGGTACTGCAACTCCTCACATTGCCTATACAACTTCTAAAGGAGCAATAGTTTCAATGACTAAATCATTGGCCGTCATGCACGCTAAAGATAACTTGCGATTCAACGTGATTCTACCAGGCCCAACTTATACTAGATTGACTGATCATTTTAAAAAGAATGAGGAGGATTTTTAAAGAAGATTGGTTCACGCTCCCATGGGTAGATTTGCAAGAGATGTGGAAATTGCTTAAGCCATTGCTTTTTTGGCAAGTGAAGAAAGTAGTTATATGAACGGATGTGATTTAATGGTTGATGGAGGCATACATGCAGCTTATACCACTCCTACTTGATACTTTTAAAGTGAACAAGTTTATTTTATTAAAGGATTATTAATTTAGATCCAAATATCAAGAGTTTATAACTATTTATATCAGATATACTCTAACTTAATAGCCATAAGCTGGAAAATTTTCAAACTAAGCTAATTTTCGGGTAAAAACTTGCTTTAGGCATCATTTCTTCGACCTTTTTATACTAGAATATAAAATGTATAATATGTGAGCATGCATAGCCATATTTGGCTTAAATAAACCAACTAATTTAATATCTCAGAAGGAGTTTTTAAATATGAAATTGATTGATAGGAGATAATTAAATAATAACGATAGAAAGATTTAATCCTTCTTATTTAACATCTCTCTACTAGCCATTTTTATCTACTTGTTTATTTATCATTCAGTTTTCATATCATAGTTCAAACATCAATGAGATAAAAGTTTTAATGATCACTCAAAATACAAGAAATATGCTTATCATTTAGATTATAAATTATCTTTATATATGCAAATATATTTTACAGGAAAGCCAGGTATAATTTTATTAGAATAAGATTAATTATAGATACTAAAGTGGTAGAGTATTGGGTTAATTTAATCTTTCCTTAATTTGATATACTTTCATCTAGTATTTGCTTTACTCTCGCATTTGACCTTTAAATCACTCGCCATCCACTAAGCTTTCTTTTTAATTTAGTCTTATTATTTGCGTGTTAGTCTCATTACTTAGTGAGATTTCTAAAAGTATAGAAATGCTATAAATGCTAGAGAGGGGTAGAATATACTTGATGATTAAGTAATAATTTATAAATATTTAAACTTCTAGTGATTACACAACTCATTCTTATTGGTCTGGTATTAAAATAGATGCCTTGCCTTCCATACAAATCTCCTTTTCTTCGTTATAAATTTTGGTGTCAAGTTCATAGAAAAGTCCTTTTTTTAGATCTCTATCACTTTCCACTATAACCTCAACAGAAATTAGCTGATCATAGTAAATTGGTTTCTTAAATTTAAACGTTTAGCCTACATAAATGCAATTTGGAAAGTTCTTGGCTATAAGGGTGGGTATTTAAGATGAAAACAGCATTCCATGTACAATTGGCTTAGTAAACAGAGTAGAAGACTCGAAATGTACCTTATTAAAATCACCAGTAAGTTTGGCGAAGTTGAGAACATCTTCCTTAGAAAAGCTCTTATTCATGACAAACTTAGCTCCTTTTTCAAATAAGCGTACTCTTTAAGCCATTAAATAATTTAGAAATTAATTTATCCAATTAACATCTAATCATACATACCTTATTATAAACAGTAATGACTCTATTATTATTCTATGACTATATTTATTAAACTCTATTACATTCTTAAGTTAAATTCTTCTTTTAAGCTTCTAGCATAATTTCTGATAGGTATACTATACTACAATGCTACTGGTATTTATTTTTTATATCTTCATAAGTTTTACCACAAAACAGTTAAATCGGTCATTTTTACTTAAGATACTACTATTGTGTGAGGGTAATATGTCTTATTGCTTCTATCTTTGCCTTTATTTATAAGCAATCTTAAGTATAAAATGAAACTGAATACACTGACTCTAATATAACTATTATGATTATATGCTTTTATCTAAGCCATTTCTAGATCGCACGTGATATTACTCTATTTCCAGTCCTTCTAATTCATACTATTTCTATTATATAGACCATATGATACTAATAGGGCTTATATATAGTATACCAATATTAGTTCATAATCTTGATATTTTTATATTACTATTTTTGCTCTTAATTAAATGCTAATTTTGATTGCTTTTAGTGCTAAAAGTGAATTTAGTGAGTGTAAATATTTATGCTTATTATAATATATAAATCCAATAAAGGAAATAGAATCTAATTGTACTTAATTCTATGCTTTTAAGGTTTTTACATGGGAAAATAAAATCTATTTGGTTGTGAGAGTTTAGAGGAGAACCACCTATGGGTATATGCTTGCTGAATAGTAAGGAAAGATAGTGATATACCTTTGATTTATAATAAATATATTATGAAAACTGATAAGAGTCCTGCTCTTTCAATGTATATCTATACTGCTCAATTAAATATTTAGCCACTCTAACTGCTTGAGTATTTAAGACTTTCATCGTTTTTTAGGTCACTATTATCTTACTATATATTGTTCTTTTATTATAAGTACTCGTCTTCAATAAGCTAGTCTATTTCTTGTTGTTAGGCCTTACTGAAATCATTGTGAGTATTCATTAGACTTAGGTCGGATATTAGAAGATCACCTTTAGAAGTGGTGAGCTAGTTCGATTCCATTTAAAAGTAAATTTCCTTTTTCTGTTCATTCTAATTCTCGTCATTTAAAAGCTTTAAGCTTGACGATTTTTTGAACTAGAAAGTAGAAGCCTTCTTTCAGTTTTTATATTTAGAAGCACATGTAAAATGTCTGATTTATTTATGCTTAAACTTCTGATTTATTGAGGGTTCATTCTGCTATAATGTGGAATCTTTCTTAATTAGCATTCTTTCATCACCAAATGATTTCCTTCTCTATTCCTTCACAAGCTTATCCCATTACTCTAGGTTATAGTCTAATTGCTTTAAAACATCTTATTGTATTTTGTCTGAATTCAAGTATTAAACTCATGATTTGAAGAAAGGGAGACAAATGAATCTAATGAATATCTTTTAAGTTTGAGGAATTAAGGTTTAAGTCCTATCACAATACATTGACACTGGTAAGTTCATTTACTTTTCTGTATCTCCTTATAAAAAAAATTCCTCCATGATCTTCACGCTTAATTTATAAGCAATATCCCAGTCTTTACAAACGTTAGAAATGTCCGCACATTTGAGAGACATTTTAAGGACTAAGAATCTATCTTCGATTTTATTTTCAATGGAAAATTCATTTTTCTTATCTATAGCCTTAGATTTAAACTTCCCTAATGATTCAAAATGTCTAGACATATCTGTTTCTAATATCATTTCAATAATAAGCTTTCTAACGTATTAATAATCCTCTAATTTCAGGTTTTTAAGGATATTTGAATCATTTTCCTGCATCTGTATAAAAGCTGTTGAAGCATGCATATTTTCAAGAACTGAAATATCATTATAAATCAAAGCTAGCTCTGAATTACAGTTTACCATAAATCTGTTGTTCTTTCCAGAATGTCCAACATCATGAGCAACACTCGCTATTAAGCAGCAGAGGTTATCTAAGTCATTTAAGCTTTTTTTCAGGTCAGAGTTAAGAATGAAATAAAATACTGAATTAGTAACATCAGCAGCATGCTAACTATTGTGGTAAGGTTAGTTAGTATACTTCTTTTCTATCCTTTAAAAATAGTTTTCGTATACAGCCTGATTTATGTTAAATCGTTCTTCTCCATCAAGAATATGTTTCATAATAAAGCATGCAAGTACTGATAATGCCTTACTGTTAGTCAGGCTGTCGAGAAACTAGATATTGAAGTTTCAGTTTTTTCCTATTTGCTTAAGCAGGTTAAAAGTTTCAAAACTAAGTTACTCAAGTTCATTAGTTTTTTAGATCTACTAGATTTACTCCAAAATATCTGGATTATTAACAAAAATCTTATGGTTGGATACTTTCTTGATATCTTCCTCACTAATTTTCCTCTGAAAGTTCTCTTTAACGAAAATCTTATAATCCTCTGTTACATCCTCCTCCTTATCTAGTTTGGTTTGAATATCAATAGTATAAAGGTTATCAGAGTTATAAAGTATCTTAAAGATCTACTCTACCTCTATATTTATGCTTTCCACCAGTAGTTTAAAGTTAGACGTTAGGTTTTGCTAATCTGATTCGTAGCTTTTCTCAGCCTTTTTAATATTCTTAGTAATGCACTACAAGGAAAGAGAAATTTTGTCTATTTAGTTAAGTTCGCTCTTCTCCTTAGCTATGGACTTTGAATCATGCCAGTTAATTTTCTACCCTTATAGCAATTCTCTAGAAGGTAGTCTAAAGACTGAACACTTCCTTATTTGCTTATCATTTTACTTATGAGGTAACTCATTGAAGTTATCCACCTGCTTGATATTATGCTCATTAATACTGTTTCTAAAAGAACCAACTCCTACCACGAAGCTTATAAACACAAGACAGATGAAGCTAAAGTAAGCTTGATAATCAGTAGCATCCTTAACAAGCAGAGTAATAAAGTAAAACAAGCAGCTTAATGAGTATATCATCATAAGCAGCTTTTGATAGTCATTGAACACTACCTAAGCAACACATATGGTACCTGATATAAGTAAAGAATGATCTAACTTCCTTTACACATCTTTGCCTAGAAATTCTTACAAAGTATGATATTCAAAAAAGTTGAAAAATCCCTCTAGAAGTATAAAAAGTATCATCATTATGCAATACTAAGTAGAAGATGAAAAGCAACTACTCAAGTTTAACATAATAAAGAAAAATCCTAGAATAACTAGAATCATAAGATAAATCAACGATACCTAGAACACTATTTTGCTCTATTCTTTTGTGCGCAAATTTATGATTTCTATAGTTAAGGCGAATGTGATTATCATAAAAAAGTAAAATAAAACCACCAACTTTTTAGCTCTGTGCTGAAGCTGGAGTTTCTATTATCTACCAACTTCTTTATCAGAATCCTTAGATATCGAGAGAATTGAGCTTCCTTAATCAGAGCTCTCACTTTAGTTATTTTTGCTAATATCCATAACGCTTATATTAGTCTTTCAGGATTTGAGCTGATGCTCTTCACGTGTGTTATCAAGCTAGTTATCTCTATTATCCTTTTATCTATTTTTCATTTTTAATTGCCTATTAATTTTATCTTTATTCTCATGTAATTCATAGAAGAAGCTCAAATTACTTAAAATCTTATTAAGGAAAAGGACTGAAAAAGTAATATATAGGAAGGTAAATATCTAAAACCATCAATGAATGCTGAATTTTGGTGAGTTAAGGAAACATTATGAGCTTTAGTTTGAATCGCGAATAAACTAGACCAAGGTTGTAGTTTAGGTAAAGGCAATCAATAAGACTAGACATGGAGTTTAGTAATATAAAGTTTACATAACATGATTTAAACTGCTGTACTTACTCCCTAAATAATTATATACTAAATGTCTTTACTATCAAGCAAGTGAAATAGAATATATAATAATATTAAGAGTCTTATATGAAGATATTAAGCTGGATAGTAGAATGAAGATATTCTATTTTATGGAGTTCTACTGCTTGCTGCTTTTTATGATCTAACTAACTGAAATACTAAAATAGAAGTTATTCAAATGTGAGTCAAACTAAACTGGAGTTTTAATGCTTCTAATATTAAAATGGAGGGAGGAATATAGTTAACGATAAGTTACAGGAGTTTGTATTCTGTAGATAGAGATAGTTAACTAAATAGAAAGGCAAACCATTAAAGCTACTATAAGTGAAGATGCATTATAACTAAAGGTATCATTATGCAAGCATCACTTATTGTAAAGACACCAAAACCATTATTACTCAAGTAAAAGTTTTAAGTATAAAGCTAATCCATATATTTTAGAACTATACCAATAGACAATTAAGAGTATTTAAAGATGAAACTGTAGATAAGAAGCATTGAGATAGAATATATACTACAAAGAGATTCAAGAGTTAAGGTAAAGATCTAGAAAAGAAGGTTAGTATTAAAGCAGTTTAAATATATAATATTGAATATGAAACTTACTAGATTCTCTAATAAGAGCATTAATTTATATGGCAGTTATATAATTAATATAGCTATAATATTATATCCAAAAAGTCAAAGGCATTACCTTTATCACCTTTTAGTTTCTATTGTCACTTCTTATAAAATTAGGGTGCTTAAAGCAGTCCAAGCGAGAGTTTATAGGAGATTATTTATAGTAAAGTTATGTAATACAAGAAAAGAAAGAAGGGTAAGTAATTTAGATACCTTGATGATTCAGAAGTGTTTAGAAATGGCTCTTAATTAGCTTTTACAAATAACTATGAAGTTAATAAAAAATAAGAGAGCTAACTTCAACCATTAACTAATTAGGTAAATAACTAGAGCATTTAATGCTTTGCTAAAGTATAGCATAGCAAACAGACTCTGCTTTAAATTCATATTATTACAGAAATAGTCATAGCATTGGCAATATTCAACTGATTAATAAATTACTCAATAAAAGTAAAAAAGTCTATTATCATACCAAGTAATACAAAGTATTCCCATTTCTTTTATATAAAGAATACTAAACTCCATTAATAAAAAATAAGCAAATTCATACTTAAAAATAAGGTATTTTTATATAAACATTAAGTAGCCAATAAAATTGAAATTAAAATCAAGACTAGTTACAAAAATGGTTTTTAAGCTAATTTTTTAATCAAGTACAGATTAAAGGGTTAATGGTATAGTTTGCTCATAATCTCTTAGCTATAAGAATTAAAATAGTGTGGCAAAGGAAATAAGAAATGCAACTATACTAGATTAGCTAACTTAACTTTATAGATAACTTAAATTGTTTTTTAGATTATTGAATTACCATATACACAGATATATTATAAACAATATATATAAAGCATCTCGTTAATAATTTCGTACATCTATCTCTTCTTTTCCTTATTTTTTTAATCGTTTGCTACTTCTTTCAGTCTAATATTTAGACTTTAACATGCTTAACTCATACGATGTGCTTACTTTATCCTGAGTCTCTTCTTAAATCTACATTAAAAGCTAAGATGTAGGGTAAATTTTCTTTTCTTAGTAGTTCATTTCTTGAATTAACTGAATTTTCTCTTTGTTCTGATCTTGAATTGATTAATCATTTTAATAAATGCAATCAGAGTTTTACTTCTCTTGCAATTAGTCAAAATTGATTTCCTTTTATAAGCTTTAATTAATTTTGCCTCTATTTAATGACTTTTAATGTTTAACTGTCTAACTTTTTTAAGCATTTTGGTATCTCTCACTTTGTAATTAATTAATAATTATTGATGGACTTTGAAAGTCTAAATTTTCTTCATCAGTTTCTATCTTTTCTACTGGTATAAAAGCATAATAATCTTCCACAGCTGTTCTTTGCTTTTTGTAAAATAGAACAAAATTTCCTTGCACTTAAGGTTTAAAAAGCTAAAGGCGTTCTATTTATTGAGCTGGTTGTTTAGAAGATCTTGATAAGTTTTAGCAGGAAAATAGATTTCTTCTTGGGTTTATTTTTTTCTTATCTTTGAATCTTAAAAACTAATAATTTTCCTTTTCCTTACTCTGTTTAATCACCTTACTCTTTGTCTTTTTAAGCTTTTATACTTTATTTACTTCTTACTCTTAATCAAGTTCCTTCTTAAGATTAGGTTCTAGATCTAGAGGATAGTACTGTTGAAATAAAGAATGCAATCTTCCCTTTACTATTGCATTCGCGTAGCACTTTGGCTAAGAGTTATCATGTAGTCTATTATTACTAGTGAACCCACCTCCACAAGATATCTTGAGATCTAAGTTCTAACAAACATCTACCTTAAGCGAGTTCTACTTGCTTCGTATTTTATCTTTGTTCTAGTTCTTTTTACTATAGCTAATGCTCTATAAGTTTTTAAGCTTAAGAGGTGATTATTGACTTAAAGAGGTTTAACTTTTATTCTTTTCTATCTTTTCTTAGATAGCTTGCAATACTTAGCTGTTACTGAAGAACAATTTTGGCTTAAGTATTTAGTGAGTAGCATGAATTTGTGCCTAGGCTTCGCATAATTTTTAGTTATCAGTCGCTTATTTAGTAAATTGGTCTTCTTGGTATAAGTTTTGGCTTGCAAACTCTTAATAATCCTAATTGTAAGTCTCCTAAAACTGCTCTATTCCTATTGGATTACTTTACAATTGCTTTTTTCCTTGCTGGACTTATTGATTTTGGAGATAGTTTGGATTTATAATTTAACCAAAATCTTTCTTTTTAATAACTAGAAGCTGAATTGAGGATTCATTTGACTAAATGGGAATTGAACTAGGACTATAGCAACGATGATTAATTTAGGGATCAGGAGTTTTGGCAGTTTAACCTTAGTCTTTTAAGAAGGTAGAATCACCTTACAGTTTACTAAGCTAGCTCCTTTCACTTGCTTACAGCTTATTATCCTACTAAAGCGAAGGAATTTGCAACACAGTATGCGTACTTTTCCTCTTCCTCGCACTAATTTACTTCACCTAAATTCCACTTTAAGCCGTCATGCATCTCTATTCTTTAGGCGGTTGAGGAAGCTACAAAGAGGTAGGTAAATTTAAGGACATACTAGAAACATTAAAATGAGGGTTAGGCTAGTTAGTAATAGACAATTACTTAGGATGAGATAATTAGTGGGTATTTTTATAATTAGAGTGAAGATACCAATGAGTCATAGTTTTATTATATTTAAACTGTTATTTTACTATTTTCCTCTTATATCTACTTTATACGCTCTTCTATACTATCCTTACCCTTTATACTGCTATACTAAGAATTCACTTTTCTCTCCTTCTTATTGCTTATCTCTTTTATGCTTACTTAACTAGCTTTTGCTATTTAATTTTGGGGTAAAATAGTGAAGGAAGAAAGGAGAGATTGAAGGTAGTTATTGTATAGTGGAAGGTGAAGAAGTATTAAGTAGGTAAATTATAGTTTGAGTAGGTTGAAGTAGGTGATAGTAGCAATTACTAGTACAAGCTGCATACTAGAAGGTGGTTAATGGTAGTAAGATAAAGAAATGCTTAGTATTATATGGTTTAATTAGGTATTTAATAAAGAGGTTTAATTAAAGGGAATATCATAATGAATAATTATAAAGGAAAGCAGAACCAAGATTGCTAAGTTAGCGATAAGTATGGAGTTCATTTTCAGTATGAGGATTTATGTAAAAGGCTTCATTAGCTATAGCAAATGGAGGAAGTTGGAGAGTAAAAGGAGGATAACAATGATGAAGAGAATAAAAGATCTTAGAAGGAGAAGTAATAGAGTGATGGATTGAAAGAGCAAACAACTGATTAGTAGGATGATTTAAGGAGTAGTAAAGAACTGAAGTAGTCTAAGCCTATCAAAATAGAAGTTAAATCTACCATCCAAAAGGAAGGAGATTAATTAATCAGCAAGAATAACTTATCTCCCTAATTCAATATCAAAGATTAAAAGAAAACCAAAACAAACCCAAATATAAAGGAAGTCCAATAGGATAAAAATAAGTAGAAGGAACCTTGACTAACCTATTTTCCTAGCTAAGGAAAAGCTTAATAAAGAGTGAAATAATTAAAAGAGAGCAGTAATATAAGAAACTATATTAAAAGCTTTCTACTCAATAAGAATAACACTAGATCTAAGTCAGTTCAAAGAGGATTAACTATTCAAAATGATAGATCTAAGTCGTAAGCTTTTCTATTATAGACCTTAAAAAGCTTAAAATCGAAGTGCGCAAAAAAGTCCCTTTCTTAAGTTGAAAAATATGAAAACTCAGCAAGATCAAGCTTTGACAGACAGAGCTTAGAAGGTTAAAACAAGCGTAGTTAAGTCAATGGATTTCCATAAAGAATCAATTATTAAAAATCTAAAAACTTAGCAAGATAGCACGGAAAAGAAAACCAAAAGACAGCTAATGTATAAAAGGTACCCGAGCACTATGGATAGAGCCCAACCAATTATTCAGCCTCAGTCAGAGAAAAATAGAGAAAAATCCTACGCCAAGTTAAACAACAAGATTCTGCGAAGATCGCTAAAGTTGAAGATAACGAGGAGTCAAGGTATAAATATAAAGGGCAATCCTTTATTAAGCAATGAATAAAAATAGACTAGCAATAGTTTTATAGCTAAAAACAGAGCTTTTCAATGATTTTAAATCCATAAAATTTGTATTTTCAAAGGTTTTTAAAAGAGTAAGGTAAATATAAGCTTATGCCCTTCTTAAGCTAAGCTCTTTAAAAGGGAAGTAAATCGGCATTTAAATCAAAGATGCTTTAACTAATTCTTCCCATATTTTCTAAAACCGGTTTTGATTTAAATTTTGAATGGTTTTATCTAAATCCATTTATCTGAATAATTAGAAATGGTAGAACAGAGTTCCTTTATAACTCTGCAGTTGGTCAAAGGGGAGGATAATTAAGGGTATGAAAACTAGGATGGAAACTAAAAAAGAGTGTATGGTAACTAGAGCTAATTAGATTTGCAAACGACGGAAAGTGAGTGCATAAGCGCTGCTTCAACCTAGATGTAGAATACGTTTTCTCCAGTTACAAGTAGAAGTTAAAGCCCTAATTTGTAAGCAAAACGGAAAGGTAGTGACGCTAAAGCAGCGAGGGATAAAAAGTTTATTAGACATACTTATAACTGAACTGCTTAAGAAGATGAAAAGCTAAAAGAGATTGTAAAACAGTTCAAGACTAAATGGACAAAGATAGCAAATGAGTTAAATAAGATATTCCATAATGGACAGCAGACAAGAACTGCGAGAATTGTAAGAGAGAGATTCAAAAACTATGCAAACCCAGAAATATCAAGTAAGTAAATTAATACTTTAGAGAATATTTGGACTCTATAAGAAGACTTAATATTGCTCAACAAATAAAAGGAATTTGGAAATAAATGGTCTAAAGTTGCTAAGTTTTTACCAGGTAAGCTTATTTATTCATTTTAGGAAGAACTGAAAACTAAATAAGAAATAGATGAAATAGCCTTATAAATCGAGTTAGCAAGAGCAACGAAAAAATAACTAGTCAAGACCAAATAATTGAGAAGTTAATTAAGGACATTACCATTGAAATTTCAAATGAGGAAATATATAATAAAAGAGGAGGATAAGAAGTAGATTAACTATAACAGGAGTTTTCTCCAATTGTTAAAAAGCGTATGGTTCAACAACAATCCTTCGAATGAAAGGAAGAAAGATGATAAAAAGAAAGGGATAGATCAAAAACCGTTCCTAACAAAATCCTAGAGTTCAATATCGACATAACCGATCCAATGATTAAAGAAGAAATTACATCCCTTTATGAAGAGGAAAAATCAGTAGTTGATTGGTCTTAAGATAACTCCCTTAATTAGTACATGTAATATTATTAGAGAGAGTAAATTAATGAATAGAACTCGCTTGACGAATCTTTATCTTAATTAAACGATTTCAATTCTCTGAGTGAAGTAGACCTGCTACAGAGTGAAGATAATTAGTAAGAGTATTAGATATAGTAAGACTTCTCTAAGGTAGTATAAATGGAAAAATAATTTAAATTAGAAGATCAAGAATTCAAAATGTAATTAAGTTGTTTGACTCCTATATTTTAACCTAATTGCTTATTATAAAAATACCCACTCTACATTTAGTCTTTCAACCTATATCTAAACGATTTTTAAATACGAGTAAGAGTTAAACTAGCTCACTTATCTTCTTTCAACTACTTTTTGAAGCCTCACTCTTAAAGGAAACAGCTGACTATCATAATATATAGCGTTTGTAAGAATGAATCAATTACTAAAACCAATGATAATTACTTGCAAGTTCAAGAAATACATAAAAATCTAGTTAACTAATTGCATTATATTAGACTAATTAAATTATCATTTGAATATAAGCCTATAATATTTTAGCATCTTCATTTGTTTGTAAACAAGGGAGATTTAGCTCTTCCTATTATACATTTTAAATCTAGCTTTATAGTATAATAAGTTGTTATGCTAAATGCTACAAATTTGTAGAATGTCTCTTACTTTTACAATCTTATTATATCTTATAACTCATCTCAGCTTTGAACTCCACATCATTCTATTAATCAGCTATGTCAAATGAAACCACTTGCAGAAGTCAATGCTTTCTAAAGCTAGCACAGTAATGAAAAAATCAGTCTTTTTCAATGACATTTTAGTTACCTTTAAGCATCCCAATCATTTAGAAAATGCCTACTACTTCAATGTATTTTATCTAATCCAAAAGCTAGAAAAAGTTTCTCCTTATTACCCTCTAATTTACTAGTTTGATATATTACATTTAATCCTTTTGTACTACAAAGACTAAGCTAAATAATATCAAAATAGTATAGTCTAAAGTTAGGACTATATACGCTAAATAGCTATTTAAATGATATCTAGATATAATATTAGATTTCTAGCTTTAAAATCCAGAGTCATAGTTAAATGAACTGCCTTTACTTACTTTATATAATAGGTAGTCTAATAGAGAGGGTTAGGATTAACTAGCTGTAAATTATATTTTACCCTTTTAAATAACCACACAAATGAGACTATCAGAGACTATAATCCTCTATTATCAGTGTATGTAAATAGAGGGATATAAAAGTAGATACTTTTAAGGTTTATTTATAGCGACTATAATATATTGCTAGTCTATAAGGTAAACTTGATAAAATACGTTTACTTAATAGCTCCTTCAATATATAAAAGGAGCAATAGGAAATTTAATTAGCAGTTACTTATATTAAATAAATCAGAGAAAGGGGTAAATTTAATAAACTATAAGGCTAGGGGTTTTATAAGTAGGCCAAATCAGCAATATCTTATTAGGTTCAGTAGCAAATACTAATATGAGATATCTTCACACTAGCAAGGATTCTTGAAGAGGACTCTAGTTGTGAGGTGATTTTAAAAGTATGACTTTAGATGAAAGGGATAATTGATTAAAAAGGTAATTTAGGAAAGATAGGTAGATTAAATCCATCCTTATCAATATCTATCTACCTCTTATATATTTATACTCTATTTGGTATTAATAGTTAGTTAAGCTATAAGATACATTAAAACCTAACCCTTCAAAGTCTTCATCTAGCTAATCTCAAAAACATATATAACGGTTAATTTTAAGATTTAGACCTTCTAGCTAATGTTCATAAGAATGGTCTAATAAGAATAAGAAAAGATTTAAACATTTAAGTACAAAATCGTTATTGAAAGTTAAAAATGGGAATCACAAAGTGTTGCTAGAGGTAAGAGAAAGAGATAGATGAGGTAATAAGGAAGCAAAGTTGAAAAGAAGATGCTTAATATGTGTAGAGAGAGAATGAAATCAGATTAATATAAGAGATAACTTATTGTGCAGTAACAAAGAATCTGCAAGATATTTAAAAGTACTATGCTTAATATAAATTTGATATCAATTATGGGTTATAAATATAACCTCCTTAGAGAACCTTGCTTCACTTTGCAGCTGATTAAAACTATTAGGAGCTATTAGACTGATGTCTAAGCTTGAATGATATCAACATAAATAGTGTCGATTCTTTAGGCTGAACTGCTTTAATGTGTGCTGTTTATTCGAAAAATTATTAGGCTATTTGTAAACTCTTGATGTCAAATGCTGATACTTCTGTGGACAATTGTAATAACTAAACTGTAGTTGATATAGCAAAGTAGTAATAAATGAAAAATCTGGCTAAGTTCCTTATTGCTTTTCCTAGTATAGATAAGATGCAGGTAGAGGAGTAGAAATAAGGGAGTCTTATAGCTGATGAAGTAGATAGTACTCTTTATAAGATACTAACTACCTCAAATGACTTGATGGAGATACTCGATAAGATATAAAAAGTTGATGAGATGTAATCTCAATCTTCTGAACAGTTGCAGCTCAGCTAGAAAAATTCGGAGGAAAACTAGGAAATAAATGAAAGTATAACTGAGTTTGCTGTTAGTAACTTGAATACAAGCTAAATGAAAAACTGGGAGTATAATATCTTCCAAAGCCATTCTAGAAGAGGTAACATAAAGCAAAGGTAATTAGTAAGCAGTAATTCTTACACAGATACTGTAAAGCAAAAGATTTTAGATCTGTCAGAATACTAAATCATTTATTCCGCAAGGTCTATAGAGTGAAATGGTGGTGAGTTTCAAAAGATTAGCATTCAGAACCAAAAGAAATTCTAAAATGAACAATCTTAAGGTTTTCTACCTCACAAGTAATAGGCAAAAGAATAAAGTGATAGTGACTTTCATTTACAAAGCAATACTGATATTGACACTTTTGACAAGCATTATTCTGAATAACTTTTCTATAAAGACAAGCTAATCTAAAACCTAAAGAGCTAGATTGGGTAATAAAAATTGGAAATAAATAGTCTTAGAAACGTTTAGAAGATACCAAATTCATAAATATATCAGCACAGAAAGAATGCAAAGTTTGGCTATCGAAATATATAAAAAGAGGAAAAGGAATGAAGGTTCAAAGCGGACTAGAAGGAAATATTTTAGATAGAAGAGGATTAAATAGACGAAGAAAATGAGTTAAAGAAAGTACTTAAAAGCAAAATTTTAACTATTGAGTAGCTTAAGCAGAATAACTTAGTACTTAACAACTAACTTGTAATATTAAACCAAAAAATGATAGTAATGAAGAAGAAATTGAAAAGCAGTACATAAGGGGGAGGCTAAATAGGCTAGGAGTAAACTTTTGGAATAAAGGTAAATGAAAATTATGATAAAAATTTATAATTTCAATATGATCAAATACTACAAGAGGAAAAGAGGAGAAATATATAAGTAAGAGAGGAAAATAAATAGTTAATCAACCAAAATAATTAATTAATTCATAAGCTTGAAGAACTAGAATCTGTTCTAAATCCCTAAGTCCCTTAGGAATATGTAATCTTAAAAACTGATAGCAGTAATGGGTAAAACTGGATATTTCTACAAGACAAGAAGACAAAAAAGTGCGGATGATGGAATAGTTCTCTATTAAATAATAATCAGCATTAAGGCTTAAATGGTAGATGAAATGAAGTGTATCACTAAGACTCAATAACTTCTCATTTGTTAAATTATCTAATCACCATAACTCTCCAAATTCATATCAATACATATTTCTAAGTGCAGAATTCTCAATCTATAAATATTCTTTCACTTCCTTATCCTCATGATTGATTAAGAAAAGTCTTATAGATTTTAAAAAAAAACTGTATATTAAGTAACAGTATCAGAGTTAAGCGCTTTTTCTTAGTAGTAGCTATTAAATTTAGTAGCTATGACTTATATGTGATTTACTTGCATGAACCACTAAATTTTATATTCTAAGCTTGATTTCTACTTTAATCTTTATAGCAAGTTATAGAAATTACTACATAGGAACAGTTGATTATAGAGCAAGCACTTTCTACATTATTATTAATCTAACATTTTGGATGTTAACTCCTTGAAGATACCTCAGATATAATTGAAGATATTGCGTTAGTAACTAGAGGAAATGAAAGCTAGGAAAAAATTAGCACAAAGATAGGATTTAACTACTTTAATGGCGTTACAACTCTTAAGCTTGTTTGCAGTAGGTAGGGAATAATAATATGTAATGAACGTAAGAATGATAAAGGGGAATCTATAGTAATATGTACTAGTAGTTTAAAGCAACTTTATTCTATTTAAAATACTTAAGAGAATTCTTCAAAGAACATCAGCTATCTAAAAGATAAGCTAACAATGCAATCGCTTAAACCAGTAAAAAATCCCAGATATACTTATTAACAAGCATAAGCTAAATAAAAGATTGAAGTAACTAGTATATGGACATCATTGAAATGACTAAATGATACTTATTAGTATCCCTATATTTAAAAATTCCCCTTTTAATTTAAATACACCTCATAGGAAGGAGAA
Source organism: Loxodes magnus (assembly GCA_946699065.1). Classification (NCBI taxonomy): domain Eukaryota; phylum Ciliophora; class Karyorelictea; order Loxodida; family Loxodidae; genus Loxodes; species Loxodes magnus. Next base: position 1,738,814 of record CAMPDV010000006.1, on the reverse strand, counting down.
TAATGAATTACATATTAGATTAAGAAAAGTACAGAAAGCAAACTCAGCTAGCTAAATTAATTTGGTTGAGAAAACTTTGCAAATTAAATTCTAGAAGCGGTCTCAGTCTAGTCTTCTCCAGAATTCCTCTGCTGGTTTCGAAGTATGAAATATATCCAAATCTTTCTTACTAGCAACTCTTTGTTTGGAATTAAGAAAAAAGGAATCGAGATTGAAAGATATTTGATAATAAATTGAAGATTAGGCTATAAAAGAGAGGGATATTTAGAGGTGCTCTACTAGATCCAAATCTTAAATAGAATAAGATCTATGAATTTACCTTTTTAGCAAGTGATTTGCAAATAAAATTGGGAGTATGTAAAGATAATTACACTCAGTTCAATACTAACTTCTCAAGATATACATATGGATGGGCTTGGTATATTTCTAGAAAGGCATTGAGACATAATTCAAATAGTGATGGTCAAGCATATGGTTCAAATTTAGAATTTTCGAATTAGTAATGACATCAAATAGTGATGACGGTAAATACGAATTCTGGAGATATAAGCTTCAAAATTGATGATATGGATTTGGGAAAAGCTTGATAAAATATGGTAGAGTTTACTGACGGTAACTTGTATGCAGGAGTTAACGCACAGAGTAAAAACGTGGAAATTTAGCTAATTAGCTGTAAAATAAGGCATATATATACTTGAGTTAGTTTCATATATAAGATTCCTTAGAATCAAGAACTGCTAGTTCATTTTATAAACTATTAAATCAGTCTGAAAATTAATCGCTCTAATATCAATAGAATCCACTAAAATATCTTCAAGGTCTAAAGCTAAAATTTGACTATTAGCTAAATCTATTTAAGCTAATTTAACAGCTGTTAGAGCAAAATTAACCTTAATAGAATAGAGATGAATTCAGCTATCGATAGTATTTCTTTTAGCTACGCAAAAGAATCTATATTTTTCCTTAATTTGTCTCTAATATTACTAGTAACAAGCTTTAGATACATTAACACAAAGCTATTTCAAGTCTAAGATTGAATGCTTTTAAAGAATAGTTAATTAAGCATTCTAGCTAGTTTTTATCCCTAAGGTATTCTTAAGAAAAGAGTTTGATCATAGTAATTACGAAGAAATTAATCTCTGAAATAAGGAGAAACAAAAATATTAAGAGAAGAGTATATATAATTTTAGCTGAATTAGTATTATTATAATAGAAGCATAAAGAGTCTTTGTATCACTATTAAATAATGATTTGAAGCTAAGTCATTTCATTCAGACCTAGTTTAAAGTTAGATTGAGTTTGATATGATATCAGATAAAATAAATGAAGCATGTCAAAATTGAGAATTTAAATAAGAGTACAACTTCAGTCTATTTATATACATTATAACTAAAACCTTCAGCGTTTTTTAATGAGTAACTTCAAGATCTAATAAAGGTAAGAATAAAAATGATGTTTTAGCCGATATAATAAGAAATATTAATGCAATATCATTATTTGTTCTCATTCTTTTCAGTACTCTCCTAGCGCTTAAGCTTTTAGTTTATATTTCCAGTTTCATTCGATTTTCTAAATTCCTCTTACGAATCTTTCACTAATTTCTTTTTCTAAAGTTTAGAATTTTCGTTTGTACTATTATTAAGAACTTAATCGATCTATTTTTTTTAAGACTTACGCATATCATTGCCTTTTTTATTAGCTATAGGTGATTATTCTCCTAAATGCTTTTTATTAGTTTCAGGACTTTATTATACATAAGAAATATCCTAGGAGTTATCCATTTAATTTATGTTTGAATTATCCAATGTGGTATTTTCTAGATCTTTTGATGCTTCCTTATTCTTTTACTATTATACAATTTTTCTTGTCCTTTTGAGTTCTCGGATTTTTAGTTCATTAAGTCTAAGTGTTTACTCCTTTTCTTTAATTGATACCTAAAGAACGTCGAGTTCATTCTTAGCACTAGTTATTTAAAACTCTAAGCTTTGTATTGTTTTTCTTCCTTATTTTTCGTCTTTCTCTTTTTATTCCATTAGAGTTTAAATTGCAGCCTCTAACTGAGCAACATCAGGGATTTCTTCCTCGTTTACTTATGCTTTTTATTACTTTTTCATTATTTATAATTTCTTTACCTTTTCGTCTAAATCTACAAATTGCTGGTGCTAGTTTTTAAAGGATTTTTCCTCGTTCTGAAATTTATTATTTAACTCCTTAAATTCTTACTTCTATTTTTTTAGCTCTTTCTCTAAGGCTTATATTCGCTGTTCAAATTCACTAGTGTCATGTTCTATACCAAGAGCCTGTTTCTATTACTTTTCGATGATAAGTAAACTCTTGCTCTCACCTTCTAAATCTCCCTTTATAATTTATAGTTCTTTGACTCTGTTCTCTAGTTCGTTTACTCTTTACTCAGCTGTTGATTAGACTAATCTCCTCATATTAGTGATATCTGTTCTATATTTTTGCATTAAGCTTGCTGCTTAGTCTATTTCCTTATTCAACTACTAAACTTCAGGTGAGATTTCTGTTCTAAATGCTGGCTTCTATTTAGTAACGCGTGTGTACTACTCTCTTAACTCGCCGATTTACTGCTTTAGCTTTTAGTTTTATTAGACTAAAATTTCCTTACGATCATTTTTGATCTTGACCTGCTCTTCTCTAGTAAGTACTTTTTTAGGAGGTTTAGAAAGTTATAGAGACTAGTTAGTTTATTAAGCTTAGGGTTATTAGAGTTCCATATTTAGTAAAAATATAAGAAAAGGTTGAAAAATGGAATTAGTATTAAGATTGTTTATCTTAATCAAGAATATAGATCTTCCTCTTCTTCCTATGCCTTTACTGGAGCTCCCCTTTCTGGCCAATTCAGTCTTGCTTGCTACTATTTTCCTTGAGCGTGTCTATTAGCAAATCCAGGGTCAAACTTATTCTTAAATTACTCGTATTTGTTGAGGTCCTGTAATATAAGAAATTACCACTGCTGTTACTGACCTTCTGGCAATTGCCATTGCTTATTCAAAATGTACTCTGGTAATCAAAGCTGGGTTTTCTCCCTCTATTTCCATCTATTATCCTCCAGATTCTGCAGCCAAAGCCGATTTTTGTTTGTCTCTAAAGATTGCATCTTTTACAGCGAATTTGGCAGCGTTTTAGCATACTTCTGCAATATCAGCACCTGAAAAACCTTCAGTTTATTTTGCTAAAAAGTCAAAGTAAATATCAGGTGCTACAGGGGACTTTCTCATTGTTGCTTTGAAAATTCCTTCACGAGCAGGCTCATCTGGTAGTGGAATATAAATGAGCTAATCTAAACGACCAGGACGTAAAAGAGCTTCATCCAAAATTTCAGGTCGATTTGTGGCTCCTACGAAAAATACATTCTTCTTTCCTCCTATTCCATCCATTTCTGTTAAAAGCTAATTCATAACTCTGTCTCCAGCTCCACCAGCATCACCAATACTTGAACCTCTTGCTGTACCGATTGAATCGAGTTCATCAAAGAACATAACACAAGGTGCGGCTTATCTTGCTTTATCAAATACATCTCTTACATTTGCTTCGGATTCACCGAACCACATTGTAAGTAACTCTGGTCCTTTAATGGAAATAAAGTTTGCCGAGCATTCGTTAGCAACTGCTTTAGCCATTAATGTTTTACCACATCCTGGTGGACCATAGAAAAGAACTCCTTTTCCTGGTTTCATTCCGAATTTTTCAAATTTGTCTGGATGCTCAATGGGATACAAAATCATTTCTTGCAAATCTCTTTTAGTTGCTTCTAATCCACCAATGTCATCCCAGGTAACATTAGGTACTTCAACTTATGCTTCACGTAAAGTAGCTGGATTAGTTACTCCCAATGAAGTTCTAAAGTGATCCATGGTGACTGCCATTGCATCTAATACTTAAGCATCAATTGTGTCTGCTTCTAAATCAATCAAGTCCATTTTTTCTCTAATACACTGTAAAGCAGATTCTGTGCAAAGTTATGCCAAATCAGCTCCTACGAAACCATGAGTTTAATGTGAAATATATGCTAAATCGACGTCTTCAGCAAGTTTCATGTTTTTTGTGTGAATTCTTAAAATTTCAGCTCTTCCTACCTCATCTGGAACTCCAATATCTATTTCTCTGTCAAATCTTCCAAAACGTCTAAGAGCAGCATCAATTGTATTTGGTCTGTTTGTTGCCGCGATTACAACAACCTGTCCTCTTGATTTTAGTCCATCCATAAGCGTTAGAAGTTGTGAAACAACTCTTTTTTCTACTTCACCATGAGCTTTATCTCTTTTAGGTGCAATTGAGTCTACTTCATCAATGAAAATAATAGCAGGACTATTCTTTTCAGCTTCTTCGAAAGCTCTTCTCAGATTACCTTCTGCCTCACCTGCCATTTTAGACATGATTTCAGGTCCATTTATCAAGAAAAAGAAAGCTCCTGTTTCATTAGCAACGGCTCTTGCAATCAATGTTTTACCGCAACCTGGAGGTCCATACATAAGTACTCCTCTTGGAGGTTTTACACCTAAAGTTTTGAAAAGTGTTGGATGTCTCAAAGGAAGTTCAATCATTTCTCTTATTTAAGCTAACTGTTTCCTGCATCCACCAATATCATCATATCCAACATCATCTTTTCTTTCTTCCTCTTCTCTTTTGATTGGTTCTCCTTCACAATGAATAACTGTATCTGGTGCAACAATGCAGTACTCTCCAGGATCAGTTTCTACTACTTTAAACTCAACTGGACGGAAGCCACCTCTTACTAAAAATAGATCTCCTTTTCTTACTGGTCTATAAGCTTCCTTGAAATATGGACGTAAGTAAATATCAAATAAATTTCCAGTTAATCCTTCTACAGTATCGTCAATAGGCAAAATATGAATTCTTTTTCCATAAGGTGTATCTGGACAAGGATGAACACTAACTAAATCTCCAAGTCTAATTCTCAAATTATTTCTAATAACCTTGTTCATTCTAATTTTGGAATCTTCAAGCTCAGAATCAATAAGAGCTATACAAACAGTGTCTCTTCTCTTTTTTCCCTTAATAAGTACAGTATCTCCTCTCATAATCTTCAATTCTTCCATCTTAGCCTAAGACATACTAACCACTGAGTTATCATCGGTCGTTGCTTCTTCAACAATGAGTCTGTTAGGTCCTCGTTTTCTTTCAAGAATGGCGGTAGAAAAGTCTTTTGGAGGATTAGACATTTTTATTATAATAGCGACAGGTGAGAAGTAGCCTTTATTATATGGTTATACCAGTTTAAATCATATAATATCATAATTTATATTCAAATCTACTTATGACTAATTCTAGAATACAGCGATTCTTCACTTAATAAAGGCTGCTTAGTAAGCCTCTTAGATACTTCTTTTACTTTTCTAATATAAATTAATGGAGTACTATAATTCCTTTTCTCTACTATTGGCTTTCTTACTTCCAACAGATTCCATTAGATGCTTTTGTTATATAAGATATCAATATGTACGTATGTCCTACCTTTTTTAAATCTGATTAATTAAGTTATCTTATAGGTTATTGGTCCTAAGCTCATATTTTTAATTATCTAAATAAGTCTATAAAGTAGTTTAGAGATATATTTTATAAGCTAAGGAAGGTAATTAAATGTGATGGAAATAGTCTAAAGGAGGTAAAAGGATGGAAGGTAAAAATCCCTTATACAGTCTAAAAAAAGCAATATAGTATGAGAAGAAAAGGGGAATAGCATATAGAGTAGATAGGATATGAAATAGTTCTAAAGTAAAAGTATTAAACTAAATAAGAATCAAAGCTATTCAAATCATTTAAGTTATTTCAAATCATTTAAATTTTACCTTTAGATGTCTACTTTGTGCTAAGAGTAAAACTAAATTGGCACTATAGAAAATAGTGCTATCTTCTAGTAACCAACTTTGAGTAAATAAGGCAGAGGTTGAAAGTCGTTATAGAATAATGAGGAAGAATAAGTGGAGGTCCTGAAATAAAAAATTGAAAAGCTGAGCACAGAGTTTGTTAATTAGTAAGTATGATGAAATAAATAGCTGAAGCTCTTCTAGTTGAAGGAAAGCTATTTAGTAAGTCAGTTGGCTGAATAATAGAGAATTAATTATAGTGCGATTGACTTTGAGCTATAAATACAAGAAACAGAAAGAAGCCTTAACACTCGAACATATATTTTACCTCTCATTAGTGAATGCAACAAAAATATATCTTCTTCAGTAGTTAATTTTGATATGAATGATCATTCAACTTAATAAATGCAATTGTTTAACTATGAGCTTAATACAAAAAGAGAGTTCAGCTCTGATGAGATAGTATAAAAAGCTCCTTACTAGGATATGAAGATAAATTAATAGGCAGAAGATAAAGAAGCCTTAAACAAGACTGCTTTGTAATATAACAATAGTTGAGCAGAGTCGCCCGTAAAAAATCCACAAGGTAACGATTAAGCTTCACTAGCCTTTTAGCTAATAGACATAAATTAACTGAAATAAGCACAAGAGAGCTCATTTAGTTCTGAAGAATGCTATAATCTTACTACAAGTGAAAATGAATAACCAATATAAACGGATATATGCTGGTATTTAGAATAAAAGACGATAGGAGAATTTACTTGCCTTTCAGATGATGAAGAACAAAATATTGATACTGATAACTAGTCAGCTCAGCTCACACCAAATAGGCTGTTTAATTTAACTAGATCAATATGCAACTTTAGTAAGCTAATTAACAAAGCTGAGAATAATGCTAATAGAATAACTCTAAATGAGTCTATTTCTTAATTTCCGCAGAACAAAACATTCTGCTCTCCAAACATCAGTCTAAACAGCTCTTATAATTATGAAAATGAGGCAAAGAGTGTTGAATTTATAAAAAGTAATATGGAAAACGTAAGGTGAGGCAAAATCAATTAGAAAGAACAGCTCAAAAATAATTAACCCAAAATTTAGTCGCAAGAATAATAAAATCTTATCAGTTCTAGAGAAAAACATGGTAACCAATAAGTCTTAGATGTTAAAGCGAAGGAATCTAATTTAGTGGTTAACACAGGATAAGTAATTACTATTGATAGGAATAATGAAAAAAACGACCCTTAGATCTTTAGAACACACAATTCAACATTTAATAAAAAACTTTCAGTTCCCATGTTTGATGAGTTTTTTATAATAGGATTTGAAAAAAGTTTCATATCTGAAAAGAAATCAAACATTCCGAATATAGGTTCATACCTACATCCACAAGTTTTATTTAAATGGCCTGATTTACCTGAAAATAAAGAATGGTAAGTTTATTTCTAAGTATCGTTAAAGTCCGAGAAGAAGATCGATTGTTGACTTTTGCTTTCCAAGAGGAAGTTTAGTGAAGCCTTTAACTTTGACTAGTTCTTCAAGTGAGCTTCACAAAATTCTATATGGACCTAGTAATTTTAATAGAGATAAGCATCATTTTGTCTTTACACTTTCTAACCCAGATGAGTAAATGCCTACAACTATATTTAAATACTAAAGCTCTAAAATATATTGCTGCGTAATTCATATTGATGACACTACTGTATAAGACCAAAAAACAGGCCTAATAAATTTCAAGGGAGATCAATGGAAGTTCTAAAAAGCTATCTGTATAATGACTAGATATCCATGTATTGAATTACATTTTGAGGTAATTCACAGAGTGATGCAGATATGACACTATTTCAAACTTTAGTAGCTAGCTTCACATCAATGTGAATAAGAACCTGTTACTAGTTCAATCTCGGAATGGATAGCTCAAAGACTTTTTCTCCAGTTTTAAGGAAAAAATCTAAATTTAAGTAATTAAGATCCGTTCAATGGAATGAAGGACCTTTTGAAATAATATTACGAAGCTTAGCCACCTTTGGATGAAGAGTAGCTGGTACTTGAAAGTCCAATAGGAAGAATATAGTATAAGCACTAAGAAAATGGCAATACTTGCTTTTACTGCTGTCCTTTATTTTCGGCTCTTCATCTTAACAATTTTTTAAAAATTTTGTCAGCGGCAATGCTTGAAAAATCCATTTTGTTTATAAGTGAAAACTTGGGATTGCTCAGCAGCGCTATGTAAGTTTAATTTCTATTTCAGTTTAGGGATTGAAGCCTTAATGAGACCTTTCTAATGACCTAATGTAATAATCCCAGTGCTACCTCAAAATTTGCTAGAGCTACTAGAAGCTCCATTTCCTTTCATAATTGGGTCTTAGAATAATCAAGCTATAGCCCAGATAAAATCAGTGATTATAGTAAATTTAGATGAGCCAGATCCAAGTAAATAGATAGTTAACTAAGAATTACTGCAAGATGTTAGTGAACCTCACGCAAATGGCTTGAAATAAAAAATTAGTAAACCATATCATTACATACATAAAAGAGAGTATAACATTTCCTTCTAGCCTGACTAGACATAGAAAATAGCATTGTAGAAAATAGCTAAAACGGTATTCGAATATTGGAAATCACTAACTGATATTCTAGATTCAAATATTTTGGATAGTTAAAATAAAGAATGGATGAACTTTTAGAAGCTCTCTGAGAAAGTCATAGAAAAGGTAAATCCTGGAGATAAATCGTTTGTGGAAAAGTTTGTTACAACCTAGATATTTGCTAACTACATTTCATGATACAGATTACAAACATTATGTCTGTTTATCTATTTTACCAGTACATACTTCTTTTGTTACTTCATAGTCTTTATTTAATACTATTATAATCCCTTAATCAATAGTAACTACATTTAAGATTAAGGATATACCAACATGTTTGCTTCTGTTTATTTAGCTCCTTTTAAATAGAATATTTTGCTTATTTATTAAAAGAGAAACTATAAAATTGAGTAGCTAAAAAGAGACTTATTACTTATCCTTAAAAGCACTAGATATACAACTTCTTTATCTATATTTTAATAGATGCAGATCATTTTGAATTCACATAACTTCAGTAAATTAGTAAATACGAACTTTGATTGTATCTATCTCCTTTTTACTAGCTTTACTACCCTTAAAGTAGTAAGTTCTCAGCTATGAATTATTTTTATTATTGTATTAATATAAAAACTATAGTTTATGTTACTGCTTTATTACCTTATCTATACCTTTTGAATTACACCATTATGTGTAAACATATTTAATAGATACTGTTCCTATATTTATCGCTTATAATTACTTATTAAGCTAAAAGTGGAAATAATCTATAATTTTAGATCGAAAGCTTAAATCCTTTGACATTAGATTCACGTATACATATGCATTTCATTCTAACAGCTATTGACTATCTTAAAACTGAAGCCAGTTATATCCTCAATCTCGTTACCGATCTATACTTCTTTTGTATGCTGTTACTTACACAGATTTGTCTTTTTTTGGTGCATATCTTTGGTAGATATAAAATAGGAACAGATTAAGACAAATAAAGAGATTTGCATTTAGATAGTAAAATAAATATTTCGTTGATTAAATGGCTTAGAAGAAGTAATTAAGCATAAATATAGACGAAGACACTAAATTTTAACTTTAGAACGAAAGAGAATCTGAAGTCTAGGAAAATTAGCCAAGAACCTATCAAGATAAAACGCCGCTATCTCCCTGTTAGCCTGCTACAGGCACATCTCCAGATAGTCCGTTTTCCTATTCATCGTTAAAAAAGAAAATGACGATGGATCTGAAGTAGGAATACGACAGTGAAGAGCTACTTTTTTAATTAGAAGACGAATTAATGGTCCTAGAGAACATTAAGAGAAAGCTAGAAAAAAGTATTCAAAAGAACGATAAAATTTAGCAAGATATCTGCATTGCTGAGTATTGCAGCATTGTTGAGAGAGTAGTGCAGAGTATTAAAATACTGAGTTAAAGGAAATAAAACATAAGTGAGAAATATGAGCTAAATATAGAGCAAGATGAAAAGCTAGAAACATTGACTTGTTAGTTTAATATCTTCTATGAAGAGTATTAAAAAAGCTGGAGTCAGCAGCTCAAAGAAAGCTTCCATAATTTCATTTCAATGGCGAAACCATTACGTTTGGATTCTCTTTAGATAAGCGAAGATATGGATAAGAATGACTACTAAAGTAGAAATGCTTCTATCATAAGTAGTGAAAGTCATTACGAATAGGTAGTAATTAAAAAGCATAGTGAAGCAGGAAATTAAACTTAAAGTTAGCCTTAGTAGCAGCCATCCAATGAAATATAGTAAGAGCCTAATCATAAAAAATCTGTAGAGAGAAAAATAGAAGGAAGAGCAATTAGCAAGTGCAAATGTTTATTATTTTGATAACTTATTTCATAATCTTTTTACAAAGTTCTCTTCTATGCCTTTCATAATTGAATCAAGTCAGTTGTATGCATCTTTCCAGAACACCAAAGTGCGAATTTATTACAAGAGAGCTTTTTTATTTAGTTAATACAAATAAAGTAATCTTTAGGCAATCATGCATTTCAAATAGCTACTCTTCAATTTACTTGAAGCAGTATAATCATCATATAGATACAATAAAAGATAGAAAGAATCACTTGAGCTATAAAACTTAATCATATTGTTAGCGTTTCTTATTCAAAGCCAGCCTACATAAAGAGATAATGATAAGAAAGCATTTTAATAAATACAAAACAAATAGTATAAAGATAGATTACAGCAATATTAGAATCTTAAGCCTTTATATTAGTCAAGCCATTAACTAACAGCTTGTTACATCATCTAAATTCTAATTAAAACAATAGTAAATCTGGAATATACTTAGTATGTTCCTATCAAGAAGTATTAACCTATTGCAAATCTATAAAAATAATGCATAAAAGGTATTTGTCTCAATGATGGTAAACTTAAAGCAGTTTCTTCAAGATAAATCTTGCTAATATGCAAGCTAGTTATTAGAAGATAGACAAAAAGGATATTATCCATATGTAAGCTATATAATTATTTAAGTTGTCTAAGATAAAGCTTCTTCGACTTGCATTATTACACTATGCTAGGGATTTGGCCTTTTGGATTTTAATGAAATTAGCTAAATAAAATTAAAAGGATGGAAGAAATTTTTCGTTGATTTAGATTAAAAATTTTATTTTTCTTGGCAAACTAAAAAAAGAGCAAAAGTATTAAAATGAGACATTTCAAACCTTTTTCATTACGTAAATAAATAAAAATTAGGTACAGTTCTTATGTGAAAATTAAGAAGTGAGATTTAGAAGTAAAAGCCAAGAAAATATCATTTGAACAAAATTAATAAATCATAGTTTGGAAAAAATAGTCACAGTCAAGAATAAGGCATCAAAGAAGAAATTTAAATTAATTTAGTTGGTCGATTTTTTCAAGGATTAATTTCAGGGAAATTTATTATATTATTTTTATTGTAAGCAGTAGCTATCCAAAAGATCATTATACCATTGAATTTAATCATATAATCTATTATATGATCATCAAATACCTAATTATGTGTATTACACTTATAAATTCACATTTATCATACGAAGGAAATATTTATTTACTATCTTAAGCCTAGAATGTATATAGTTATTTTCCCTTTTCTTTCTCCTTTTTTTATTTAAAGGAAAAATGTTTGCTAATTTCCATTTCTGTCTTTAATTGACTAAATTTTCTTAAGGATTTTTATGATATAACTAAAGGACAAAATAATTTTGCTTAACCAACAGTTTAAACTGATAATCATATATATTGCTATATTATACTTCTCTTCACTCTATTCTGGATATATAATTTAACAATCATTAACTAAACTTCACCAACTACCGTTATTTAAGAATATCTGATCTTTGCTTCTGACACTTAGATAACTATATCTCTATACTACTTTGAATAATATTGAAACTGTTCTTATATCAACTTCAACCTTGCATTTATATCAAGCTATCTAAGGAATAAGCTCTTAGCTTTATCACCTAAGCCTTCTCACACTATCTTTCTCTTTAGACTTATAAATTTCTCGTTACTTTCAAGAATCTTTAACCCTTGGAAGCTGAATTTAGCGTCTTTCTCTAATCTGTCTCAAGTTTCTTAGATCTATCAAATTGTTAAAGCAACAGAGCAAAATAGAATTAAAAGGTTACTTAAGTAGAAACTGAAATGACTCTGGTAGAGTTATGATTAGATAGTCTTAGTATATAATATTTAATTAGTAAAGTATTAAAAACTAGTATGTATAAAAAGGTAGATATGCAATTATAAAACTCTAGAAAGAAGATAGAAGTTAGCCCGAGATTCTTGAAAGAAGCAAAATAGTTCAGTTTTAATGGCATTCCTTTACCTACTGTGAGGTTTAAAAAGTAGACTAAAAGAATTTTAACTGTGTATAAGCCTAAAATTGTTATAAGGTAGGATGAAGCTTAATAGATATTAGACCAAAATGTTTCTAACTAAAGAGGATAATTCTCATCACATAGCTAATTTAAACCTACACAGAGTAACAAATTACTTGGCACGCTGTAAAAGCATCATCGAATGTATACACCTCAAATAACTCCTGTGTAGTAAAGTCCTATGACCAGTTTTCATTTAAGCAAAGGTATGAAGAAACCTGTTTAGAATAATTTAATTCAGATTAAGACTCTAAAGCTTACAGACAGATTTCAAGAAGATTACAAGAAATTATAGTTCCCTCCATAGTACAAAATCGACAGAAAGCGACTGAATTCCTATCAATATTTGTACAAGCAAGAGCAGGATGAAGAAGACTTAGAATTCTTAAAGCATAAAGTAAAGCTAAACAATTACTTCTCATAGCAGCAGCCAAAAGTACAAAGTTCTGAATAGGTATCCTTTATTAGAGTAGATTTACCTTCATTGGCATATGAAAACACTAAGGACAACTCCTTGCGGAATTTCAACATAATAGTTTGAAATCACTAAATATCTTAACTCATGCTTATTTAATTTAGTTTAGTTCTTAATTAAAAGAAATGAGTAAAGGGGCTTTTAATACCAAAAGACTGGCAGATATATTTCCCTCTCCATAGTCACAGGATTACTAGAAAATAGAGTCAATTAGATTACCCAGCAGGAACGAGTTTGAAGATGAATAAGGGTATATTAAAGAGCTTAAGTATGAGATTAAATTCCTAAGAGATAAGCTTGATTAGTAATCTTAGCTATTTGATTACGAGCAGAAACAATTACAGTCAACTCTATCCAATTATTTCTGCAACATTCATCATAAAAAGAAATAATCCATTGATGAGATTCTAGAAGCTGTGAACATTCTTAATAGGTAAATTTAGGAAGAGAAGGAAGAGTAAAAGAGAATTGAGATGTAGATATAGGATATAAAAAATGACTAAAAGCTGCACTAAATAAATAAGCAAGAGACATAAATAGAAGACACTATAATCGAAATGACTTCAGAGTATGAGGATATTCAGAAACAGATAAGCCATTTAGTCTCCTAAATTAAAAGTACTAAAGAAAGCTAGTAAAAAATGATTAGGTAGATAAAGTCTGATTGTTCGTTCTAAGAAAAAGAAATCTAAATATAATTGGATATTCGAAATGATTTGATTGTCAAGTTGGATGAAGAGTTGAAATATCTCAGAAGCTTTTAAAGCTAGCAGCGTGAAATTTACCAGTAGGATATCTAAAACATTGAAGTCTAGATAAAAAATAATGAAGAGATAGCTTCAAACGCCTAGAAGCAAAAAGAACAATTGAAGAAAGAACTTTAGTAATAGAACGAGAAAAGTAATTTTTACAATCACTCTATCGAAGAATTCAAAAAGCAAAGACTTGAACTTAAGCAGTAGAATTCTTATCTGAGTGAAAGTATAGAGTAGCTTGAAAAGCTAGTTTACGGAAAATTTTGACTAGAATGTTTTATTTATTATTTAAGCTCCATATATATAACTCATATCCAGAATCTGATCTTTAATTCTAAATGCTCATTTTTTTAATGCTATCAACTATAGAAAATTCCCAAAATTATTTTTCTGCAAAATGATTAAAATTTTATATCAAAACACACATTTTAAGCTACCAAATTTTCATGATCTTTGAAGAATTATCTAGATATTCTAAATTTCTTGTGTATGCTAGGTTTTTTTAGGAATTATTACCTTATTAGTCTTCATAAAGGTATTATTTCCATAGATACTAGATTAGACCTAAAATTAACAAAAGCTTAACTTCTTTATCTTGTGTTAAGTATTATTTGATTAATTTAGCCCCATAAGCAAAGAATTCCTTTTTTTGAATGCAGATTTAAATTCTTCTTATAACCTGATATATTAAAAGCTGAGCTAAACTATTATATTTAATGATATTTTGCTCTTGTCTTTACCTAACTTAAACCTATAGATATAGCAACCAAATCTTTGCTTTACATCTAGCTGGCCATCACAAACTGGTTAATAACTTGCTTAATAACTACTATAGCTTAATCTATTTACAAAGTTGACTTCTTTACCTATATCATTCTTTCCAATCTTCAAACTGCCTTAATTAAATTTCTACTCTTTTTCATAGTAAAAGCAGCTTTCAATGATATTAAAGATAAATATCCCTGAAATTAACTAAGTTAAAGTGAAGATTGAGATATAAGATGTATAGGAGATAGATTAACTAAGCGATAGCTGTGGAATAGTAATGAATTAGCAGTTTTGTTAGTTCAAAAGTTAGTAAATGACTAGTTAAGCATTTACTAACTTGACATACATAGAGGATGTTTTATACCATATATTCAAAATGAGTAATTACATTCTTTACTTATTATCCATATACTCCAGTATAAAAGTCACTACCTATCAGATTAGCTAGCATATCTTATATATTTAGAATTATAAAAACTAACTAGAAAATTTACAAAGCTGAAAGAGGAATTAATAGAGGATCAAGGTTTCTAGTAAATGTAGTAATATTATCTTCTCAGGAGATATAGTAGATAAATTTAAGAAGTTCAAGTTTATAAGACCTAGATATCAATTATAATAATAGTAGTGAGGTTCACATATTTGATTATTGAGTTAAAAGTAGTATCAACCTTAAAATTTTTTAAATGCTAGTTATTCAAAAACATTTTCGACTATATTTATTCTTAAAAAATTTGAATAAAAGGGTTCTAAATACGTTCATTATAGGAGTAAATTTAAGTTGGGAAAAATATGGTAATGAAAATAAAATTTTGACATTTATCTAATTAAATAAGCTTACAAAGTTAGGTATTTAGAATTTTATTTGATAAGGTTCAGAACTACAACAAAATAAAACGTTAATAAATCGGAATGATTTAGTTCATAAATGTATTCTCAGAAAAGAAATGAACCTATTTGGATGAAAATATATGACCAATCTTATTTAGAAATCTAACATAAATTGCATCTACTATTTAAATTATCATTCAGTAATATTTGCATGAAGATAGAAAAATAGTTAAATATCAAATAGCTAAATTTTTCTGCTTGGACATACTATTTTTAGGAAATGTTTAAAAGTTTTAACTATAAAGTTTAAGGTTTGATTAGCAAGAACTGTTTTATAAGAATTAATACATAAAAGGAGAAATATTAATCAGGAACACTACCTTTTATACTTTCAATTATAGAGCAATCAGAAAGCTCTTGTAATTTATTTTTTGTTTAATTATTTATATCTGAACTTTAATTATCCTTAAGTTGCTCTGATATTCTACTTAGTGATTTAGGAAACTCTTCCTAAAAGCTGTTTATTATTTTCTCTTCGTTTTCATCTGTTTATTTTTGTAGTAATTATGTAGTCTGCATTTTTAACCCTAAATCTTTGTAACCAGGATGAACTAAAGTTATACTGTTCTTCAACTTTTGATTTGTTTCCTCTTTTTAAGCTCCTTATTCCTATTTCTTTTACTAAGATGGTAATAACTTTTAGGTCATTTCTCAGTTTTACGATTACAAGGTTGATTATCCAACACTTTTTTTCTTCGTTTTTTGCCTTTTTTTTCACTCTACTAGATTTTCCTCCAATTATTTGACACATGATTAATCAATAATGTCAGACTTCAAGAATTCATTTCAAGCTTTGAATAAAGGTTTGCATACAAATTAGATAAACCCAGCTTAGCTTTTTGCTATTATAGTAGTTTACCTATCACAGTACATTGATATAATTTAGTTTTTAGACCTTTCTAGATCTCCTTGAATAAAGAATTCTTCACAAATCCTTAGACTCCATTTATAGTGCAGTTCGAATTCTTTACAAGAATGTCCGATATCAGCACATTTGATAGCAGTTTTTAGTATTAGAATTTTGTTTTCTACTTGCTTTAAATCCAACTCTTCGTTCTAGTTAAAAGCTTTAGACCTGAACTTTCCTAATGCATCAAAATGCTTAGCCATATCTGTCTCTAATATCATTTCAATTATCATTTTCCTTATGTAGAGCCAATCAAGATGCTACAGGTTTTTGAGAATATTAAGGTTTTCATCATATTTCATTTATCTGAAAATAACTGAGCAATGCATATTTTCCAAAACGGAAATATCATTATAAGTAATTGCAAGTTCCTCCTAGTTATTCACCAGATATCTATTATTCAGGCCAGGATGGGCAACGTCATGACCAGTACTCGCTATCAAAATGGATAAATAATCAAGATTATCAAATTTATCATTAAGTGAAGAATGAACTAGAAAAAATATCATAGAGTTCGTTACATCAGCTGCATGATTACTATTGTGATACATATTATTGTTATACAAACTTTCTATTAGCTCAAAATAATTCAGTGATACTTATTCTGAAATACCAAAATGCTTTTCTGCCTTTATGAGGTATTTAAAAACAAAGGTTGCTAAGGTTGATAAGCTTTTATTATTCGTAACTGTTGCAAGAAAAAAAATATCAAAGTTTCAGTTATTTCCTGTTTATTTCAGTAGGTTGCTTGTTTCTACCTACAGCTTCTACTCTTGAAAGCTTATATTTAAATAAGAAAGTTTATTCTCAGTAGACGCGAAAAAGGTTAGCTTTTTTCTGTTATTTCTGCGTGATTCCACCAAATCCTTTATCTCTTATTCTTTGATTCCTGGCTTCTAGTAATTTTCCTTAACGAATTAGATATAATCCTTACTAGCCTCTTAGTTCAATTCAAGCTTATTTTCTATCTCGAAGTGCCATAAATTATCTGATGTATGTAAAGTTTTAAGTATTTACTCCAAATTCTGCTATTTTTCTGATACCATTTTCTGATGCACATCATGCATTATAAACATTTGAATCTACTATAAAAAGGAAATAGTTTCGTAGATGACAATGGTAATTCTATCCATTTTAGTCATTATTTTAGAGGATTTTTCTTAGGATTTCTTCACTAAACCTACTAAAGTTTTACTTCTAAGCAAGTCTTTAACAGACTTGCTTGTTCTATATTCACTTCTATTATTTTATATCGAATATTAGCTTTATATTACTTCTAATCCTATCCTGTCAACTGTGTTTCTTATTTTTCACGAGTGAATCAACATTTGATAACTAATTTGGAGTAGAAGCAGTATGTTAAAAATGTTAGTCCATAGGAAGTTATATTTAACTATCTCCACTAATATGTAGAACACATTTGTAACTATACATATTGTGGCTACATTACAAAACCTCTTTCTCTAATTAGCGAACACTACATATATGCTACTGAACAGAATTAGCTCACTGCTTATCTTATTACAGGCTTACTCTTTTAATACCTTTTCTAGGAAATCTTTATTGTTCAGTATTAAGAGTACTTGAAGAAAAGTCAAGGCTATCAGAACGAAAACATTGTTAAGTTTCTTACCTTTTCGGTAGAAGTAGATAGATATGATAAAGACGGCTAATCCTCCTACTAAGAGAAAAAAGATGAAGCTGAAGACTAAGTAGTTTACTAGGTTAGATTATTCTTTGTACTATATAATTTCGTTTAGGAAAGTAACTAATAATATTAAGAAGTAATGAAGTGTGGTACTCAGCATATTAAACCGAAAATTTACTTACTAAGAGTTTATCTACAACTAATTTAACCTTTCAGAACTCCCCTGCTACTAACTTTTCATCTCTGTTTTCTTTTTCTCAAAGGTAAGATCTTAAGGCTGAAAAGAGTGGTAGTCTTCCTTAAGTTACTAATTAATATTCTAGTGTTCAATAGATATTTCTAATGTCTTATCTCCTGTATCATCCATTTCAATTAATACGAAGTAATTTTATTCCTAAATCTTTCTAAATCTTGAAATCATTTAATAGCAAACTTCTAATATTTTACTTCAATTTCATGCAGTAATACCTAATTAATCTTAGCGTTTTTAATAAAGCTACCTAAAGTTAATTACTCTTTATAAATACTAATTTAATCTATCCTAGAAAGAGAATAGTGTGAGTTAAGTCCATTTATTATCTTCAAATCTCAACTCATTTTATATACTTTTTTATCTTTTTCTTATAGAGAGTAAAGAAAGTAGTACTTAAAATTGCCACAAGATTCCTATTTTAAACTATTATCTGTTATTAGGTAAAGTTTAATCCTTTATATTTCTGACTTTAACTTCAGATAAATATTCACTTATAACCCATTTAAATGATTATCTTAACACTTGCCTAGTACTCATTTATTAAGTCCATTTAGCGTCTATTTTGACTTCTGATTTACTAGTTTTACATATCTTCTCTCTAGATCTAATACTTTCTTCTATATAAGGAGTAAATAATTATATTATGCTTTTATATTAAAGCTCTATTTTGATTTATGTACTTTAATACTAAAGAAGAGATCTTGAAAAACATTAAGATTTAATTCTAATTATCTGATAGTCAATTATAAAAGAGAAACTTTAGTTGAATGTTAGCTTTGATAAAATGCAAGGGGAATTAGAGCAATTTGACGGAAAATGTTTAAATATACCTTAAAGATCCATCTAACTCCTTTCTGTTTATATACGAAACACTACTAGCAAATACTCTTCGCGAGATTACATAATAGATAGAAAGGATGATTTTGAAAATGTATCTAGATTAGTTTCTAGTCAATAAACTAAGTGAGTAGAATAGATTAATTGATGATGCTGATTTATAACTGAACTCAGCAAAAGAAGATAGCAGTAGTATAGCAATCAGAGTACTAGTTTTATACATTTTGAATACAAAATTAATTTTCATACTCGATGTAATTAGTAATTAGATAAAATTTTATGTCCTTACTATACTTCAATGCATATGCGACTTTAACACAATATCTTTTATAAATTTATATTAGGTTAAAAAAAGTATAATTATATGAAGTTTTGTATAGAGATAGATTCAATCATGAGAAATACATTATCTGCTTCATAATGAAATTAACAAAATAGCAAACGAAGAATCTACGTTGATTGTTTAGGAAGTTTAGATAGAAAATAAGAAGATAAAGGTAAATTTATTCTTTAGATAAATTTTAAATCAAATTTAAGCTTGATTCTAGTCTTCTTTCTTTAAGAAACTTGCCTATGATCCTATATTCCAGAAGAGATATAAATGAACAAGAATCAGATAAATTATTATTCCTATTTTAAATTTCACTGTGAGCTATTACTTACTAAACTTCAAGTTTTTATCATCATCTTGCTTTTATAGAGCTTCTATATTAATTAGTAACTGCGCCTTTTCAGACATTAGCTTTTCAATGATTCTCTGCTTCGTCTAGAGGTGCTAATTTAGAGATTCAATTGCCTCTTAATTGCTATTCATGTTTTGCTATTTGAAACTTTATCTAGCAGTTTGGGTTTTTATTTCTTCTAGTTCAGTCTCTCTCTATTTTAACTTTTATAGTGCGTCTTCAAGTTAGCAGTAAGCATCAGAAAGTTCTTTTCGAATTCATTCTTCGCTTTACTACACTTATGTAGGTGGAGAGCTTGGTAATTTGATAGCTTATGTCTATAATTACGTTTAATTACTAGTATTCTACTATTTAAGATTACTTTCAGATTCTTCAGGTATCTACTGGTAAAACACGGTTTGGTCTTTAATAGTAGGGCTCAAACGTCTAGCCTCTTTTGTCTCTTCGTCTGAACTTTCAGGATTTTGCAATACTAAGGCTGCCTTTTTGTCAAACGACTCTAATTTATTTTCAGCTCACTTTAATAAAGTAGACATTGAAGAATCAAATTTAAGATTAAAACCTTAATTTCATTAATAACTAGAAACTACAAAATTTAACCTCTCATATTTATAGTCCAAACTAAATGGAATCAGCAGAATAACTTTAAAATTTATACTAAGGTATTTTATAAGATTTATCTGATCCAAAATGAAGAATTTATGTAATGCAATATATTTCTATATTCTAAAGCTAACTAATTCGTTTATTCGTTTCCTTTCAGAATTTTTTCTATTTTACTCGGAAATTTTGCTTCATTGTATAACGAAAAAAAGGCAATAACTTTAAAATTCACATACAACTGAAGTAATCACTAGCTACTAACCATCTTTTCCTTTCAATGTTTTTAATCCTTGTACATTTGAACTTTCATTCTCTTATTTCAGTTTTGTTTCTATTCTCGTAATAAAAAATTTTATTTCTAATTATCTTTTATAATAAAACCTATAATTAGAAGCTGCTTCAATTATTGGCCATTTTTTATATTAATATAGAAAATATTTAGATAAATGGGCTTTATTTTGCATCCAATTAGTTTGAAAAAATTAGCATATTCCTAGCATCAAGTCTTGTAAATTAGTTACTTTCTGCTTTCAAAAGCTCTTTCGCATTCTTATCATTTATTTTAATCCTAAGAATCCATATTTAGTGTTAATAATCAGCACTCTTTAGAGTCTTTTTTAAGATCTAATATAAAATCCTTACCAAAATATTTGCATTATTCTATTTAATATTTCAGATTAATTTTCTAGCTTTATTTATGCTAATCCATATTTATAAATTGCAATATGGTAACTAACCTATTATAATCGAAACTTTCAGACTCCGGGATTTATTTTCAAAGAGTTGTTTAAAAAAGCAAATTTGTATATCTTTTTAAATCAAATTTGAATCTAATTACATCTCTCTATGCAACATATTCTTTTTTAATCTTATACCAATTTCCATTTCTAATGGCTTCACTTCAGATAAACGTTTTATAGCAAGTTAGATTGAGGATATATTTCAAAAATTCGAGAGCAAGTTAGAGATTTTAGAAAAGCCCAATTATATTATTTCCAAAAGTTTCTCTAAAAAGTTTTCTTCATCGAATTAATTCCTTAAGCTGCTTAAATTTTCTATCCCTTTTTCTTTTTATATCTCCTAGTTCGTAATTTATATTCTATATCAAACTTACTTATTTTAATCCATATCACTGAATTCACATATGACACTAGAAGAATTTAAACACTTATAAAGATAGTAGCTTACTATTAAATGTTTTGATTTTATTAAAAGCTGCTAAATCTTATTTTGTATATATTGATTTAGCTTATGAATCAATATAGTTTTATCTTCTATAAAGCTTATCAGATATTTAGTTTTATCCTATTAAAGTAATTTATAGATTCTCAGCAGTTACTTTAATATTCAATTGTCACCTTTTTTAATTCTTTTTCTACTCTTTTGTCTATCTTTTTTTAAGACTGTTAGTTCTTCTGATTTGCTTATTAGCATTTAGATACATGTAGCATTAATCTTAGCATATAACTACTCGATTGCCTATATTTCTAGTTCTTACCAAACTTCAAATAATCCTACTGTAATACTATACTTCACTACTATATCTTTATCTTTAATATCTCAATCATCAGACTAATTTAAAAGCATTGAATGTATTTAAGGCAGAGTACTTCTAATAAATTGGAATGACTGAAGGCGACAAATAAAGGTTAATTTACAAAGCATCAATATTGAAAAGCAAAGCCAGTTATTTGAATTTATACTGCCCATTAAACATTTCATAAAGAGATCTTCTCTCTTTATGATGAAAAACGTCTGAATCTCTTTAAATAAAAATATAAGAAACTGATTTAAATATAGTTTGTATATAAAGAAAGAATGATGATGAGTACATTAATTGTAATATAGTTTGTATATAGCCTCTTTCTTATATTAGTAGATTTATTAACTCTAATATCTAAAGGAAAGATATTTAGTCAATTTACTAAAGAAAGATTTAGCTTAAATACCTTTTATTTCATTTTATACAAGTAATATTTTAAAATTTTTGACCTTTTTTGTTTTTCTGGATTTCATTTCCATCCAATAACTCTTTTTACTTTCCTTTGCTTTCTCTCTTATTTTTCTCTTTATGCTTATAAGAATCCTCATTTTTCAGTTAGCCTATCTATTTCCTAAAAACTAGACAGAGCATGATATTTAAGCTTGAGTAGTTTTGAAATTTTAGATATTTGATTATTGATTTAAATGAAAAATTAAACTTCATATAATAAGATATTTCCTATTAGATACAAATAGGTTAATTAAGAAATAGCATGTTTAAATTTACATTTAACTACCTTGAAATCAATTTTCTTGTTTGAACCATTTACTCCTACATATAAATTTCCATCAGTAAACTCTATCATATTTTCAAAAGCATTACCCAATTTATAATCATCCAATTAGAAACTCAAAGTGCCAACCTTCGTATCAACCGTCATTATAATAGTATGCCAATCTTTTCTGTCAAAAACAATGTTTTTTCCATATTCTTTTCCAGCGCCATTTGAATTATGTCTTAATTGCTTCTAGGAGATGAACCAAGCTCATCCATATTAAAATCTAGCAAAATTAGTGTTAAACTAGACATACTGATCTTTGCATACTCCTAGCTTTATTTATAAACAGTTAGTTAGAAAAGTAAATTCGTATATTTTGTTTGGTTAGAGATTTGGCTCTAGAAGAATTCCCCTATATATCCCTTTCTATGCTAAACTTGCTGATTTTTTATTGTCAGATATCTTTCAGTCATAATTCTTTTTCGCCTCACATCAGAAAAATTACTTTTAATATGAAAGATTTGGATAAATTTCATACTTGGAAAGCAAAAGAGGAATTTTGGAAAAGATATGACTTATATTATTTGTTGGATTTTGCCTGGTAAGCTTTCTAAGTCAGATTATCTTAGTAAGTTACTTTTGCTTTATTTCTATTTCTTCTTTACTATTTTTCTCCATCGAATGACTATGACAGAGCTATTTATTTTTATCATCTATTTTAAATTTAAAAATTCATTTAATGGAAAGATAAAAAATGTTATGAACTTAAAAGAGTTAAAACTATTGTAGCTATTTTTTATTTTGAAATAATGCTAATCAAACATTGTAATTGCTTACACTTTCGAAACACTTCATAGATCTTTAAGAAAGAGAGGATGGAAAAAGAGCATGAACATAGCCCTTATCTCTTATATAAAAGACTCATATGAGAGAATAAACGGAACACAATCAGTTAATAACTAGAGTGTAGTATGTCGTGATTGGTTGGTGGTAAATCGAATTAAATGCCTTTTAAACGAAAATTAAGTCTAGTAGCATTAATTTATGTAAAACTTGCCTAATATAGCTCATATAATAGTAAGATATTTGATTAATCTTAACATTTAGTGTGCTAAATCAATTTCGTTTATATTTATTTATGTTATTGGCTAAGTATTATGATTAAGAAAGGTTTATTATGAATTATTATGAAAAACGTATAGATATAAGAAGAGTGAAAATTTGTTTTTCATGGGAATCATAAATATTGCTCCCTCAGATAAACTTCAATGTGGTGATCCAATAATAGTTCGAGTTTCGACTTTTGTGCCTCATTCAGTTCGAATATTTTACTGAAGTTTAAAACAACAGAATTTATATCGTCATTTTCATGAATTGCTATTCTTCCTTTTTTACCACTTTCCAAGGTTACGTCTAAACAGAATAAAGCTACTTTTTTATCTATTTTTTACGATAATTGAAAAGGTTAAACAGGTTAATTTCTCAGTCTGAAATAGTTTTCTCCAGCCGGAATATGTTCTTTTTGTTTCTTCAATTTCTGTTTATTTTCATTTGCTTATCTAATTCTTTGTACCATTTTAGCATAAGAAGGTATGTCCTCAATACTATTTTCTTCCTGCTTTTCATACTTAATTATATTAGGTTGGAAGGTACATTTTAATAATTATTTATCCTCAGAACTTCTTGTATCATGCACTGATTTTGGACTTAATCTCTCTGAGAATAATTTTTCATGAACGTTTGTTGTTTAAGGAGAAAGTCTCATATTCGGTACAAATGTACATTGTTTCATTTCTAACTTTTTACTTATTTCTACTTGTTCCTGAATCTTTCATTTCGATTTCTCAACCATTAAATTCAAAATCTTGTAATGCTTCTAAGGATCGTAATTATCTATTTAATTAACATATTAACATCCCAACTTTTTTGATTTCTCATTTACATTTGGCTTAAAAATCAGTAGGTTTTCGTGCTCTTTTATTTATAAAACTAAGCTCTACTTTTGCTTTTTAAGAGGCTTTCATGATAGTTAATTCCTCTTTAAGTCATTGAACTCTCTAATAAGACTTTTGAGGAGTTTGTCATTAGTTGCTTAGATTATTTCTTTAAGATTTTGTAGTTTTTTATCCTTGCTATTTAAGATTACAAGCACCTTTATAGTAATTTACTTATCAGCAAACTAATTTTCATTCTACTTTATCATCCTTCATAAAAGGTTGGAAAGGTGGATCTCCTTTGCTTTTCTCTTAATATCCAGAGAGTTACTGTCAAAATGCTGTTTTTCAATCAGTCTTAAAATATGCATCTTTTATAAAACCTCTATTAAAGCCTTCTAATCAATGACTTAGTACTATTCAACTAGATCTTGAATCATTTTCTCTTGTTTTTACAGGTTGAAAATAGAAGATTTCGTGGAAACTTTACTTATATTACTATTGTTGATAGTATCATACTAAGCCTATATAATATACTTACACAATTTTCAAGCACTTTCTTCTTCTCACTCCTCACTTATGCTTCTTTATATAGATAACTGAATGATCTATTCTATTTCATTCTCTTTGAAGATTATTCTTGAGATTTAGCATCTAAATGATGCACTCTCTCGTTACTTAAGCTATTCAAATCTAAAGTCTCCAGGGACTTCTTATTTGAAAAGTCATCAAATGCTGAGAAATCGTCTGTTTTACTGAAATTATCTTTAGTGGATCATTGCTTTAGTTTCTACTTAGTATTCAATTAAGTCTTTGGCTAGATAACAAGAAGTTGATTAGTTATCGCTATTTATTTAGGTTAAGTCACTTAGCTCAAGGCAGATAAAGATTGAGCAATCGATCTAATTTCCTCTTCTCACTCATTTTTGTCAAAACTGCTCTATTATTCTTTACTTCGTGAGAGTTTCTTATCAAGCTCATGAAGTTTCCTCAGTCGTTCCTCTTACTACTTTCTTATATTTTGTAAGCATTAAGAACTATCCTAAACTACTGAGACAGTTTAATTACTTTTTTCCATTTTTTAGCCTGAATATTATTGCTTAAACCTCTAGACAATATGTCACAAGATACTTCTAAACTACTAATGATAGCAGTTCTTCTCAATATAATTACCACCTTTCTAAATATCTCTTGCTTAAGTAAACAAAATATCTAGCTCTCCGTATTAAATAGTAAGGATAGAACTCTTATAAATGGTAAAGCTACTCTAATGGATCTATATAGCAAGGATATGCTAACTATAAGGTTATAAAAGCTAACTTAAATGATTAAATCAGATTTGCTAATAGGTTTATGAGCATTATTCATAGTTAAGGCTAATGTTGGATATAATAAAGATGATAGTTTAGAACTTACTTTCTAGAATATAAATAATATAATCAATTAAATCTAGTCTTTTGTAGATAGCTAAGGATTTTAAGGATTAAGAGACAAATATATGAAATAGAAAGGGAAGTGAAGTGAAAAGATTAATTATTGACTCGACTGTTGAGTTTTAGGGATTAAGCCAATAAATTAAGAATAAATAAGCTAATCTTCTTACAAGAAAAGAAACCTAAGATAAGCATCAATAAAGAGGCTTTCATATTAGCATATAAAGTGCATTAGATTCCTTTAATTAATAATATAATATAGTTATGTTAGGATATATGTTCATCAATATAAGCTAAGCATATTTAAAGGTCTCAGAGTTTAAATACATTCTTTATGCTTTAATTTCCTAATTGATTAATATCTTCTTCCTTTATAAAGCAATAAGCTGCTTTAATTAAAGATATGAAACTCCTTTCTAAAAATAAAGATAGAAATACTAATTTATTTAAAACTGGAGAATTAGTCTCAAGCTATATTAGCGAAATCATCATATAATCCTTAATTAAGTCTTAGTCTGTATTCAATTCATCTGGAAAGGCTATTTCACCAATATTAGATAGGAATTTACTGAGCATTTAATCATTTTCTTTACACTATCAGGCAATTTTTGGCTTATAATTAGCAACTCACACTAACAACTCAAAGATTTCGACTTTAATCAGACTTTAATAAGAATGTTTATATTATAAATAAAAGGGTTTTAGCAAAAATTAGCATTTAATCTTATTAGCTTAATTCTCTACTTCTATACATAGTAATTTACTTTACTGCTAATTACAAACACACATTGCTATCAAAATTACCAAGATAGAGATATTCTATTTAGCAAAACAGTATGAAATTGAAGCAATATGACTGAACTAAATCTTTGAGTTTTCTTTTTCTTTTCCTGCTTGAGAATCTAATTTTAGAACTTAAGGAACAGAAGTAGCAACTATAATAGCTACTTAGGTCAAAGAAGTTTCATCTTTATAGAAAGCAAAATTTCAGTTAAATAAAAGCTGCAATCTAACTAAGATTCAACATAATGATTTAAAGCTAAATAAGATAATGCAGTCAATATAAATCTTTATGTTATAACTTACTAGTCTCTCCTTTAAGATAATATTCTTACTTACTTAACCTTAAGTCTATCTAGTAGTTAGTCAAATATCTACAATCAACTTAAGTAAAAATCTACAAAAGCATTTAAATTCGGAATTTTATGACCTAGTATTGGTTGGATTTAAAACCTGGCTGATAGGAGGTAATTAAAGGTTATTGACTTAGTATCTAAAGAATAAGAATAGTGGAGTATAAATATTAGTATAGAGTATGTCTAGTAAATAGCTAGTTAAATAGATAGTGCAATAATACTATGATTCGTTATAATTATTCCTATGAAATGGATTTCTATATAAAAGACTAAAAGTGGTTAGCTAAAGAGAGATAGTAAAAGCGAATTAGTAAAAGAAATAGTAAAGAAGCTTTTTGGTAGAAGTGGATATATAAAGTAAAGAAATGTTTATAAATAAAAAATAAAATGTTGATGAAAAAATCTAAAAGATTGTTCTCTGCCTTCAATGAAAAGTCTTTCCTAGACAATACCAAATAATTTATCAATTATGCAGCCAGTCTGACAAATCTCAGAGCTGAAAGAATTTAACTCATTTCAAAATGCAACACCGTTTTGCGAGTTGCCATTCCTGTGAGAATGGACCCTGACCCTAAGAATCCTGATAAACCAAAACTGAGCATTTTTACTGGCTACCGAGCTTAGCATAGTTCCCACTTTTTACCATCTAAAGGAGGTGTTAGATTTGCTGAAGATGTTGATCTTAGTGAAGTTGAATCATTAGCTGCTCTTATGACTTTTAAATGTGCAGTGCTATCTGTACCTTTTGGAGGAGCTAAAGGTGGAGTAGCAGTTAATCCCAAAAAATTGACAAGATCAGAATTAGAACGTCTAGTACGAAGATACACAAGAGAGATCGCTCAGAGAGGTTACTGTAATCCTGCCTTTGATGTTCCAGCTCCTGATATGAATACTGGAGAGCAAGAAATGGCTTGGATGGTAGACACATACAGATTTTATTGGGGAGATAAAGATGTAAATCATATTGCATGTGTTACCGGAAAACCATTAGCAGCAGGAGGTATTAATGGTAGAACAGAAGCAACTGGAAGAGGATTGTATTTTGTCACAAGAGTTGCTTTAGAAGATGAAGATTTTGCCAAAAAAGCTGGACTTTCTAATGGAATTAAAGGAAAATCCTTTATCCTATAAGGACTTGGAAATGTAGGATTCCATGCAGGAAAATTCATGTAGGAAGAAGGCAAAGCAAATTGTATTGGAGTAGTTGAATATAATGGAAGTGTTTATAACGAAAATGGAATTGATATTTAAAAGGCAACAAAGCATTTCAGGGAGCATGGCTCTCTTAAAGGATTTGAAGATGCTTAATTTTTCGAGAATGGATTAGACGTTCTCACAAAGCATTGCGATATTCTCGCTCCATGTGCTACTTAGAATATCATCACTTCTAAAAATGCTTCTTTGTTCTAATGCAAAGTAATTACAGAAGGTGCAAATGGTCCAGTCACCTATCCCGCTGATAAAATTCTAACTGAACGAGGAATTTTATGCCTTCCTGATATTTTAGCTAATGCAGGTGGTGTTACAGTTAGTTTCTTTGAATGGTTGAAAAATTTATCTCACCATAAATTTGGATTAATGACAAGAAAGGTAATTTCTTATGTAGTGGGAGCAAACTAGCAAATTTGAGCTCGCAAAATAAATTGTTGAAAACATTATGTCAAAGACCCTTCCTAATAATTTCTAAACTGAGGGTCCAACTGAATTAGATATCGTAAGAAGCGCTTTAGAAGATATGATGACACAAGCCTATTATACTCTTAAATAGGAGGCTCATGATAGCAAAAGTAACTTTAGAATTGCCGCGTTTAGGAAGGCTCTTAGCGACGTTAGCAAAACTTACGATATCTATGGCTTCACTATTTGAAAATTGATACTTTTAAATAACCTAATGCTTAATCTTAAATATATCTATATCGCTATTTTT
This sequence comes from Loxodes magnus, assembly GCA_946699065.1. Taxonomy (NCBI): domain Eukaryota; phylum Ciliophora; class Karyorelictea; order Loxodida; family Loxodidae; genus Loxodes; species Loxodes magnus. The sequence continues at coordinate 1,709,984 of CAMPDV010000006.1, read as the reverse complement.
ATTAATTCCATTAATTTATTACTTTTTCCTAAGGTCTAAATTTTTATAACATTATGAGCTTACATATTAATTATTTTGAACTCAAATATCTTATTTAAATAGACTACTTTTATTTCTAATCTTATTGTTGATTTATCTTTATTCCAGAAATGTTATACGATTGTTTAATGATTTTAGTAGTTACCAATTAGTATAATCAATTCTTGTGATTTCTATTTACCATTCCGAAAACCTAAAAATTAGATAATTAGCTAATTGAATTCCCTATTATATATTTACTGCTAATTATACACCCTTATTGAAGCTTTACTACAATCTTCTCCAGCTTTTAATTTCTTTTACGTTCTAAAATCTTCTATCTATTAATACTGGTTAATTGGTTTCACTTTATCATTTTATAATTGGAGTTCTTTATTCATAATAATTTAGCTTTTTAAATCTTTAGTTCTTCAAAAATTAGTCTCTTTCATTTATCTTTTAATCTCATATCTTTTTTATAAGCTATTAGTAAATATTAAGTTATTAAGATAATTTCCATAGTTGTTATTTACTAGACTGTCTTATGGTAATATATTAGAATATTATCTGAAAAGAAATCTATAATTAGTTATATCTATTTCTAGAAGGCACTAACTATATTATCTTATGTACTGCTTTTATTAATTTTTCATATTATATATCAATAAATAGGGAGGAGCAATCCTCTAACTGAAATTGACTTAAATCTAATACCAGGATGAATTCCTTAGGTGAAAAACCAGCCAAGAGAAGAGAAGATGGAAGAGGCATAAAGTAGTATTAATGAAGAAAGATGCCAAATACTAAGGTGTCTTAGAGTAGTATTCTGATCGCGGCTCTATAAAAGACAAAACTCACAAGGAATGCTAGCATTGTGGAATACTTCAGCAAGAAATTTTTTAACTTAAAAATCTATTAAAGAGCTGCGCATTATTGAGGGACTACGCGCTCTATAATCTCATTTATTTATTTTTAGTAATAACCTTCCACTTTTAAACTATTTGGTTTTAAATAGCTTGTTAGATGAGAAATTAGCTTTAATGATATTGCTATTTTGATTTATATAGTTAGGGAAACAATTCTAGTTTGATCCCTTTTTTATAGTTAGTTGATGATAAAAATTTACAATATTTGCTATTTAAAAATTTAAAGGCTTTAATGCAAAATTAAATTAGTCTAAAGCTAATTATTTGTAAAAAGTGAGGGAGTTAAGCAAATATATAGCATGCTTTGAAAGTAATTTTTAAAAGAATAAAAAGTATATTCTCTTAACAGAGATTAATAAAGAGTCTTGCTTCAATGTTATTGCGGGTTGATATGAAAGATTAAATTTAAATTAGCTAGATTGTTTAACTCCAACTGAAAAATAAGATATAAGAGCATAAATAGTAGAAATTAGCAAGATATATCACAGGCAATTAATGCTAGAAAGGAATAGGAAGAATCAACAGTTATTGGATATTCATTGTTGTAACAAGCTGATAATTTAAACTAACAGAATTTATATTTAAGGTTCGACATTTATAAGATTGAAAGGAGCAATTTGAAGTATGATTATTTGCTTATTTTCTATTGCTATTGTATCATATTAGCGATTAAGAAAGAAATTTTATTGCTAAGATCGCTGTACTTTTTTTGTTCTCAGATTGCAGTCTATGAAGTTCATTTGAGACTTAATCAGGTTTTGTCTAAGATTAAGAAATACAGCTTGACCCTAAATTCGATTTACTTTTATAAAATAAATGAGATTTCAAAATAACCATTAAAGCATCAGAGCTTTAAGCATTTCTAGCAATTAATTTATTATACTCTTCAACAAAAAATTAAAATAAGCAATAAACTAAAGAAGTAATATAATGAAAAAAACTAAACTGCATGCTTAACTTATAATATCAGAAAAAACTCTATTAGTCTACTAGTTTCTTAGGGATTATTTTATTAAACTGATAGAATTTTCTGTCTATTTAATATAGAATAGTTTAAGTTTGAAAATGGTAATCTAAAGTCAGAAAAATATTAAATCCTAAAATATCAGAAAATAATTGAATTGCAAAAGTGATGTTAAATTTGCCTTTGGAGAGGAGTAGTTAACTTTGGTCAACTAGGACTAATTTTCGTTAATTTCCAGGAAAAAATCTAAAAATTGAAGATTTTTAATGAAAAATTCATTCTGAAATTTGAGCACAAAGAGTAATAAAATGAATCAAGATTAATTATCTAATAAAGAGAATGGACATTTTTGGACCATCTAATAGGATTAGAGCAAAATAGATACGTTGCTTGAAAAAGGGGTTCGGAAATAGGAAAAGCTTAAAAATTTAAAATCAAAAAGCAAAGATTTAAAGAAATTTTCTGACAAAATGGAAATAGAGTAAGAAATAGTAGAAAGTAACTAAACTAGTCAAAAGAAAGGCTATTTCTACGTAAGTTTCTAACGCTTATTGAAATGCTTAGAAGTTTAAACAGAAATAAAGAGTTTTTTTAAAAGATTAATACTGAAAAAAATGAAAAAAAAATTAGGTCGTCTGGAGAAGTTAATACAAAAATGAATGAAATAAATGTTCTATACCCAGTTGGAGCGATATGAAGAAGGAAAAATTTAATCAACAGAAAAGAAGGAAGAGGAAAAGTAAGAAAAGCCTGGAGAAACCTTAGTTTCTGATTTTGTAAAAAGCTTAGTCCCAAAAATTTTTATAAACAGCAGAGAATGTAAACTTCCATCATTTATATAGGGTAGAAATCCTCAATAAAGGGAAAAAAATTATAATTACTATTATTATTACTTTACTTTAAAACTTAAGCAGATTTATTCTAAAAGTTATTTTAAAGAGCAAAATTTGCTTTCTTAATAGATTAAATAAATAAATGAAAATGAATAAGTTGAAAGTAACTAATAAAATTTAACTCAAGTTGCTTCAAAAGCAGTACGTGGAATAGAAAACTACCTAAGATGAACAATTTAGAGGTAAACTGAAATTTCATGAAATTAGGATATAAATTATGCTACAGAACTTACACTACTAAAAAATTAGGAATATGCTAATATACTTCAAGCTGGTTAGTAATAATAAGATCAAAGAAACTAATTTTATTTCTAAATAAACTGCTTTAATTCATTTGAAATTTAGGATTAAAGTATTCTTATAGAGAGTTTTAGTAGAGAAGCAATTAATCTACAAAATATACATATAGCAATACTAAAACATTGCATATTAAATCAAATTTAACCTTAATTAAAGAGCTCAAATTTTTTTCCGAAAAACATAAATTTTCCAAAATAATTTGAAGTTTACACTTGATTATGCAAAAAAAAGATAGTAAGATTAATTATTCTACTTAATAGTTCTTTTAATTATTAAAACTAAATAAAAAAAGAATATTGAAAGTATAAAAGTTAAGCAAGCTATTTAAAAATACTGTATAAGGGTTTGTAAGCTAAAATTTTTGTTGTGAACATATTTCAAATTATTCTTACCAGATTTATTTAGGAACTAATTAGCATATTTTCAATTATTGGCAAAATAATTAAAAGAGAGAAATTATTTCTTAGGGATTAAAACTAGTTTTAAATAGATTATTTAGAATTGCTTATCAGAATAATAAAGATCCTGATGATGTTCATGAATTAAAGTAATCAATATTATTTAAATTGTGAACTATCGCTCAATCTTTAACCTTTTTAGATTCATATTCAAATCCTTATAGTCATAAGCTTATTTGACGAGTTGCAGACCGCTTTTTCTTTCTTACTAGATTTAATGAAAAAAAATTTTGAAAATTGATTATATAAATGAGCAAAAAGTAGATTCTCTTTTCTATAATTAGCCCAACAAAATCCTTGAAACTTAATTAAATAAGCTTAATTGTAGAATATCCATTAGCCTATAAACTACTTGCAAATTAAAATAAGTTCTAAATATTCTATCTAAATATAGCTTTCTATAATCATCATTTTCTTTTAAAAAATAGCTTCAATATTTAGTACAAAGGTTTATCTAGAATTACACTGTGCTAATTGATTCTATCATCCAAGGAAGGTTTAATTAAACTTAAGGAGTAGAAGCATCTTTTGTTATTTTATTTCTACCTCACTAATAAACTTTGCAATGCTTATTAACTTATTCAGACTAACTTAGCTAAAGGCAAAAATACTGAGATTTGTCTTGAATTTCTGAAGTATAGCAGCATATTAAGAGAAAGCAAGACAAGATAATAGTTATAAAAGCATTTCTAGATAAAGTGCTAAAATATAGGAATAAAGGAGTAAAAATAGTTTTTGAGCTAATCAGTAAACTCAAGTTTAAAACATACCTATAAAGCTAATCTCGTTCTTAATATACCATATTCTTATCCTCACTTCTAGAAAGATAAAAATCAGATTACATTTCCAAGGAAATATTATGGTAAAACATTCAACATCCAGATTTAGTGGTTATATACACCTATTATATGGAGTATTTCTATCGTTCCGGCTATATTATATTAATAGTCTAATAAAAATGTCAAGCTAAGAATTTTCAGACGATTTTGAATTGATTTCAGAAAATAGTAAGGAATAGTAAACTTAGTAAAAGTAACGAAACTTCAATTTTTCGACTAGTCCAAGGAATTAAAATACGCAGAAAGGGTATTTTCCAACTGAAGGAAATAAGCATTAAAAAGATTTTCCTATTGTGACTTAATCAAATGCAGAAGCTACTAAGGATAAAAGCAAAAAGGAAAAAAATAAGAAACAAGAGTATGATTTATGAGGTAACTTACTAGATCTTAACTAGTAAGATTTAGAAAATGAGGAAGATGGTATTTGATAAGAAAAAATATAAGAAAATACAAATTTTAATGAAAGAGAAAAGAGTAATAAAGCCGCTGAATCTATAAATGATATTAAGAATTAATCATAAAAGAGAAACTAAAACAAAAACTCATAAGAAAACTCCTAAAAATCTAGCTAAGTAATTGCTATAAAGAATAAAAGCAAGAAAGATGGACAAATATTTTCACAGAGTTAAGAGAAAAAAGGCAAATAAAAATTAAGAAATGAAAACACGGTAGAAGCACCTAGAAACTTAAATTAAAAGATAACTGAAATTTAAGCTCTTAAAACTATTGAATTCCTTCCATCTAAATCACCAGAACTTAAAAATATATAAAATAGAGAAACTTAGATTAACTAACTATGCCTGAGTACAAAAAATTAATTTAAGAAAGTAATGAAGATATAAGAGACTTAAGAATTATCAGTAAAAAGCAGTAAAAATTCCTAAATTCGTTAATTTTAAGCTTTAACAACTAGAGATTATTTCTAAAAGCAAGATTCAGATAATGAAAAATAAAAAGAGAATGAATATTAAGTTCTGGTGTAAAATGAACAGCTGAAGGAAAAATTAAAGTTCTTCTCCAAGAAAATAAATATTCTTCTACACTCTCTACCAAAAAGTAAGTCATTCATGCTTAGAAAAATAATAAGTCAAGTAAAGCTTGGATCCAAATCTTGATTCAACTCAAGAAGAAATAAAGCAAGCTAACTGTTAAGTTCAGATGCTGGAAAAATAGAAAAATAGATATGAATAGCGATTGATTCTGTTAAGCGACTAAAATTATATTTTAAGATTGAAAAAGGTTGTAAAGGAGAAATAGGCGGAACTATTCGAAATGGAGAAGTAAGTAGTTTCTGGAATTAACCTCAATAATAATTTATAAGCAAAGGTAAGAAACAAGGAGGAGAAAGAAACTAAAATAGATTGACAGTAAATCATTAATAATAAAATAAACCTTTTGTCAATGATAAGAGAAAGGAATAGTGAAGCCAAATAATTGATATAAAAGAATAAAACATCCAAAACAAAATTCTTAGATAAGATTTAAGAAATATAAATATAAATCTAAAGTCTACCAAAATAAAAAGTAGTACAGCAAGAGGACGAAGAACAAATCCTAATGAAATAAAAAGAAGGTTCTTAAAGAAAGGATTTTTATATTCTAAATAAGCAGAAAAAACTTTTAGAGAAGCAGATAAAATTATCAGAATTCAACAGCATGAGAGAAGAAAAGGAGTAATAGAATGAATTATAAACAATTTAAAGTACCTGCATCAAAATCTAAAAAGATATAAAAAATAAGGAGTAAATAATCTAGCAATATAAGCAAGAATTGAAAGATTTGCAAGTAATAACTATTAATTAATAGCAGAATTATTCTTTAAAAAATAGCATGGAAAATAATAAGAAGAAGGAATGAAAGTATCTTAGTGCTTAACACTTTAATAAGTAAGCTTAAAGAGGAAGAAAACTAAGGGAACCAAAAAAATAGATTTAAGAAGAACAAAAAAAAGAAGTCAGCTAGCTTGAACTTACAGAAGGATATTTGAATTCTTTTAAAGATAATAGTAATTCATAGAATTCCTTTAATTTAGAAGAGCAACTTAATAACTTAGAATAACAATTATAAGATATAGAAGAAGAAATAAAAGTAGATAGTGATGGTGAGGAAAAACTGGTTAATGAAGAAACGAAGAAAAATACTAATTATGTTGAAATTATAAAATTGAAAGATAGCTCTCAAAAGGAAAAATAACTTGAGACTGCTAAAGACAGATAGCAAAACTCTAGTTAAATTAAACCAGTGGCTCCAGCCTAAGCTCCTGTTCAAACTAGACCAAATTTACTGAGAAAGAAATTGAAAGAAAAAAGCTCAGACACAAAAAACGTAGAGAAAAAGTAAGAAGAAACTAATGAAAAACCTAAAACTGTAATAAAATAGTCATCTTTATTAAGCTAAAATAAGGACGAAGAAAATAACTACAATCTTTGGGATTAAATTCAAAGCTCAGAGGGATCTTCCTAAGTAAAGCAAAAGAAAGTAGATGAATAAGAAGTAAAAGAACATTTTGCTTAAACAATCTTTTAAATTATTGATCTGTATATGATTAAACAAGTTACTTTTTAATGCTTAAGGCTTAACTAATCATATCTAAGTAACTCAACTTTCTTAACTTAAGTAAATTTAAGTTATTAAGTTAGAAAATAAGATTTAAAATTAAGTAAAATAAGCATTAATAAAAAAGATCTAACCCAATTAATTTTTAAAGAAGGTTACTTAAATACATTAAGTCAAAAAGATAAAAATAAGTAATTAATTGATTCTAGAAAGGAGTTATTATGAAATTAACTATACCAAACATCTCTTCATATAAAATGAAGCTAAAATCATTTAGTAGTTAAATAGAATTATTACTTAGCTTTTTAAAATTAAACAAAACAAAGCTGGAATGAAATTAAAAAGCGTATATAGGATTGATATCATTAGAGGAGAGTTTAAGCTTAATGTAAAAGGATTAATACTTATTAACCAGGTATAAAACTGATAATTTTATAGTAAATAATATATTTAAATCCTAATTGTTATCTAATGACGTATGGACATGTCATCCGTATTTAAACAAAAGGAAAGACATTAGAAATACTATAAGGTGGAGAAAAATCATAAGCAGGTAAAAATTTCTATTCTTCTCAGGGTTTTTTTGTTCATTTTAATTAATTTAGAATGAAAGTAAACTGGCTGTCTTAAGCATGTTTTCACTGCTTCCAAATTCAAAATTTAGTGAATTTTGTTTGACATATTGCTTAGGGGAACGTTTAAAATTATCGAAAGTCTTGCAACTTTATATTTTACTAGAAGTTGAAAGTTACTAGCATTCGCTAAGACCGCTTTGAGTTTTTACAAAGTTTTTCTTTTCCTCATTTACACTTAATTTTCTTTTATCAGAAGTTGGAGATTGCTCTTCGCATTCCATTTCATTAATTGCTTCCTTGCTTACGTTAAAAAATTAGAACATCTTTTTTTATTGCTATTCTTATTTACTATCTCGCTAAAGCTATTCTTCATCATCCTATTCTTCAGTTAAATTTTGTACTCGTAAATGACTATTCTCAGTCAGCTATTGCAATTTCTGAACTTCACTTATCTAAGTACTATAAGGAATTGTTCTACTTCTTCTTCTATCTACCATCTTGTTTTGCTTTATTTTCAAAGGTCCATTCATTCTAAATTTATATATTTAGCTCTATTTCAACCCAGAAATTCCATTTCCTTTTTAAGAATTTTTTTGATTGATAACATTTTTATACGCCAAACTATGTTTTTCCACCTACTTTGAGTTATCCTTATAAAGGATTCAAGAATTCTTAAATGTCCTTCTTTCAGCAGTAGTACATTCAGCAGCATCCGAAATAGTGCAAGAATCCACTCCTTACTCTTCATTATTCTATTATTCAGTTACTTCAAATAGGTAAGACTGAATTCACGTTTTAGCCAATTGAGCAATTTTTTCCTCGTTTTACTCATAGAACTCTATCATTCCTTAACTCTTCATTGAATAGAGTTTGATTTGGCTAATTACAATACACTGTCCTTAAGTCAAGATTTCCTAGAGATTTTTATCAAAGATAAGTCTGGAAAAATCTCACTATTTGAGAAAGCCCTCAGCTTGCTAAAAAATCAAATTAACGATTTTTTCCACTTTAAGCAGAACCTTCTATTGACTAATGTTTTCATTTCTTAATGAGACTAAGTCTTAAAGAATTTGCTTTATTTAAGTTAAAACTTGTTACTGGGTCTAAATTTGTTGATCTTATGAAGAAAAACTATCATCCATTTTATAGGGTTGAAAACCTGAGTTTTGTTATTAATTTTAGATTTTTACTAGACAAAATTTAAACTGATTAAGCATTAAAAAATGTCTAATATGCTTATTTAACTGAAAAGTGTTCTTGCTTTAGTCTAAACAAGTCTTTATAAGTTTAATGATATCTAGCTTACTAGAGAGGCTGAACAGAAAAGATACCTAGTTTAATATTTTATCTATCAGTTATAAGTTATACACCTTATGGAATTTCTGCTCTCCTATCCCTTGAAATAAATTAAACTTAATATTTAAACCTCATATCTTTACTAAACCCAAAACCAAGGATTACTTGGTGTTATAAAATGAGCATACTTAATCAGTAGCATGACAATGAAAGTTAATAGAGGACTGAAAGCATTAAAGAACTCTCATCTAAATAAATCTATACATTTACATAGGAAACTAGGAGAAGATTAATACCTTTAAGTCTGTTTAAATCGTAATCTATTTAAACTCTTATTGTTAGGTTTAACCTATATCTAGTTTAAACCTCTTGAAGTGGTTACTTTCTTGCTAAAGAATATTGAGTGAACTTTTGAAGAAATTGATGAGACTATAATAAAGATACTTTCAGAAACACTGTATGTTATTCCTTTTTCCAGAGAGTGAAAATTAGTAACAATTAATATGAAAAAGAAATAATCATAAGTGAAATGTCTTTTTATTAGTATATAAAGTTACTTCATTATTGAGGTCTTTAATATATGAAGAATAATACATTTTAAAATATTATGAAGCTTTTCATGCTATTAAAGATCTGGATTCTTTCTAAGCCTGCATTAGTAATATTTGCAGTTGGATAATATATAAGTTAGAGGATAAGTTTTCTGTCTTTCTTTTTTTTTGGAAAAGATATAATTGACATGCTTCTTTTCATTAAGAAAGATAATACTCCTCTAGCTTTGAATCAAGACTATGTGAAATTTAATTCCTATAAGATGAGGAAAATTCTAAGAAATAAGACTAAGAGTCTTTAGTACTTTTCAATAAGAAGGCCTTTACAGAATATTGCTTATCAACTTTAATTGTTTTTAGCCTTTATTATATATCAATAAAAGTAAATCTCATCTAATATTTAGTTATTTATCCAGCAGCTACTTTTCTTAAATAACTATTTCGACTTAATATAAGACTAGATTTTATTAAAAGTCCTATATAGCAATATGTAATTTACCTAGCAACGACTTATAATATGTAAGTTGTAGATAAATTATTGAGAGATAACTTGTGCATGGCTTTCATATTGTGATATAAATTTAGATTTTTGCTATATTTATTATATAACTATGCATTTTTGAGTTTTGGTTATATATACCCATTTAATATTTTATTAAAAATACAAGAAAAGCTTGACTCTAAGATCAATTTAGATGATTTCTACCTTTCTAGAGAGTCTTTGGTGGAAGATATATATTTAGATGCAATCCTAATATTTATGCCTTCCTATTTACACTATCAGTCTACTTTTTCTCTCCTTAAGTTTATCTAAGAATTAACTTTCTAGTTTGATAGACACTTTAGAACGTTATTTCAGGTCTTTTTATTAATACTTGTCTGATGAAATCGTACTAGCTTTAACTATCTAACATTAGCAAAACTAGAGCCTAATCTTAAGAATCATAGCCTTCAATCCTCTATCATTAATGCATATTAGATACATTACAATTTTAAAGTCAAAATAAGGAAAGCAAAATAAATCCTTTTTTTTTCTTTTCTAGCTAAATACTTTTCATTCTAATTGAGTTGCACTAACTCTCTTATTAAAATAGATCTCATTATGAGATAGTAGTGGTATATCAATATAGTGACTATCTTATATATTAAATAAGCTAAAATTAAATCTTCAGATTAAGCTAAAAAATATAAAAAGCAGAATTAGGTAAATAGATTAAAAAACTGATTCTAATAAAAAGAATCAAAAGATATAGCATTTTTATAAGATATTCTATTAAGGCTATAATATGTAAGATAGAATATAAAATGCTTGAAACTAACAAGAGGGAAACTTAGAGCAGAATTATAACTATTAAGAAAGGTACGAAGAACTTGTTTAGAGTGTGAGATTGCTTAATTAAAATGAGTCTCAAAATGCAGATAGTTACTGTTATATTGGATATACTCTTAGCTGTTTAGGTAAATGGGATGAAGCAATAGAGTGTTATGATAAAGCTATCTATATTGATAGATAATTTGCTTCTGCACTTAATAATAAAGGATCTGCTTTAAATAATTTAGGTAAATATTAAGAAGCCATTTAAATTTTAAACAAAGCCATTGAAATTAATCCTTATGAAGCTATTTACTTCAACAATAAGGGATACTCCTTAAATAATTTAGGCTAGTATAAGGAAGCAATCGAATGCTATAACTTAGCTATTAAAATTGATCCTTAATGTCAAAATTTATATAATAATAAAGGAATAGCACTTAATAATTAGGATAAATATGAGGAATCAATAGAGTGTTATGACTAAGCTATTAAACTAAATTCTAATTACGCTTTTGCATACAATAATAAAGGAGCAGCTCTAAATAATATAGGTAGATATGAAGAAGCTATTGAGAATTTTAATGAAGCTATTAAACTAAATTAAAATGATGCTACTTACTTTATAAACAAGGGATTTGCTCTGAATAATTTGAGTCATTATAGTGAAGCAATCGATTGCTTTAGTAATGCTATTTTACTCGAGTCTAATAACACTTTTGCTATCAATCTTAAAGCTCTTGCTCTGCATAATTAAGGTAAATATTAAGAAGCAAACGAATAATATGAAATAGCTATTTAGCTAAATCCTAATGATCCTGTTTAATACAATAACAAAGGAGCTATTCTAAACATACTGGAATAACATGAAGATGCCATTATTTAATTTGATAAAGCTATTCAACTTAATCCTCATTTTGCAAATCCTTACAATCATAAAGGTTTTTCACTTTATAAACTGAGAAACTATTCTGAAGCAATCCAATTTTTTAATTAAGCTACTCAGTTGGATCTTAATTATGCCTAAGCATTTTTTTATAAAGGTATTGTCCTTCATAACTTAGATAAAACTTAAGAAGCAATTCAATGTATCACTAAAGCCAGATAAATTAATCCAAATCTATTAGATTCTAAAGTATAGAAAGCAAAAAGAATATCTCTTGATGATATCTGAATGCTTTTATACTGACATGGTGCTGGTAAAAGTATCAGAACTTAAATTCGTATTTGAGACTACAAAAAATTATTTGCTAATAAGCAATACTTAAATAACTTAAAGTAAATAGGATAAGGTAGATTTAGTATAGTTTATCTCTTTATTCATGAAGGAGTTAAATATGCTGTAAAAATAATTAACCAAAGACTAAATTTATAGAGTCTAATAGAGGAATTCTATTAAGAGTGCAAAGCATTATTACTAATTAATCATTAGAGAGTACTATAACTAGTAGGAGTTTCTATTGATACTTCTGAATAAAATGATTATTGCTTCTGTCTTTTTACGGACTATATGTCTAAAGGAAGTTTATATAACACTATTTAAAACAATCAACTCTTTCAAGAGTGGCCAAAAGAGTCTTCAGTAAGATTTTACTAAAAACTTAACTTGCTTAGTTAAATAACTGAGGGTATATAAGCTATTCATCAAAGAGATCTCGTTCATAGAGATATTAAATCGTTAAACATACTATTAGATGATAGCTATTCTCCTAAAATAGCTGATCTAGGATTAGTAAACGAAGCTAGTATAACTACTACTTAAGAATAAAAGGGAACGCCTTAATGAAAGGCTCCAGAACTGTATGAGGGAAAAGTAAGTAAGAAAAGTGATATTTGATCTCTTGCTTGTTTAGCTGTAGAAATATTTAACGAAAGCCTTCCTTTTCCTAATTTAAATACAGGAATAGAAATAATGAGAGAAGTCTATTAAAATCAATAATATCCATAGTTGGGAGACGAAATAATGAGTAAACCAGATTTAGCAGAATTATTATAGTAATGCTTTAGCTATGATCCAAACGAAAGACCAGATATAAATACATTTAAGGAAAAATTAGACTTAATAAAAGATAAATGAAGACCCTTAAGTAACTAAATAGTATAAGATAATTAAAAATAAAAAGTGCTAGTTTCATAAAAGCTAAAAACCTAATATAAGAAAAATAAACTATATAATGCCTAGATACAAAACACTGAATTTATATAATACAAGAGAACTGATCAATATTAGCCTGAATATAATTCACAAGAAATGAGAATTAAAATAATGCCACAGCAAGATAAAAAAAAGAACAAAATTAAGCAAATAATTACTTTAAGTAGTCTAGTTTAATTAATTCAAAGTACCTTAATTTTAAAATAGTACTTAAAAATAGATTTAGATCTATTAATTCAAAAAAGTATATCATATAATAAACAACTAACATACGAATAATGCATAAATTTGCTATTTAGAATATTGTTTAATAGGTTTTTATAAGAGGACTAGCTTTTATACTTATATAAGCTAGATAATTTAAAATCTTAGTTGAAGAAATCTAATAAGATACATTAGATACTACTTGTTTAGTCTATAGATAAAATAAATTTTACATTAATGATTTATCAAATAGTAATAGCAAAATATTATGATGATGTTATTAAGTAGCGTTTATTATTTCTAATAATAATAATAGATAAACCATACATTTACTAAGAGTAGAGCTTAATACTTATGGAATAGTAATCTTAACATTCATTAAATTAATTAAAAATGAAACTTGTGCTTATCAAGCTTATTGAGATAGTTACTTTTATAATAAGCCTTTGCTTTAAAAGGATGCTGTAAAATATAATTTTCACAGTTTTGTATTTTTTCATGCTTTTCTTCCTTTTTGCCTATTTTTCCTAAAATTTGTTATTCCCACATATTAATTCCTTTGCTATAGCTGATATTTAATTTGTGCATCTAAGCTTTTTTTATATAGTAAATGTATATTATTTGGTTTCTATTTATTTAATTAATCTATTCAATGAGATAAGCGTATAATGTCTTTATCCATTAGGATTTTATTGTAAGTAGAAACTTAGAATTTTATATAGTTAAGTCATCTTATATAACCTTTCGCTTGGACAAATTGCATTTATTTTTTTATTATAAGCTTATTTAAATTCTCAACTTAGCTTTTTATACTTTCTAGTATTAAATGTTATTGCATAGTATCTTAAGAGAAATTCAAATTATTTAATAAAAAAGAGCTTAGAGTTATAAAATAGATGATAGTGAGAAAAGTAATGGAAAGGGTTGTTGTAATAGTTTATGATTTAAGAACTGATAGATAGCATAAATCTACCAAATAGAGTCTAATAGTACCAAAGAAGTTAAAGATAGATCAGGTATATAGACTATCTAAATAAGTAAGGGATAATATGAAGATTACTCATTTTTAAGATTATCTTAGTTTAGTTATTCAAACAGTAGAAAGAAAAGCTATTTTATGATTTATATTTATAGATCCTTTCTATTTAATATGGATAGAAATAAAGGTAAGCGAAGGTTATTATTAATTCCCTTATACTGAGTTAGATATTTGATTGAAATAGAAAGCTTTAAAAATGAAGAGAGAAAGAGTAGATAAATAAAGCTAAAATGATTACAAAATCTAAGCTAATAATAGTATTTCTCTTAGTAGATTTAGTTGCCTAATAAGGTGATAACATAAGCATCTTAATACATATTTAAAAGGGTGCATCTAATACCATTTTTAATATAAAATAACTAATAAAGATTTTGAAATGAAAAGCTGAGGAATAATAATAGCAAATCTATTTAAGAGAAAGAAGCAGAAACTTTATATTTAGATACTATAATTAGCTATAGAATGAATATAGGATATTAGTAGTAATCTTATTTCATTTAATTAGATTATATGGAATTAATCTAAATCAAATAACTATCTATTGCTAGTTTTATCTTAATCAGCTATTAAAGCTAATTGGTTACTAATATGTTTATCATTAGGTTTTACTTATAACTAGAATATTCATTCAGATCATTATCAATATTAAAACAAGATTGCAATTCGTAGCTGATCTGAACTTGGCAATATTATTTTATTCCAATTGCAGAAAGCAAAAGAGTCAATTAAAGAAAGAAGTAATCTAAAGAATGGAAAAAGCAGAACTTTGAATAGTCTTATTATATTGCTTTTACTTAAATATGTCTCTAGTTAGACTCTAAATTTGGAAAGAGTATGTTAGGACAATTTTTAGACTTTAGTAGAAGCAAGAAATTTAAGTACCAATTAGAAAATTTTGAGGGTTCTCTTTTAAAGAAATTGATCAGCAGAAAATCTTGATTATACTTATTAAGAGATTTTAAGGAGAAGAAAAAATGAAGGACATTATTATTCTAAAACATTCCAGCTAATCTTTTTAAAGAAGAGGCTTGTAATAGAAAGGAACATTCTATTAACTTAAATAGAAAAACGCAGATAAAACTAGGAACTAAAGTAAACTAGATATATGGAAAAATAGGATCTGCTGAAGATATGGCATTACAAGATTTTATGCAAGATAATTAACAAAGTAGATAAGAAATTAGTTTAAAACTAATTAAGGAGAACTACTATAAAAAAATTTTGTATGGAAAGGTATTGAATAATTCTTTGTTACAGAACAAAAATAGATTACATCATTTTTCAAACTACTAAAGCAATTGAATCAAGCAAAATATCATATTTTACTAGTTAAGTAACTCATAAAGAGCAAACTTTCAAGTAAAAAGAAAGAATAAGATTCTTTGATTTTAAAGGGATGGAGGTATGTTGAAAGAATATAATTAGCTTTCTCAACATAAAAAGAAAATAATAGTTAATATATCAGACTTATATAAATATGCAATTTTTTCAATATGTGCAGGGAAAAAATCTGAAAGTAAATTATGTTTAGTTACCATTAATTAAATAAAGAAAAGTTATAAAATTCCTAGTGATTTATTGCTAAATAAAAGAGAGTATATGGAACTAAAAGTCTAATGAAACAGAGATAAGTTAAAACATTTTAATAATAAAAAAGAAAAATTATAAATTCAAAAAGTTTTAAGTAAAGAAGAATAATCATCCTTTTACAAAATGCAGTTACATTAATAAAAATTCATGTAATGAGAGTATGGTAGTATAGTTATAATAGATATCTCAATCAGATTAATGAAATGGTCATAAAATAAATGCTTTGACGATTTTTATATTAAAACTTATTTAAAAGGACAAAAAACTAAAAGTAATAGAATAATAAGATGCATTGATTAAGTAAAGAAAAAATTAGAGAAAAGGATAGAGGTTGAAAAGGTAATCTTAAGGAACAAAAGTTCTAATGAAACATTTACAGTAGAATGATGCTATGAGAATGGATATGCTTTTTATATAATTGCTAGTATAGAAGATTAAGAAAATAAAAATAATTGGAAACAAGAAAGCTTATATCTGAAAAACTAAAATTAGTTTTTATTTCGCTATTTTAATTATTTACAAGAAAGTGTTTGCTTTTGCAGAATTAACTGAAATATAAGTTTAAAAGCTTATTAGAAAGATTATTTAAGCAAAAAAGGATAAAACCAATTTTTTTACTCACCATTGAGTATTATAGAAGATGCTTAAGAGTAAAAATAGTAAATTAAACTATCTATTCTTTGCTAAAATAGTTTGATTATATAAAATGGAAAAAGGAAGAGTAGAGTGCTTTATATCTAATATTATACAAAGTTAAGCGAAAAGCAATTATCTTAGAAAAAATAAATTCTAGACATTGTATAATAAACACTGGCTGATTTCTATTTATCGTGAAGCATGTAAATTTGAAATAGCATCTTATTATTTATGTCCTAAAATTTCGCTACTGCAGAAACTTTTTGCTTATTAAGATTGAATCAACTTTTAATTTTTTCAGGCAAAATATTAAGACGTTCTGATGGCTCTAGAAGAAGAAATGTTTCCGATTTAGATAATATTGAATTTTTAACCAAGTGAGTTCTAAAAAGGGCTTAATTAAATATACTGGTTAAACTTTTCATATAAAAGAAGGAAAATAATATGAAATAAGGTATAGCAAAGGAAATAAAATATCCTAAAGTTGAAAAAAATATTCAGATAAGAGAGTAACTATAAAAAAGGCTTCAGTCAGTTCAAATAAAGTTGAATGTTTTAAAATTACAATAGAAGATGTAAAATATTTTAAAGCTAAAATATTAAAAATCAAATATTGTAAGAAGAAAGAATTATATTACAAGCTTTAAAATCTTTTAGTCGAAAGATTAACAGCTGATAAAAGTCACGCTTAGATATTATAGATGGAATTATATCTTAAGATAAATAAAAATTCAATGAAGTTATGAAATTAAAATCTATCTTCATGCTTCATAGAATTTAGAAGCTATTTGAATCAATCTAATATCTTCATTAAGGTTTCTCTATAATACTAAACCTAGCATTCAAAGTTATAATTCTCATAGATATACCTTAAAAAATTTTGCATAAATGATATTTACTTGGCGCTTATATATTATTAATAAGAAAACTTTGTGTATTCAGAAACTTAGCAAAGTCAGATAATATTAATTTAGGAAGGGCATTTATTGAGGTTAATTAAAAAGTAATATCTTTTATATTCTAAAACTCTATTAAATAGTAAACTATTGGTATTAGAGATAGTGCTATTATATTTAATTTACTGTACCTAAACTCCAAATTTAGTTCTGTTTTGCTTTTAAATAGCTTCTAGGACGACTAATCACTTCAATACTTATCTACTATAAAATTTTTCTTAACTCATCAATAGATAGAAATTTAAAACGACTCAAGAAAACTCTTAGCGTCTAAATTTTAATTAATTATTAAATTAAATTTAGTTAAAGAGGTTAAAAATTACTATAAGATACTAAAGAGGAATTCTTTATAAGTTAGCTATAATGAATCATCTTAATCCTATACTTAACTATATGAACATCATTATTTAGGTAAATTAATACTTTATTTTATAATACCTTTTAACCTAAATCTTATATATTAAAACGAATATCAATGGAATATTGAAAACTTGTATTAAGATATAATTATTAAATTTATATTGTTTGATTGTTTATTTCAAGAATTGCTTGAAAGCATTGTGAAACCTTGGGATGAAGATTTAGAATTAGAATATTGAAGCACTTCCTCATAATTTTATACTTCTTAGTAGTTTTTCTATTCTTCTTGTATCTCAATATTTTTATCTTTTATTAAGTCTAATTTTTCCTTAAATGTATTTATATCTGGTCTTTCGTTTGGATCATAGTTAAAGCATTACTGTAATAATTCTGCTAAATCTGGTTTACTCATTATTTCGTCTCCTAACTATGGATATTATTGATTTTAATAGACTGCTCTCATTATTTCTATTCCTGTATTTAAATCAGGAAAAGGAAGGCTTTCGTTAAATATTTCTACAGCTAAACAAGCAAGAGATCAAATATCACTTTTCTTACTTACTTTTCCCTCATACAGTTCTGGAGCCTTTCATTAAGGCGTTTCCTTTTATTCTTAAGTAGTAGTTATACTAGCTTCGTTTACTAATCCTAGATCAGCTATTTTAGGAGAATAGCTATCATCTAATAGTATGTTTAACGATTTAATATCTCTATGAACGAGATCTCTTTGATGAATAGCTTATATACCCTCAGCTATTTAACTAAGCAAGTTAAGTTTTTAGTAAAATCTTACTGAAGATTCTTTTGGCCACTCTTGAAAGAGTTGATTGTTTTAAATAGTGTTATATAAACTTCCTTTAGACATATAGTCCGTAAAAAGACAGAAGCAATAATCATTTTATTCAGAAGTATCAATAGAAACTCCTACTAGTTATAGTACTCTCTAATGATTAATTAGTAATAATGCTTTGCACTCTTAATAGAATTCCTCTATTAGACTCTATAAATTTAGTCTTTGGTTAATTATTTTTACAGCATATTTAATTCCTTCATGAATAAAGAGATAAACTATACTAAATCTACCTTATCCTATTTACTTTAAGTTATTTAAGTATTGCTTATTAGCAAATAACTTTTTGTAGTCTCAAATACGAATCTAAGATCTTATGTCTTCACCAGCTGCTTTTTAATATATAAGCTATCAAATGTCATCAAGAGTTATTAATTTCTAGGATTGAAACTATTATTCTTTTTAAGTTAGAGGAAAGTTATAATTTAAATCACCAAATGTGTCTTCATTCTTCACTTCTGCTTTACTTTTATTTGCAATTGAAAATGAAGGATTTTATTCTAAATTCTTCTGATAAGCATTAGATTTAACTTAAATAGTTGATTCTTAGATTTTATTTACCTTTATTTAATTGTCTAATTTCTAAAATTAAGCATCCTTGTTTTCTTAATATTCATCTTGTGATGGATCAAGTGAAATAGCTATGTCATAATTTTTGATTGACTCAGCGTATCTTTCTTGCATAAATAGTGCAAGTCCTTTGTTATTATAGAAATTAGCTTCAGATGAATCAAGCTTTATTGTTATGTCGTAGCATTTGATTGCTTCAACGTATTATTTTAACGTATATAGCGCTAACCCTTTGTTGTTATAATATTCAGCCTTCGTAGGATCAAGCTAAATAGCTATTTCGTAACATCTGATTGCATCAATAAACTAGTCTATTGAATCAAGTGCATATCCTTTGCTATTATAGTATTCAGCTTATTTGAATCTCTTTAAATAGCAGCATCATAACATTCGATTGCTTCTTCAAATTCGAAAGATCTTCCTTTGTTATCATAAAAGGTTGCTTAATTAGGATTTATTCTGATAGCTATATTATAACAGTTGATTGCCTCTTCGTAACTTTCTAATGAATCAAGAGTGACTCCTTTATTGCTATAAAATTCATCTTATTCAGGATCAAGCTAAATTGCAATGTCATATTGCTCTATTGCTTCTTCATACTTTTCTAACTTTTTAAGTGAAAGTCCTTTGCTATTATAATAAAAGGCTTCATTAGGATTAAGCTGAATTGCTTTTTCGAAGCATTAAATTGAGAGTTCATTATCACCTAACTTGCTTAGAGCAAGTCCTTTGTTGTTATAATAATCATCTTGTTAAGAATCAAGGAAAATAGCTTAATCATAGCAGTCTAAAGCTTCTTTAACTATCCTAGATTTTCATAAACAAATCCTTTATTATTATAAGAAGAATCATCATTAGGATTTATCTGAAGGGCTTAGTTATATCATTTTAATGCTTCTTGGTATTTTCCTTATTTATTAAGAACAAAAGCTTTATTTCTGTAAGCAACAAGGGAATTAGAATCAAATCTAATAGCCTTTTCATATAATTCTAATGCTTAATCATAATTTCCTTATTTTTCAAGTATAAAACCTTTGTTATTGTAGAAATCAGCTTATTTTGGATCTAGTTATATAGCTACATCAAAGCATTTAATAGCTTCTTCTTATTTGTCTTACATATCAAGTGCAAGTCCTTTGTTGTTATAATAATCAGCAGCCGAAGGATCAAGACTGATAGCAATATCATAGCTTTAGATAGCTTCTTCTAATTAGTCTAATTATTTAAGTGAAACTCCTTTGTTGCTGTAATAGTCAGCACATTTAGAATTTAATTAAATAGCTTTGTTATAGCATTCTACTGCTTTTTCGAATTTTCCCAACATATCGAATGTATTTCCTTTATTGAAGTAGACTGAATCGAAATTAGAATCAAGCTAAATAGCTTTGTAATAGCAATCGATTGACTCCTCGTATTATTTTAGCTTGTATAGACATTATCCTTTATTGCTTGACGAGATAAAATCTTTATGATCTATTTAAATAGCTTAGTCATAGCATTCTAGACCTTATTAGTGTCTTTGCAATTTGATTAGAAGCAATCCTTTAATTCTTAGTATAATTAAACTCTTTGGATCAAGTTCAAGAGCTATATTATAGCAGTCTAATGCTTCTTAAAATTGGTTAAAGGCCTCTAGAACTATTCCTTTGTTCATGTAGTTTATGGTATTTTTAGGTTCTAATTTGATTGCAATATCATAGCACTCAATAGCTTTTTCATATTAGCCTATATTTTTTAAAGCAAAGCCTTTATTAAAATAGAATTTGGCTTATTTTGAGTCTAAGCTAATTGCTTTATCGTAACATAAAATAGCTTCTTTAAACTTGTTCTATTTAGAAAGTATCAATCCTTTATTGCTATAAGAAATTGGGTAGGTAGAGTCATGCTGAATAGCTTTATTGTAGCACCTCATAGCCTTTTCAAGATTATTTAATTAATAAAAAGCGAAACCTTTGCTAGTTAAATAAAAGGGATTATTAGGATCTAGTTTCAGAGCTGCTTTATAACATTTAATAGCTTCATAATGTTATCCTAGCATGTTAAGAGCACTTCCTTTATTATTTAATAGTATATGCTAGTCAGGCTACATTTTTAATACTACATCATAGCATTCTGTTGCCTCTAAATAGTTTTTCTAATCCTTTAGAGTATCTCCTTTGTATATGTAATAATCAGCATTATTTGGATTTAATTTAATTGCCATATCGAAGCATTCAATAGCTTCTTTATGCTAGGCTAAATTAGCAAGAGCTACTCCTTTATAACTGTAGGAAGCATCATCATTAAGATCTAGTTAAATAGCTGAATTAAAGTACTCAATAGCCTGAAAATATTTCCCTTCTTCCAAAAATTTGATTCCTTATTCTCTATAAAAGATTACTTTTTGCATTAAAAATGATTTAGTTAATTAGCATTAAAATTAGTTTAATAAATCCCTTAATCAAGAATTATACAATTTTACCTTTAGGCCATAATAGATTAAATCTAATTACTGCTAATATAAATTCTTAGCTTCATTAATATTTATTCTTTATACAATATTGATATATTTCATAACTTAGATAGATTTTAATAAACTTGCCATTTAATATTTTAATGCTATTAGCTATTTACTTTTTAAGTAGGTACCAAGTTTTATAATTGAGCTTATTTTCTAGAAGGCTTTCGATGAAAATAGTATTAGGATAAGAATGCTGAATTAGCTAGTTTTGTTTTATTTTTAAATCACTAATTCTAGTTCTTTGGAGAAGTTGCTTTTATTTGGGTTTGAATTCCTTATTTCTGATGTTGATGTTTGCTTGTCTGATTACATTTTTTTAGCATTTAATGTTTATTAAATAATAACGAAAATAAGCAGGTATACATCTACTTATCTAGGTAAGATTTTTATTTTCTCACTTGTTTTATCATTTATATCTTATCTCCTTCTATATCCTTTTAATAAATATTATTTTATCAGCATTTCATGAAATAAACTTAGCTACCTATTATTTATCTATTATCTAACGGCATTTTAAATATCTATCATCTATTAAAAGCTTATTACCTTTCTACTTATCACTCTATAATCCCTTCACTATAATACTGCTAGTTTATTTATCAATCATTTTTCTCTTTTATGCAATTAAAACTAGCAAGTTTCAATAATTCTTATTACTCATCTTGAACTTCTAATTCTCTTTGTAAAATAAGTTTCTATATTTTCTATCTTGTTAGTGCTAAAAGATAAATAGGCTACTATATTAAAAATTAAAATACATTAGCTTTATTCTTTTTTCCCTATTCCTCATATTCTTTCTCTGGTATAATATCTTGAAGTATCTTCTTAGTATAAGCACTAGTCTTATAGATATTTACTTAGTTTACTATAGAAAGCTTATATATTATATGCTAGTGAAACTACAATAATTTAGCTTATTTTCATAAAGCTAACTAAGCTATATTCATAAGAGTAGTATAACTCCATAGGATTTCTAAGGGGCATAAAATGTGTAATATAGGTTATCTATTGCTAATAGTTCAGAAGTGGTATTATAATAAAACCAATGAATGCATTAATCAGGATTATTTTGCATTATAAGAGAATCCATTTATATCTATACACATTAAGGCTATAAAGCTACCTTTCTATAAGAGAAAGAATAATAACTTAAATTAAGGATACTGTAAATAATGCTATTTACTAGCAAGAGGAATTGGTAGGAACTGTGATTAATATAAGAATAGAATTATTACTGCTACAGGGATAAAATAAAGAATATAAGAAAGGTGCAACTAGCATGATTAAATCAGTGCTAAAGTAAATGAATAATAAAAAAGAATAAAGTAACTATAGGGTTTATAGAGCAAGCTAATTAATAGGGGATTCTAATATTTTAGTAAAATGAAACTTAAAGCTTTATATTACCAAATTAACAATCTTAACGCATAAAATAAGGAAAAGATTGTTAAACTAGTTATAAAGAGAGAAATAGCAAATTAGATAATTAGTCAAATAAATTTTATAGCAATAATATTAAGAATATTCACTAGATAAAAATTGTCTAAACGTTCTATGAAAAAATGTATAAAATTTAATTTAAAAGTCCTTTAAAATACAGCATATAAGATATTTATATAATTAAAATTAAGAAAGAAGAATTTAGAGTATAATGTAATTACTAAAAATAATCTTTTATATATTTAGATTAATTATAATTCTAAGAAACACCCTAAAATATCACTAATTCAATATGATTTTTATCTTAAATGGGTTGTAGTAGTAATATACACCTAAAATGTTATTTTGTTGGATAAAACTGAACTAGCAAAATAAAGGTATGACTCTTTTTCTCCTTCTGATACATTAATTTAAGAGTTCATTATTATTAAAAAATTGGTTTTAGCTTTACATTTATTTTTATTTTTCTGCTGTATAAGACTCATGCTTATGCTTTTAGAATTAAGTGTGCAAAAAGATGAAATTAAATTGAGATAAGTTAAATGTGAGTATCAAAGAATTTATATTTTAAATGAAATAAGCATGTTATTGGTAGTATTTAGCACTGCAAATATTACTATCTTACATAGTTCCATCAGACTGATAAAATGATTTCTCATCGTCTTCTATGTCAGTTGAGTTTTAAATATAAATTTTCGAGAGATCGAGAGGAGGAACAAATTCAGGTCTTTCAACCTTTTTACCTTTAATTTTCGCACTGATTAATGGAGTTTCAATTACGCAGTTATTCTTTCCAGATGATTTTTAGCTCATTTAATTGCTTGTTGAATTAACTGAATCTTTGTTGCTTCTTTATGACTTTTACATTTCATCATACAAAGCTTCTATAGGAATTCCCTTCTCTTTCAAGTGTTTCATTAACTTGGAAATTTACATTTCTTTCTTCTTATTTACTTTTAATTAATACTACATTTATTTGCATATCTCCTATAGCTGCTGATTTTCTTCTACTAAGTCATTCCAGTTGTTTTCATTTGCTAATTGGGAATATAACTATTTTTTATCTAGTTTCTAAATTATCTTGCTCATCTCTTCCAACTACCCTTCTCTCTCCTCTAGTTGTTTAGAAAGTTACAAATTCTCTCTGGCTAAGAACTATATCTTCTTATCAGCTTGTTATCTTTCCTCCTTCTCTATTTGCAGTTTTTTTTTCACATCTTTTAGTTCTTGCTATACCATTTGAAGCATCTTGTTATTTTATGATTCTGAAGTATTGGAAACTTGCTTAGAGAATTACTCATAAGCTTATCATATTTTACAGAGCAAAGAGCCAAAGTTTTTATCTCTGTCTATTATCTTCTGGAAGATGTTTCTATAAACGTTTAGTCTTTACTAGCTGATTACCTCGTTAGATTCTGTAATGCTCATCTTCTTTAACTTCTCTGTTAGTTCTACTTCGAGTTCCAAAGCTTCTTGAGGAAACTAGGTATTTTTTGTCGTGCTTGGAAACTGTACAGTTGAATTCCTTTATGATCCTTTGATTGACGATATGCTCGATTTTTATAGAGGAGTGTTACATCTCATGCTGTCATTCAATAGCAGATTAGTTTGCTTTTTAGACAGCAATGTAGTATTTAATTTCTTTTTAGAACTAGTTGGAAAAGCTGCTAGTGGATTTATCTATTTCTGGATACATCCTGTTGACACTTTCTTATCTGAGAAGGAAAAGTTTAAACCAATAGGTTTAGTTTTCTAGACAACACTTTAATTCTACTTGCTTACTTTGCTTGGAACAGTTCTTTCCTTCATAGGAGCAGACTAAGGTCTATGATCGAAGCTTTTGTTGCAAGAAACTTTACGCATTTTTAAATATGAAAAATAACAGAAAATGAAACAAACCAATTACAACATTTGTTGTTACGCTTGTTTATATGATAGTCACTAGTAAACCAACATATTCTACTACATTTCCTTTTCTTATTCCATTATAAGCTTAGCTTTATAGATGCTCATGTTCTAGGATTGATTGGTGTAATTATTTGTATTGGAAGATAAGAAAAACTAGCTCTTATTTTAGGTGGATTAGTGACTTGCTAGGAGAGAAATTAATATTCATAGAAGGTGCTAAACAGTCAGATTTCAAAGATAGTCAACAATACTTTACGCAACGTGGAAATGTAATAGACAGTTTTTACATTTGAATCCTAAATAATTTTAGATAGATTATCATATGAAATTATTAACATTACCCAATAAAATAACTTTAACCACTACACAAACAAAGCTAATATCTTAATAGAGAAGCACTAAGCTAATTTCAAAATATAGCATTTATATTGCTAAGTGTAATTGACTAGTAACAGTCTCATAGGTTTATTCACAAATAATATATCATTATTTATGTTATAAATATAGCTTTACAGTTCTTAATTTCTCCTTATAATGCAACATATTTAAATTTGACTCCTTTAAGGAGATAACAGTTACAAAAGCACTTAAATTAACTGAAATGATATAAGTAGTATTAAGTATAGTGATTAGTAACTTAAGTGAGAATTCTTTTAAGATATCTCATGAAAATTTTAATTTTGATGTTCATTCATAAGATAGAAGCTTTTTAATTTGCCAATTGTTACTTAAATAACGAAAGTATAGCATTACTTAATTAGATCAACATTAGTGAAATAGTAAATCTTCCCTTATTATTATCGAAGCAATGCCTGTAAACTATAGCTAGTTATATTAATTAAGAACTAAATAAGTCTAAGATTTAAAACCCTGATTTGTATTTTAATTCTTAGTTGATAGCTTAATGCTGCATATGATGATACTAGCAGCTAAAATAAATAGCATAAATAATAAGTTTGGATGATTGCTAAAAGATTGGTTAGCTGGATAGAGATTTAGATACTAGAAATAATTGAAATGGTTTCTAAATATTCTGTAAATACTGCTTAGTGCTATAATCTAGAGAGGAATGGGATTAACTGGTACTTTAGGTCCTATTAAATCTAGAGTAAAACCTCGTTAAATTGTTTTGTAAATAAGATAAGCTTCAATATAGCAAAAATTAGCAATTCCTTTTACTAAAGAGTTAAAAGCTACTTTGGTATATATATAGTTTATAAGCTAGAAGGATATTTCAACTCAAAATTGATAGATTTAGAAGAAATTATTTATATTAGAAACCTTTAGTAGCTTGCTTTACAAAAATAGTATCAACTCATTATAAAAAGCTTTAATAAATTAAAGAGCCTTATAGGAGATATCTGAAGGGGAGGGTAGAATTAACTTTAAATGAGTAGGAAGTAATTAACATAAAAAATGTAACAAAAATAAAGTAAGTTTTAAACGTTTGGAATAGTTACTTTAAATCTATAGAAGTAGTAATTTAAATGAAAGAAATAATTGGTAATTAAATAATTAAAATGGTTACAATCGCTATCGCAACATACCAAATTAAACCTTTAGTTTGAATACATTTCATATTCTTGGATTATAGAATTATGATTTCATGCTACTTTTAGAATATATTGAATAGCTAAATTAATATTATTTACTTAAATTTAGAAGAAATAGCACTAAATTGCTTATGATAAACCAAGGTAAGAGATCCAAAAATATTAATTTAGCATGAATTTTCGTTTTGAATGTGATCTTAGAAGAAGCTTTAAGATGATTATTAGACAAATGTATTAGAATATTCTATTAATTTAGCCTAAATAGTATTTTTATTAATAAGTACAACTTTATAGTCCTTTTTAAGTTGCTATAATATAGTATCTTTGACAAAAGATACAAATACATTTTTAGTTTCATTACGTTATTTCAGGGATTATAGTTGTTCACTGTAAATTCATTTTTAACTTTTCCTATTAAGATATATTCTGAAATTAGTTAGTGCTGACCTATCTTCTTATTAACTATATATTATTTGAATCTTTAGTAGAAGATGTAAAATAAAAATAGCTCTTTTAGTAATGCTTTTGTTTCATTAATTTTAAAATAGCAATTTATGAAATATCCTTAGATTTAATTTTCTTAATCTTCAACCATAGAGCGTAATCTACTTCCATACACTCTAATCTCTTTTTTAACTAAACTTTCAATTTGTACGTTCATGCTGATATGAGCTTATAGCTCTTTCTATTTTTGCTATTTTCATCAAGAATCTCAATTCAAGTTAACATTCTTAAAGCCAGATATCTTAAAGGGAAAATTTATGAAAATTATGCGAGCAGTATAATGTTAGAAGGACTATAAAGATTGACTTATCAACACTTTTAGAGAGCATAGATAAGATAAAAAGGTATCTAGAATAAGGATTTTCAAAGGTTAAGTTGTATAACTATAAAAATGTCAAAGTAGAATGTAATCCAGGAACTAGAGGAAGAATAGCAAAAGATAGAAAAAAGAATCCTAGCACTTGAAAGCTAGTTGGTTGAAGTACATAGTAACACTTAAAGTCCAAAGAACTCTGAGAAAAATGCTAAGAACCTTTAGTATGAAAGCTAATAGTACCCAAGAGACTTAAAGGCTACTAATTCTAATAGCTAATTTAACCAAATTTTAAATACAAATGAGAGTGATTTTATTAAGAATGAGTTGATGATGATTTCTGAGTAAAAAAACATGGAAATGCCTCAAAAATATTGGGATAGCAAAAATCAATTCGAATCGTATTTTGAATCATCTGGTAAGGTATATCCAAGTGATAGAAAAACTGGGAAATGACCATAACCATCTTTTGGAGAAACCAGAAATTCTGAAATATCAAATATTGATAATAGTGAAAAGGATGTTTTGGAGTTTGCGAACTATGTTCAAAATTTAAAACAGTAGGGAAAGTCAGGGACTAGTTCTAGTACTAGAACACCAGAAAAAAAAATTCAACCTGAGCAGACTTAAGTATATAACGATATCTTGAATAAGAACTTAGAATAAGATTTTGTAAGTCCTTCGTTTTAAAATTAAAGGAATACAAGCTACGATAACTTTTAGTTATTAGGCAATAATAAATAAAAAATTACTCAAAGAAATAAAGATTTTTAAGACAATTTTTAGTTCTAGTAAAGTAAAGAACTCTCTTAAACTTTGACTGCAAGTTAGCCTAACTTCAAATCAAGTAAATAAACAAAGAAGGAAGAAGATGAGCAAAAATCTAAGCCAAAAGAAATTTATCAAAACGAGAAAAACTTAGACTCTAGTTCTCTAAAGTAAGAGTTTGATTTTTCTGCTTATGATCAAAAGAAGTAATTTCAAACTTAACAACAACCTACATAAATAAACTATTAGCCTAATCTTTTAATGGAGCCAAATAATATCGCATCCTACTCCTAAATACCTCGCTATAACTATTATCAACCTTAGCCAATATATTACCCTTTCGTTTAGCCGCCATAAATCTAGCAGCTCGAACATGCTTATAAGGTACAAATTTAAAACCTGATAGCATAGCTAGAAAATCAGGTTAAACAGACTTAAGCATACAAAGCAGAATGTCAAAACTTGTAGAGCTAATTGATGCAAGTGAAGACAGAAGCATAAAATGAATATTTAGAGTTACAGTAGAATCATTAAATTCAGGTTGAAGAACTAAAGGATAGCATGCAAACTCTTATTTAAGACAGAGAAATGCTACTACAGAAGTTAAATTAAAAGGAATAAAAAACAATTGAAAACTATTCTTCCAGTGATTTCAAAGATAAAAAGGTTCTAGCATTAATCCAGCAAAAGGGAGAAATTACAAAGGAACTGGAGTAAAAGCAAAGCTTAATTACAGAACTGTATGATAAATAATCAGAGCTTAACTAAAAAATTTAGCAGGTTTAGTAGTATGCTAAAGAGAGAGATTTGCAAGCCAAAAGTGAAGCTGAAGAAAACCAAGGGTTGAAGCTTTTAGTCAACTAACTCAAGGAGAAACTTCAGATTTCTAAAGAATAAGAGAACAGAAAAAGTTAAGAGTTGTCAGAAATTCAGTCAAAACAAATTCAATTGAAAGAAGATTTCGATAAGCTGCAAACAAGCTATAAAACTTAGTAAAGATACTAGAAATAAGTGGATTCTGAGAACTAGCATTTAACTTATAATCAGTAGTAAATAATATCAGCGAAGAATAATTTAGAAAGTGAAAATCATTAGCTCAGAGAATAATTAGAACAATATAAAGCAGACCTGGAAAAAAGCTTTAATACAGCCTAGTAGCAAAACTAACTGATAGAGAGTATGAAAAATGAAATAAACGGATGCAAAGTTTAGGCTAATTTTTACTAAAGAAAGATGGAGAAATAAGAGACAAATTATTAGGATTAAATAATGAAAATTTAAAATAGATATGAAGTGGAGAAAAAAACTGGATAAAATATTTAGTCATAAGGAGATATAAGATCTATTTCTCCTGAATAAAGGATATCTACGGAGTAGAAGAAGTACTAGTATTTATAAAACTTGCCTCAAGATTAGGAAAACGAAAATGAGGAAGCTTTGCCATAACCTAACTTTTAATGGAATGCTTAACTAAATCTAGCTTAGTAAAAACCAAAGAAGCGGGAAATTCAAGATTATTCTAAACAAAAGATTAGAAGAAGATAAAATTAGCAAAGTCCAGAAAAAGAAGAAGAAAGGGAAAACTAAATAAGAAGTATAAGTCCTCCTTTGATAAAAACAGGGAAAAGAATGTTTATTAATTAAAAGAATTAAAGTGGAAGATAATAAGACTTAAACTATCCTAATCAAGAAGAAAATTAGACATACTAACAAAAAAATAAAAGTAGGATTAACTAGAAGACAGATTGAAATAACTAAGAAGATGTTCTTTCGGAATAAGAAGAATGCTAAGACAAGGATTATATATAATAGTAGGTCAATAAAAGTTTGCATATAAGAATCCATAGTAGTCGAGAAGAAAAACAGTAAAATCAGATAGACTAGTAAAGCCTTTTAGCATCTCAACAATTAGAAGAGATATAAAATGAAATAAATTAACAAAGACAAAGATAAGGCCGTGCTAAAGATAGATAAAATTCTCAACCAGAACTTTATAAAATCAATAAATACTAGGAAGATTACAAAGTATATGATATTCAAGCAATTCAAGAACAAGAACTTATGTAACAGCAAGAAAATCAAGAACTAACAACCTTACAACTATAAAAAACTAAGGTAAGTATAGTCAAAATGGTCCTTTTTAGGATCTATATTTTTTGATTTAAACAAATACTAATACACTTAATTATAGATAGAAGGAGAATATCATAAGCTTATATAGAAAGGCGCTAAAACCATCGCCACAAAGAGGAGGAAGCAAGAACTCGAGAAGCAAATTACGGAAATTGACAAAAATATAGTTCATATCAAGACGAAGCTTAAGAAACTCAAAGTTAAGGATACAGAATGAGATAAATCACCTTACTTTGGATTTCATATTTAATGTATCTATTTCTTTACATTTATCATGCTGCTGTACTCTAATAAATATCTAAATAAGATAAGCACATCTTAAATAATATCTTTATATCTGAATGTCTAGATAATAAAAAAATCTATCACTAGGAGATAGATTTAAAAGTAAAGGGTTTACCAAAAGTTTTAATTTTAATGATAAGATAAAGTTTAAAATCGATAAAATATCTCTTGTTCAATGATGTATAAATTTAGAAATATTCCTACTATCTATATCTAAGTTAAAGAACAGATGTGATATATATATATAAAGAGTGATATCATAAAAGAAATTAAAGTAATAGAGACAAAAAGCAGAAAGTGTATTAAAACTTTTAGAATTTGGATCTAAATCAAGCAGTTGAAATTTTTATGCGATATCATCTTAATTGATTACATAAAAAAGAAGAAAAGAAAATAATTAATGTAAGTAAGCAAAATCAATCACTTAAATCCCAGTCCAGAATTAAAATTTTTTAAGAGATAGGCTTTATCACAGCTCGCCAAGCTTTTTCTCCTGATAAGTTTTTCATTTATGGGTATTTTCCTATGATAATACACTTCTAGGTTTTGGTACTCTTTTTCGCATGTTTCATTTTCAAATAAACTATGGAACATATTTTTAACACCTGCAGTTATATAAACTTACTATTGAATTTGTTAATCAATCGCTTATTGAAAATCAGAGGATTTTTAGCATGCATCAAGTAAGAAAAAGATAACGGTCTTTAGCTTATTTGTTCCTGTTCTTACTTTTATAGTAAAGGTTAATCTAATTCTTGTAGTTCATATTGCTATTTCTCTTTCGGTGTCTTTTTGAAAATTATCTTTTTTTAATCTTATTTTACCGTTTGTTCAGCAGCTTTACCACTTTTATCGTTCTTATTTTGCTTTTTCTAAGGTTCTTATTACTTCCCTCATCTATCCTCATTAATTTTCGCTTTTATAGTTTCTTTAAAATCATATTTATTGTTAGTATTTGGCATCCACAAAGTCTGCTTTTTCATTTTTTTCTTATTTCGCTTCTTATGAAAGAGATTTTTATCAGCTAAAAGATATAAAAATTTACCTAAAACTGAGACTTATTCTTTATACTATGGAAACTGCTGTAAGACTTAGTCGAAATCTTCTTTGCTTAGGATATAAATAGAACAATAACTAGCAGCAATTACACTTCTACTCCTAAGTGTCAAGTTCAGCAGAGAATCTTCTCCAAAATAGCATCCCTAGGTTAAGATTGTTTTTATCTATGTACTCGTCCCCACAAATTCTATTATATAAGCAGTTCCCTAGGCTAAAAAGTAAAGCTCATCTCCCCATGATCCTTGCTATAGAACGAAATCAAAAGGCTAGTAAATTTTTTACTCAAATCGTTATGAAAGTCTCATTAAAAGATGATCATCCATATGTTTTAGAAAATAGACAGACTTAAGCATTGATTTAAATAGAGTGTATGAAGTTCTCTAGTATAAGGACACTGACATGTAGTTTTAGATCTGCTTAAAGTTTTGATCTGCAACCTTTTTGTTAATACTCCATGTGTAAGCTATAAAGTAGTTTACCCTTTAGCATACTGAGTCTTATATTTCCAGGCTCTTTAGTACTTTATTAACCTTTCTAATGTTATAAATTAGATCTTGAGAATGACCATACACAGAGGTGTTTTTTCTAGCACTAGCAGATTTAGCCATGATTCCAAAAGCAAATGCATAGCAGAAATCTCCTAGAATTATAACGATAATTGTGATTATGATTTCCAGTTTAGTAATAGGATACATATCTCCATATCCTAGATGGTTAAACATCTAAATAGTAAAATAGATTGAGTAAAGGTAAGCAACTTCAGTCGACTCATCTTATAGATTATTAAATGAGTATCATGAATCATCAGGATAGTTCTTATCATTAAATGATAGCGAAAGCCAACAACATGCAGTTCAGTGAATTATGAAGATAAATATGAAAAATACTCTTAGGAACTATAAAAAGTTGTCATATACTCTAAATTCCTTCATCAAAAACTCAATAATACTAAACATTTTTACATACTAAACCAATCTAATTAGTCGAATAGGGTATATTACAAAATTAGGACCTGAAATGTCAAGAACTCCTACAAATAAATTCATTGGGGAGATGGCTAGCAAATCTAAAATTATTCCGCTGGAAATTTTCCTGTTAAACATTAATCAGAATTTTTCTTTTCGATAATAATCATTTATCCTCTAGTTTGATCATAAATAGAAAATGCTTTCAGTAATAATAGCAACTTCTAGGGTTGTAAGTAGACTATTAAACTTCAAGTTAAGACTGATGATTAAGGGAATAGAAACACATGAGTAAGTAATAGAAATCAGATGCACTAGTTCAATAATTATTCTTTTATTGTTTCTGTGATTGTATTTATACTGTTATTATATCATATTACTACGTACGAAGATCTTTCAATCATAATTTTTTCTTTCAATTTACCTCTTTTTATCTTCTTATAGTCTTTGCTGATTATCACTCTCCTCGTCATCATAAATATCTTCATTAAACCCATCTTATATAATACCACGAACTAGCTTTAAGTTCTCTCTCTTTAAAGCTATCTCTTGCTATTTTTCTCTTGCCTCCCTTTTTATTTTACTTTTTCATTCTATGAAAACGTTCAACAAAATTTTAGCACTTTCTTTAGGAATGATACCAATGTATGAATTTTAAGAGGCTAATATATTGTAATCGATTTATTCCTTCAGCAGCAGAGCACTTTCACCGAAATAATCTCCTTATTTAAATGTTTGGATAATTCCATACTATCCTAGTCCAACTGCTTCTCCTTCTACAACAATATAAATATCTCAATTCTCTTGCTGAGAAGATAAAATAACTTCACCAGCTATAAAAAACTTTTTTTCCATTACAGAGAGAATTGACCTTATTAAAGGCTTGCAGTATTGATTATTGTATATCTTGAAAAACTAGGAACTGTGGAGGAAGTAACTAAATTTAGATTCTAGGATGTCATTTCTAAGAGCGTTAGGTAGTTAGGATAGAAATAACTTATCATCAAAGCCCTGATTTTTATTCCATATCATGTTATAGTAAATGTTAACATATTTCTGTAAAAGCTTTCTAACCCCATTTCTTTCTAGTACATTCATTATATATTTGAACTTTTTGTTCATTTCGTTTAAATTTCCAATACCGATTCCTGCTAACATTGAGGATATAATACCGAATAAAATAGCGTATATGAATGTGCTTATTAGGATTATAACACAGTTGAAAGCTTTCTCCAGTGTGGAAATTGCAGTGATATTTCCTAATCCAATGTGACTTCATGTTGTGATGCTCCACTATAAAGCATTCAAATAAATATCTTCATTTTTCAGTTCTGACTCTTTACTCTAATATACTCATTCATTTTTTCCATTTAAGTGTCATCTGCTGTTTATCCTAGTAAATCAGCAATCTTCTTAGTCATGATCTTGAGAAATATTACCAAATATTACAAAAATGCATCCTGATAAGTGAACTAGAATTAAGTAATACCAGACTACTTCAAGGCTTTTAACTAAGTTTATTCTATTCTGGAATTTCTTTCTTATCTAATGTCAAAAATTTTGGATTGGATTTAATCTCGTTAGTTTAACATACAAAGTAAGTCCTAGTAAATACTTCTTGTAATGTCAGATATCAAGAATATAATAAAAAAGTAGCAAAGGAAATCCCTAAAGGATCTTTAAAATTATACTTAGAAATCCATTTTTAAGATCCTTTCAAACTATTTCTTCCTAGTTTAACTCCTCTTTCATCTAATATTCTACTCCATCTTAAGCTTCTATTTTCGGAAGATCTTGAACTACTTTCTGCTTCTATCTCTTCTTATTTCACTTTTTAAAGTCGCTCATGATTTCATATCCTACAATAGAAAATGAGAATCCCTCTAATATTAAGATTATTTCATTGATTTTTATTTCTAGTGAAGTGACAAGAGGAACAAAAATATAGTGATAAACTGTAGCCAAGAAAACAAGATCTGTACTGGTGATTCTTATACTTTTTACTATTTCATTTGCTCTTTAAAATGCATTTTTACACTTTTTTTTTAGGATTTAGCAGTAACTTTATTCATCTTAGGTGTAAATTATCGTATCAATTTCATTTCTTGGTGTTTATACATTTGATGAAAAATTACTTCTAACGTTGTTATAATCAGTATGCAGAGTTTGTTGGATTTTCCATTTTTATTCTGTATCGTTTTCTAATTTCACATTTTAAGAGTAGTTAAAAGCTGAAGTTTTTTCCTCTTTAGTATTTTTGGTAATGCTAAATTGGTTGAAACTTTATATTTCAATTAACTGGGAGCTCTATGCTGATTAGAGATTTAACTATTAGGATGATATACATTTTGTTAAAGCTTCTACATGGCTTAATGAATTATTTCTGTTTCTACTCTTTTCTTCTATATCCTTTTACATGTTTTACTGTTGTCTTTCTTCCACTAGCTTTGATACTGACTCTGCAAATTTAGGAAACAGCTTTAGAACTCTTCTGAACTAGTCCTTTTAAAGAACTGCTAATGTACAATCCTAAAACGCTTTTACAGAAGCGCTTCTAACATCAGATTTTTCATCCATTATAGACATTTCCCCAAAATATTTTCCAGCATCTAGGTAAAACCTAATTTCTTCTTCGTTCTATGGACTATAAATAACTACTTTCCCTTCTAGAATGAAATACATTTCTAATCCTATTTCTCCTTTTCTCATTATGAACTCATTTTCCGGAAAAACAACCAAACTAAGCTTTTTGATGATAGATACTTTAACTCCTTAGTTTCCCTAAGAAAAAATTTTGGTGTCAAAGAACTTCAAAAACAAGTGGATTTTGATATCATCTCTAAGAGTGTTAGGCAAGTATTACAGTATCTAAGTATCATTAAACCCTTTAAATTTGTTCCAGAGTAAATCGTAGTAATTGAGTATTCGCTATTATAGGTCTTATTAGAGCTAAATATGCTACATTCATTGCTATACTTTTTATTTCTAGTTCACATATTCTAAAAACGCTGACTGCTAAGCTCATACTACATTCGCTGCTTCAGCGTATAAGAATGATGAAAAAATTTTGATAACAATGATGGATATAATAATGAACGTTTTTTCTGATGAAGTAACTGGTACGATATCTCCATAAGCAACATCACCCATAGTAGCATATGCAAAGTATAAGCTGTTGATGTATTATTCGAAGATAGACTACTTTCATATTTTTTGGTAGTGAGAGTGATAAGGTAATGACCCGAAGTTTTAAAACCAGCATGTTCCATCAAATCTAGAATTAGGTAGATCAAAGTATTAAATCCTTCCAATATAGAAAAAAATGCAAGCCACATAATGATTTATATACACAAACAAAATGAAAAATTTCAATATATCCGAATAGGTAATTTTGGAAACACTTATATGTCTATAAGCAGAGGTTAGTTTTATAACTCTTGGAATCCTCAGTAGCTTAATAAGCCTTGTGAAGATTATAGTATCTCCACTAACTTATAAACAAACTGCTACAAAGTCAAAGGGTAAACTTGCTATAATATCTATAAAGAAATTGCTATTTATGTACCTTATTGCTATTAAATTTCTATCTACTATCATACTTCCATCATTTGGGTTTAATTCTGCTAAAAAGAATTGCATGAAAATGTCTAAAATATAGATTATTGTGGAGATCATATGTAGGTAAAATAAAAAGTTTTCGCTTTCCATCTTGAAAGAAATGGTTAATGGTATGTAGAACATATCAAAAGAGAAAGAGAGTGTCATTAAATATACCCATAAGGAGTAGAGTCTAGATTTTGGGTGTATTACATAGTTACTATTCTTGCCTCCTACAACTCCAATCTAAAATCAACTTTCCATCAAATTCTATTTTAAAGTTTTTCTTACTTTCTAGGAATATTTTTACTCATTTTTTTCTCCTTTATCATCAAAACTTTCATCAATCTAACTGTTACTATCTTGGTAGATAACAGTGATTTGCTTTTAAATCTTGTGATCTCAAACATCTTCCAATCTACATGTCTACAATCTTTACTTTCCTATCTTTGTTAAATATGCTTTTCAAAGAGGATATTTTCTAATTATGTTCATTAGCTTATCTTTATATAAGCAAGCTAGCAATGTTGTTTGCTCAGCTATCACACTTACTGACCTTGTATTTTGTAATAGCAATCCAATTTCTCCAAAAAAGCTTCCATTTTTAAGTTTAGCAATCACTCCCTCCTCTTTCACTGCCATTACTTTCACTTTTCCCTTCTTAATGAAATAAAACACCTGAGCATCCTCGTTCTCTCTAATAATATAATCTCCAGCGTTAACTAACTCCAAAATCAATTTTCTAGCGACAGTAAGAACAAAAGTTGGGTCTGAGAATTCAAACATTTTAGATTTCTCAAAAGCCTTAAAATAAATTTGTAAATTGATTTCAGTGAGAAGGCTTAAGGGGATAATCTATTATAAGGCTAAGATATTTTTTACATCTAAATACTGCTTTCTCGTGTATTTATAGTATCTCATCAGCCTGTTTTATATGTTTTAATCCAGTCCTCTCAGCTTCATCCATTCTTAAGTTCTATCCTTTAGTCTATTTGTTTCCGTTTTTACTTCGTTTTTCTACTCAATTATGACAGTGAACGCTCCAAATGATTAAGCGTAAAATAATCCACCGCATATCATAGTGGAAATAGCTACTACTCTTTCTCAATTATTAACGGGTACAATGTCTCCAAACCCAATAGAAGACATTGTACTAACTGCTCAAAAAGATGCATCAATATACTATTCAATATCAAAAGAGTTTTCCAAGTTATGTACTCTGAATCATGTCAAGTCTGAAGTTTAAATTCTAGCTGTGAGTAGTCATATGCAGGCAGCGAAATGCTGAGCTCATATTATTTTAAAAATGATCTAAAATACAGTGATGACTGTTTAATAATCCATATAGTATATCTACAGATTCTTAAAGTAACTTGGAATTTGTCAGAATCTTAGTAATTT
The DNA here is from genome assembly GCA_946699065.1 of Loxodes magnus. NCBI lineage: Eukaryota > Ciliophora > Karyorelictea > Loxodida > Loxodidae > Loxodes > Loxodes magnus. Next base: position 1,672,510 of record CAMPDV010000006.1, on the reverse strand, counting down.
TAACAGGCGAATTAATTAAATCCATATTTAGGTTAGTCTTATGTCTACAAAGAAAGAGATCGAAGTTAAAATCAAAATTGAGGGTATTGAGGAAAGTAGTACACATAGCTTTTTAGTCTTCGACAGATTCTCATCATATATCATTCATTATCTTCTCGCAATTTTCATGTTTTTCCTTAGGAAATACTAGACAAATATATCAGCAACTAGGAGAGTTTCTACAAATATTTCTAATATAAGGGAAAAGTTTTCAGGATATCCTTCAAAAGCTAAATAAATAAGACATGTAAAATTATTATAAAGGTTGCAAATAAAAATCATCTTAGCCCAAAAAATGTGGAATTGTAAATCATTCCTAGAAGTCATTTTAATGAAGTTTTCATCTTCTGTGTTAATATGTAAAAACTATAACTCAAAATTCTCTTCTTCTTGCTTAGGATTGTTCATCTTCTTCAGGATTTTCAGCATTTAATCAGTCTCTTTCATTTTTTTCTACTCCTCTACTAGTTTCGCTTTAGCTATTCGGTTCTATTTCAGCTTATTTTATGTGTTTATACTTATTAAATTCAACAAAGGCTCTACAGGTATCTATTGACCAGACAAAATTTCTTAACTTAGTATAGAGTTCAAATTTTATTCCATAGGGGAAATGACATCACAAGAACCTACCTTATTTAAATTAGGTTTATTTTAACCAATTTTCTAAATCTCAGCAATAGTTTGAAGTTTGGAGCTGAACTAAGATTATTTTAGGCTTAACAGCAGAGCTTCTTTTTATTCTAACTAATAATTATCCGATGTTTCAAAGTCTTCCTAAGACATTTTAATCAATTTGGCTTAAAAAGAAATAATTAGTTTTTCCTTTTTTATTACTAGAATGTATTTTTATGCTTCTTTAACTTATAAAATTTACCAAAATACATTTAACAGAAAAATTTTATACCTAAAGTAATATTTTTAAAAGGCTAAAACCAAAATGAGGATGTGAAATGAACATGATTGATATAAGTTACCAACAGAAGTTGAAGAGTAAAGATATAGTTCTATTATCTAAAAGGTAAATCTTTTGGTTTTCGATGTTGCTTGATTTAAAGATACTAAATTCCTTTTTATTTTCTATTATTTGCATATAAATGGTAAACATAATAGGCGGAAAATGGAAAGGATCTAAACTATAATAATGATTTTAAAATGATTAAATCTAATTGCCTAATCTGTAATTTATATGTAATTAATATTTAAGCTTTATGCTTAAGTAGTTTATAAAAAAGAAGGCAGTGCTACCACTTCTCTAATCATAAAATTTAATCATATTTATTTCCCAAGCTAATATTTTTCACTTAAGTAAATTTATCCCATTTATTAAAGCTAATCATCAGCATGCCTAGCATATACTATATAAACTTTATAGCTTGTTAAATATAGGTCTTATCCCATTTTATAGCATTTAATCATAAAGCTGCACAATTTGCTATGTGAAAAATAGTGAAGGAGCATATTAGAAGATATGATAAAAGTATTGTTTCATTTATTATTTTGTAGAGACTGTTTTAAAGTAGTTTATTGAGTTTTGTTTAAGACTGTTTTTCTTTAATACTGGATTTAAGATTTTTTGTTTAAATAAATAGGGATAATGGAAGCATTTTCTAAGATCTGAGCTCTTATTTTTTGCCTTTTTTTGGAAACCTTGCAACAGGAGTGCTCTCCTGGATGCTTGTCTTACTGAGTTGGTGATTAGATATGTCAAGATGTCTGTAATAATTGACTTTGCTTCTATGATAGTGGTGATTGCTTGTCTTGCTCGGTAGGTTGTAATAGATACTAATTAACAAATGGTTAGTGTGACAAGAACTGCAATAACGCTCTTTGCTTTTGAGATGCAATGGCTTGTAACATGACTAGATGCGAATAAAGAGGTTGCTAATTACCTAAGTTAGGTAATGGAGTCTGCAATAGAGAATGCTTTTATGATAAATGCAATTTTGATGGAGGAGATTGCTTTTGTCTAAATTGCACGTACTGCTCTGCAGGATGCTTAACAACTTGACTTTCCGATTTTTATTGTCATTAAGTGTGTAACAACTCAAACTGCCATTTTGATGGTGGAGATTGTTTTAACGAATGCAGTCCAGGTTGTCCTATAAATTGATTAGGAGATCAGACTTGCTAAGAGGCATGTTATGTTGAAAGTTGTGAATATGATAAAGGAGATTGCAATCCAAAATGTGGTGATTTGTAGTGCTATTAGGAACAAATTGGAGATAGTTGATGTAATTAGTAATGTAACGTTCCCATTTGCTAAATGGATGGCTTTGACTGCTCTTCTTAATTCTGTTTTTGCTAAGCTTTTGGTTTGGGATATTAAATGTCAGATGGTTTTTGTGACAGCATATGTAATACTTTCGAATGTGAGTGAGACGGCGGTGATTGTAACTAAGAAGAATTATGTAAATGCACAACGATAGGAAACTAGAAATGTGATTTAGCTTGTTGAAATGAAGCTTGCAACTGAGATGGTGGAGATTGTGGATCATTAGAGTAATTAACTCATAATTACTGGATTTAAGAGACTTAATCAATATAATTTAATAAAGAAGTCAACTCACATAGAAAATACCTTCCTTCTCATACAATAATGGTCATTATCATTTGAATATTTTCAGTAAAAACTGTATTATTTGTGTTTTGATTTTAAAGAAAATATCCAGATAAGGTAGTTCATACCAAAGAAAGCTTTCTAAAATAGAATCAAAATCCTATTGAAGAAAGTTCTCTTAAACCGCCTAAAATTAGAATAAATTCATAAAGATCAGATTTACTTAACAAGAAAATGGCCACTTTAAAATCAAGCTAAACACATATCTTTTAAAAAATCGAACAAAACATCTAGAAAAGAAGATCTTCTATCAAATCAAGTGAATTGAGTATCGATAGCAAAATTAATAAGCTTCCTAACTCTCAAAGATAAAGACTAAGTAGAGGAAATAATCGAATTCCTTCCTTCGTTTCATCTGATTCCTTACACTTCGAAAATATATAAATAAAGTCTTATAAAAGTAAACTGGAAGATCTCAATGTACCAGAAGAATAAAGAGATATGCTATTTAAAATATTCGAATATATACTATGATAGACTAAATAAATCTAGATAGAGGATATGGTTAAAAAAGCTAGTTTAGAATAAGCTAAGCTTCATATGGAGTAGAATAGCATAAGAGAAATAGATGCTTAAGGGAAGTTCAAAAAAATATCCATATTTTGTGATATTTCTATCTTTAAGTCATATGGCATAGGATTATACCTATACTTTCACTTCTTGAAAAGCCTGCTTTTGATATCAGGAATTCTAAGTTTCTTAAGTCTAATTTTGTTGAGTTATAATTACGATGGAGGTTGACTTAACAAATTTCAGGGACAAATATTTGACAAACTAACTATAGCAAATTTAATGACAACCTCTTCATGGGTCTATTGACTAAACGATTAAGAGAAGTTTTAGATAGTAAAGAATTACACCAACAATTTAGATCCCTATTGAGACTACGTACCTTCTGAGCATCAGCATGAAAGAGAGAAATTTTTCCTAAATGAGAACAAAGATGTTCTAAAGATAATAGTTTGGGTAGATGTAGTAATATGCATAGTATTCCTTAACTATGCTCTATTATATAACCTTTTTTCTAACTTTATAATAATGAGACATTCAAATTATCAAGATAGCGTTTCTGCATTCTCAGTTGAAGTTAGTAACTTACCTATTAATGTACCGAAAGAAGAAGTTTAGCAGTTCTTCTAAAAGTATGGTGAGATAGTTGAAATTAGTTTCGCTAGAAAATACAAAGGTCTGTTGACGTTATATACTAAGAGAGCCAAACTATAAATTAAAAAAGGAACCTTATTTATTCAGGAGAATACTAAGGAAGAAATCTTTATTTAGCTAGATAAGAAAATAGCTAGTGTTGACCAAAAAATTTAGCAAAATATCGAACAAATTAAAAGCTTGAGAGATTTGGAAATTTCTAAAGTATATATCATCTATTAGTAAAAATAATTCAAAAAGGAATGCTTGTTTCAGTACAGCAAAAACTATTTTATATAACCTAAAAATCTTAAATGGAAAGAAATGATTTCTATTAAGGTGGCAGATGCTTCAGAGCCTAGTAACATTATATATGAAAATCTGGAGGTAACAAAAAAAGAGCGAATGATCAGATAATTTTTTTCTCAGTTTATTACAGTGACCATTTTACTACTCACTATATTCTTCATTTCTTTCCTATACAATCAAGTAAATAGCTTACCATCAGAAAAGGAATGCATCGATCTTTGGCAAGAAAGGCAATTTAGTTATGACGTTACCTTAGAATTTGCGAAATAATATTATTAATAGAAATCGAAACAATATTATTGCTGATGTTCTCATATGGACCATTCGACTAAAGATTTTAAAGACTACTGTGAAGAATACACTAAATAGTATAACAAGGAAGTGCTAATAAAAGTATTGATATCATTCTTTATTGCTTTGATAAATAATTTACTAAAGACTATTTTAAAATTCTTCAATAGAAAGTAGAAACAATATACTTATACATTACAGTAAAACGAACTTTTAAATAAAGTCCTTTTGGCTATGTTCATTAACTACGCATTCTCTTCTGTCATTGTGAGTGCTAGAATACCTCGCTGAATCAGTGAAGATTCTTTCATTCTTAATGGAAATTTTGATGACTTTGATAGGTTTTGATTTCTGGATGTTGGAAAGCAGATAACATATACTATGCTCATTGCTGTTTTATTTCCAGCTGTTGGAAATTTAGTATTTTGACCTATCAAAATTATAATAAGAAATATTAGAGCATTGAAGGCAATAACACAGCATTAATTGAATTAGATTTATATAGGACCAGAGTTCAATATCACGTTAAGATATGCAAGACTTCTTAGTATTTTGTTCACCATCTACCTTTACAGCGCCGGAATACCTCTATTATGGCCAATTTTTTTCTTTGTCGTATTAATTCTTTACTGATCTGACAAAATTCTATTGCTCAGATATCACAGAATCCCTACGAACTGTAACTAAGATATCCACCAGAAGGCTCTAAAACTAATTCCATTAGGAGCCTTAATGCACTGTCTTATAAGTATCTATATGTTAGGATGTGAAGATATTTTTCCAACGTAGTTTGAAAATTGTTTTAAAAGAGTGTAAAGGCCTTCAGGAGAGTACTTTGATATCTATTATAGATGCTGTAAAGAAAGCTGACCATTGCAACGAATGTTTGCCTATCATGGACCTTATTATCTAGCTATTTTAGCCGCTAGTGTTTTTGTTATCATCTTCAACGCTTTATCTCTTACTTTCTACTTTATAAGGACACATAGAAAAAACCACTCAGATACGCAAAATTCTTTTAAGTTATTAAAGAGAAAAATTAAATCTTAAGGCCTCTCAACCTATGAAATACAGAGAAACCCTAAATACAGGTAAATAGTATAAGTTATGCAAACCTAATTGGAAAAACTGAATCTAAAGAAATTGGAAACATCGAAAAGATTTTCCACTTTCATGATAAACCTAAAAAACTAGAATACCAAAAATTCTATTCTTATCAACACAAGCTAGGTTTAAGAAAAGCTCAATAAAACAACACAGTTGGACGATGCGCTAGACAAAAGTAGAAATGACATTCAATAGGATAAAAATTAACAGCTTCGATTCTTATAAAATAGAAGTCTAATATTTAATAGATTTACTTATAATTGATTCATGTAGAACTACATCTATTTTAGCCACTAAGATATGTTAATTTATATTTACCTTGATCCTTCACATCTTTTGAAATTACTAACTTAGTTTGTTAATAATATTATATAGAACAAATGATCTCAATCATAGCTTTAATGCTAATTACCAGTTATTTCTATACTATCTTTCGTTTTCTTTTTATTCTCCCATCATATTTCTATTTCTTATTGCCTCTACCTTTTTTCTGAGTCATACATTAGCTTAGTCTGATGTGCCATTTTTAATTAAATTAGATATGATTATTTCAATTAGATATATATGCTAATACTACCCTAAGCAGATTCCTTTTTTATATGACAAAAAGTCTTAACAAAATGATTAAAAAGTGGAAGTTTAATTTATCAGGAAAGAGACAATTTCTACAGTATAGAAACAACTTTATTATTCGCTGAGGGAACCATTTCCTTTAAGTAAGAATACTTACAGAACTAAATAATGTTACACATTCCGAAAAAGTGATCTGCTAGTTATTACAAGGATCGATTATTTATAGTAATCTCTGTACTTCTTTCTCATCTTCAGTGGCTATTTCCATAACCTCGAGCATCTATCTAAACTCTTCCTATATTTAGATTATTACTTCAATTATTATTCCATTGAAATCTTAGTCTATTCTTCTGAAGATTTCCACAAACTTTGTGAGGAAATTTTCGTGTCCTTTTAGCTAAAAATCTAGCAATATTTTTTAGAAATCTTGATAGGATATATGATACTTAGGTTTTATCTTTTACTCATTTCTTCTCCTAGATCCTTACATTATATTAGAAATTTGCTCTTCTTAATTGATTCTTATCTAGATAGTATCTCTAATTCTACTAATCAAAGTTTAAGAATCTTCTTCGTTGTACATATACTAGACTATTTCAATCCATTCATCTTCTTCTAATGACCCTTGCTGTCTCTATGCCAAAAATGATTGTATTTCAGAACCGTTTTTAAGAGGAAACTTCACTTTTAAGTGTACCTTCAGGTTAAAATAACTTACCTTCAGAAGCTCAAAGATTGTTTCCTTCACTTGCTTTTATACAAGCCTGAACTCTTCGTCACATTCATTCCTTAGAATCTTATTAATAGTAAACTTACCTTTCCAAATACAGCTACATCATTATCCTCCATACTATATCTTTTGATACCTTAGATAACTGAGCTTGCTCATTCCAGTATCAAATTCTTAAGTCCATACTTAGTATTAAAAAATGTGTACATATGTTACTCCATTGTTTCGCGAGGTTATCCAGATTCAAGACATTTTTAGTCAAACTTAACCTTTGATGCGTAGATTTCATCAATAACATCTTTTAATTATCTCAAAGACAAAGCTCTTTGATTTATGGTTGACTTATTTAACCCTTGAGACTAAGAAGAGTGGAGTTATGAAGTTTGATGTGACTTTATAACTTGAGATTGTTTTAAGTGTTGTGGAGAATAGTTATTGCTTTGGTAATCATCTCCGATTTATCAAGTGGCTTCCTAAATTTAAGTAATGGCATTTTCTGCGTTCTGCTTACTTATCTTTATTATCATATCTAAGTACTTTTTGTTTTCACTTTGAAGTTAATTCATCTCGTTTATCATATCTTACTTCTCATTTTCAAACTCTGCTTTCATCTATTCTTTTTCAGTATGATGAGCTTATGCTTCTTACTCCAGATGCTCAGCTGCTTCTAAGACTTCTGCAGTTTCTCTAACTGCTTTATCCATATCACTTTTGAGCTAATCGATCTATTAAAGATAAAAGGGTTAAATTTTAGCAGATATAGCGGGTACTTCTTCAAGCATTTTAGTAAAAGCTTGCTAGAGTTATTTCATAATAAGTGAAGATTTCTAATCATTCTCACTAACTATCTCTATTAGTTTCTCAAAGCAATGATCGTATAATCTGAATTTAGATAGCAGTATATGCTGCTATACCATCTAGGATTGCTATTTAAGCTACTATTTTAACTCAGACATTACGTTTCTCAGTTTAAGGTCGAATTGCTAAGCTAAATCTTTATCCTTCTCAGGTTTAGTTTCCTTCCTCAATGCTCTTATTGCGTCATATACCATAGCAATATGCTCAAGATCTTCTTACTTAATAGAAGTAACACTCTCTTCAGTCCTTTACTACTACTAAGGTATTTCTTCCACTAGATTAGTTCCATTTATAGTTTCTAAACTAGGAAGAGCTTAAACAATTAAATCTCCTTACTGTTCGTTAGTCAATGTGAGTATAAGATGCTTAAGTTTAGGTAAAGACTACAGCCCAGGGAATATATCAGACATATCTTAAGTATCCATAAGGTTATTACTAATATCAATGCATATAAGCTCCTTAAGCATAGACATATCTCTAGGAAGGTTTTTCAGTCTATTACCATAAAGTTGCAGTTCTTGCAGATTATTAAATTTAGATAGTAGAGGTAGAAGAGGAGTTAGATCTGAGATCTTTCTGAATTGGAAGCTTACTTGAACTCTAATTAGAGAATAGATGCTTACGGATTGCTTTCTAACTGTTCTTATATAAATTCCATTTTTAGTACTAAAATTCGAATTTTTTTACTACACTCTAACGTCACATAATGCATCGTATTAGAAACTAAGCCAAACCAAGATCCATGATATTGATACTATGCCTTATAAGAGATAAATCAGAAGACTTTATGCAGATTTAAGGACTCAAATATAATTCAACTTCGGAATGAAGTTTAGTGATGATAAACACATGTTATGTATAATAAGGTTCAGGAAGTAGCTAAATAACTAAGTTAACTGATTAGTAAACAGTTAAAATGAGTTTTATTTAGTCAGGCTAGAGAAAGGGAGCTGATAATGATCAGACTTCTTTGTTAATGATTAATGAAATAAAAGTTAAAATTAGTAATCCAAAGCAATTAAATGTCAAGATAAAGATCAAACTATTTCATTTTCATTGATTTCAGTATAGTCATATGGTGAAATTAGAGCCTTGATGGTATACTCTTCTAAGCATTCTCTGTGCAAATAATGTCTTATGTACTTGAATAACTCTTAACCTTATAAAGCTAAAATTTTTCTCTATTTTAGCTGGATCATTTTAACCAAAATCTAGATTAGTATCATATCACCTTCGTATAGAAACAGATCCATAACACGCCGAGCGAATTCTAAGGGAGTATCATAGATTAAAATTGTAATAATGAATTGAGAAAAAACTCCTAATATCTGTACATTTTACTCCTTAAGATGCTAGTCTAACTCAGGGTTTAGCTATTTAATCTTCTTTTCCAAGCTAGTTGTGATTGATATTAGTTTTGGAGTTTCTGGCACAAACACAAGTCTTCAGTTCTTATCAAACATTATCTAAACAAATGTTCAGAATGTAAGCTCTTCATTCTGTATTTCTAGTAGAAGTAGAGCAGCTATAAAAGGCATTCCTTGACAGTATTCAACTTCCTAGTCATAAGCAGCATATGCTCGAAGGATGTTAGTCAGAGCCTTCTATCCATATGAACTACTAGTCTTAAACATCTCATGGTTAGGAAAAGTTCTAGGTACATCTTTCTCAATGTCTTTTTCAGTCTCTTCATTCTTAATTTCAATAAGCCGAATATAGACGTCCCTACTGAATTACTGAGCTAGTAATATACCTTTACTAACAAACGCTCAGATATCTCCTCTCAAAGAACTAGGAATTCCATTAGTAAGGCTAGTATGCACGCGTGAGCGATTTACGTTATAAATATCATTTCTATTGATAACAGCTTTTCACTCTTTTTCAGTGAACTCTTAAGAAGATTACTCTATATAAACAAAAGGCTTTTCTTAGTTATATAACGTTATCATTTTTATTTTAACTACAAACGCTTTTATACTTTATATATCCTTTCTTTAATTAAACTTACTTATTACGTCTAACCTTTTACCTCGCTGTAGTCATTTATTTTACCTAAAACCCTTTCTATAACTTTCAGTATATAGCATTGATGTCAAGAGTGGATTGATATCGTTCACTAAGATAAGTAAGGAATTTATAAGTATAAATTAGAAAAGTATTTAGCTTTTACTAATTTTAACTGTTAAAGCTTGGTAACTAAGATAAATCTATCAAAGCCTAGATATATAAAAAGCGATTAGCGTTTGATTCCTTTTTTACTTTTCCTTTGATGAGATATCTAATCAAAGTAATTAAGAATTGAACCTTCAGCTGTATAACTCTAGGAGTGGAAGAATTGTAAGACCAAAAATATATATTTTCTATAGACAGATTTTCCACTTCTAAATTGTAAATTAGAAAGAAGGAAATTATAACAGAAGGTATATTTTATGTATACTACCACTTATTTTACATATGCTCCTTGTCTAGATATTAACTAGACAGTCTTACTTACCCTTACTTTAAAAATGATAACTTATTGTAATTAACTTTTACTTATTTCTTTTATAATTAAAGTAATTTAAAGTAATAGCAAATGGTGTAATGATGTGAGTATGAGTTAGTTAGAAGAGTTTGGATGGATAAGTTCACTTATTTATTTTTTTTACTGGCTGACTTAGATCTAGGCAAATCCTTTAACCTTCAGAACTTTCTTCAGTGAAATAAAGGTTAACAAGCCTTTAGAGATAATATCTAGTAAGCTTATTAAAAATGAATATTTGCCTTTACTAATCTCTCCTTAAAATTCATTTTAGATACCGCTCTCAAATATAGTTATAAGATAAAATAGATATGTTGGCTATTTTATTCAAGCCTGTATAGCATTTTTTTATTCATTATTCATAAATAAGAAGATATTAGTTAGTTCAATTGCTATCTTATTATTCCTGGGGTAAGATTAATCAAATATATAGAGTAGCATTCTCTTCTGAAATACCATTTAATAGGATCATTTTAAGCTATAAAGTAGCCTAATACTTAAATTTCAACTTCTACACCTTTACCTAGTTATTAAGTACAATGATGGGTTATATCTTTAAATAGGCCTTAATTTTATATATTAGACAGTCTGTTAAAGACATAAAGTTATCATACAGCACATTACCTATACATTATTATTCCCTTTTACCTCTCTTTATACTAATGAGTAGCTTATTTACCATAATTTTGTACTTATTACAGAAATAAAACTAAGCTAAGTTTAATATCCTTGAATGTAGAGTATTTATTTTAGCGCGTACCAACAAGCATAAAGTATGATTAAGTGATGAATAAGGAGACCAGAAAGACTTATAATGATAGTTGGTGATGGCTTAAAAGTAACAGAGAGCGTATTTCAAATTTAAGAAAGAGATCATAAAACTTGGATATTTAAGTATAAGCTGAGAACAAATACTCCTCCAATAATTTGATGCTAGCATTAAACTCTTAATGTTTAAATAAAGCTCTTAGTATTTTGCATTAACTTGATAGAAAAAAAGAAAAAGAGAAAAAGAACCTTGATGGGTTTAAATATAGTGAGATAATTTTGAGATATCAAGTATTAAATTGATTAATGATATCCTTATAAGCTTCTCAATATGTCTTTGACTTAGTGTAGAATAAGTAGACTTTAATTAACATTTTAATGGTATTAACTTAAATTTTATCTTCAACAAGTAGCAAAAATTTTATCACTTTTCGTATCTATATGTTCTGTTGGTGTTTTGTTGAGATCTATCTAAAGGTACCATTTTCCCATCGAAATCTTGTACGTTTTTCATGAATTCCTTAATCTCAATTTCTCTTTCATAGTCCTTTATTTTATAACTTTCACTATATGACTTCTGCCCTTCTTTCATGGCATAAGTCATTCTATAAACTGTTACAACAGATGCTGTTAGTAAGAATCAATAGTGCCAAGTCTGCTTCAAGTAGTGTCTTTCACAAAAATCAGCAAAATGTTTTTTCCACTTCATTCTGCTTTTTATAAAAATGGGAGTGCTGAAGTTTTTGACAATTGGAGGAAGTGTTATGGGAGTCGCTGCGACTCAGTGCTATTGCTGGGTTTACAGAGATGATATTGGACAAAGAAGAGGTATCAAAGGGTACGAAGAATTGGCTGTCATTGATAAATTCGAGTGGCCCTTTGAAAAATACTTTAGTGCTCATAATGCTCAGACTATTAGACGTGGTTTCCGTGTTTTCACTCGTTCATGCAACAATTGCCACGCTATGGTTCTTAATAAATACGACTTTTTGATTAAGAAAGCATTTAGACAAAAAGAATTAGGCAACATTGTTAAAGAATTAGCTCCTATTTCTCCTGGACATTGGCTATGCAAAGGCTATTTCCGTCATGAATGGGAAGACAGAGAAAGAAAAATATCTGACACAATTTACTCACCCTATCTATCTCAGGACCATGCCCGTTCAGCAAATGGAGGTTTGTTCCCAAGAGATTTGTCTCGTATTGCAATATGTAAAGCTGGAGGACCAGCATATGTTTACAATATTATGACAGGCTATCATTACTCACCACCCTTTGGCATTGATGTCCCTGAAGGAAAGCATTTTAATCCTTACTTCTCACATATGATTATTGGAATGCCTCGTCCTCTTTATGATGGAATGATTGAATATCCTGATGGAACTCCAGCCTCAACTCCATAGATGGCATATGATGTAGCCGAATTTTGCCACTTCATGGCAGCAAGAGATAATTTAGAATATAGAATAGGTTGGTTGAAGATTTTCTTAATCATGATGACAATCTTTCCATTTTAAGCCTACACTTGGTACCTAGAAAAAGCAGCAGGTATGGTAGGAGTGAGAGCAGAGGCATATAACGTAAGTGATGGATACAAAAAGTGGAAGTATCACACAAGATTCTATTCTCATTACAAATATTTCAACCCAAGAATTTTCTTATACCGCCGTTGATCGGATTTACATTCCTACTTACAAATAAGTTTAAATTTATTAATAAGAAATATCAATATTAAATCAACTTTCTTAGTCATTATTTATTTTGTCTTCGTTCTCATTCTTTTGCTCTTTTTGTATTTTCTAGCTACTGCTTCCTTCTGTTTGGACATTACTACCTAGTTTTTCTTCTTAATTATCATTTTACTCTTAGTCAATGGCTTCTCTACTTTTTTAACTTTTATTTGACTTGTTTTCCATATTTTCTTAACTACCCTTAACGCTTGAAGCTCCAGATAGTGCTTGCTGTAGTAAGTTAATATTATCACTGTTTTCGTTTTCTAAGTATTGCTCTGAGTTTTCATCTTGAATCTAGTTTGATTGCGAAAATTCTTCTTGATTTAATGAGTTTCTTGCATTTAGGATAAGATTTTTCCTTATTTACTTGACAGGCATTGCTTAATTTTAAGTAGACTACTTAAGTCTTTCCTCTAACTCTAGTTTATCAGTAGAAAGGTTCAAAAATCTAAAGTGAAAGGTTACCTAAGGAAAGTGTAGATATGCTATTCATTTATTTCAGCATCGAGCTGATTAACCTAAAGTATAGATTTCTTATTGTATCTTTAGATCTCCTTTTACCCCATTATTGCCTCTAGCTCATCTTTAGCATATATGATGCTTCTAAACAAAGCCTCGATGAACATATCAAAGTTAAAATTCCATTTTTCACCTGGTTCTAGTTCAACTTTCTTTACTACTTGCTTGAAGATGAGATTCACTTCTTCAGCTGTTGTTAGAGTTGGAGTGATCTGCATGAATATGTTGAACTTTACTCAGTTTTCTTAAGTCATTTAATTTAAGCTTTCTTAGATACTATTCTAGACTCCTATTTTCTTATTATTCTTTCTATTGAAAAACACAAATGCCTGATATAGTTGCGTAGAGTATTCATCAAAGATATAGCCATATTAATCATATGCTTGTTATATTTACTAGATTTTTGTTTACTCTAACTGAGTTCTTTACTAAAATTGCCTTACATAAAGATCAGAATTTTTCTTAAACTGCATTATTTTCTTTTACTCAGTTAAGTCGAAAGTTTCCTTCTCTTCGATCTTTTTAAGGACTTATTGCTTTTTTAATTCCACTAAATCTTGATGCTTTTTTCGGTGCATTTACAATCTTGCTTCAATTTCGTTTTTATTCTTAAATTTTATTTCCTTTTCTTTTGCGAGTTTTTGCTATTCTTATTATTCTTTTAACTCGAGAGTTTCCTCAAACTTCATTCCTTAATGTTTAGATGAAGAGTTTTTTGATAGCCAGTCGTTAATTCTCTTTGGTAGTGGTTAAAGCTTTTCTTAAGTCTTTTTCTAAGGAGTTACTGTAAACGACTATGAAGTTTTATTATTCTTCTTGCCTTTCATATCAATAATTTCGCTTTCTTATTGTTCTCTCTCTCTTTTCATCCTTAAAATTTATTTTTCTAAGTGTTGTTGTCTCATTAGTCTCTTTTTTTCTTTGTCTTCCTTCATTTTAATCTCTTCACATTTTTACTGGATTTTCTATTTCAAGACTCTGTTTTCTATTTTATTAGGAGCTAGCTTTAGATATTCTTCGTATGAAATTTCTCCGTTCTATATGGTTGTTAGCATTCCTTCTATTACCTAAGCACATTCGTTTGCTACTGGTCGTAAATGAGGTTGAAAGTTAGCAACTAGCAGTTTCAAACTTTATTATACAGCGATGAACACTTTTTGAGATTTATCTTCGTTGATATTTAGTTGCTGCTTTAATGCATTCTCTCTCATCATTTTCAAAGTAGCTAGTTTAGTTTCTTATGGATTCTGAAGGTTGACTCTTTCGTAAATAGGTTGAATGGATGAAACATCTGGTTTTTGGATAACTCCTCTTACTTTTTAAACAGATTTGATGTTTATTGTGCATGGAATTATATGGAATTCAAATATTTAGAATAGGATATCATCAAGGCATTCTAAAGCATCCTTCTGACTATAGTAGAAGTTAGTTGACTCTGATACGCAATATTTGAACTCTACCTCTTTCTCCTTACATTTTTTATATCCCTGAGGAAGAATAAAATTTGGGTCTGATTCTAAATCCTAGTTAAGCTTTTTGATTAATTAAGAGTCTCCACCACCCGCTTCGGAATCATCAAACAATGACACATTCTCCCCTTTCTATTGAGCTGCTTTTTTGAAATGATCTAATAGGTATTAAATATGAAGTGTTGGAGGCTGTCTAAATAGTAAGTAAGGGCTTTTCGTATAAATATAGATAGCTATTTAAACGAAAACATCACAGAAGGTATTATAATCAACTATATCTGTCACATTGTTTCCTTTTTTAAAATTTAGTTGCTTCATTATGCATTATAAGGTACTAAGAGGTAAGATATCTCGTTTAATACCATAATCTATGAACATCTTCTAAACATCTGCGTC
Source organism: Loxodes magnus (assembly GCA_946699065.1). Classification (NCBI taxonomy): domain Eukaryota; phylum Ciliophora; class Karyorelictea; order Loxodida; family Loxodidae; genus Loxodes; species Loxodes magnus. The sequence goes on along the minus strand of CAMPDV010000006.1, from coordinate 1,657,437 downwards.
TGATATTGTGTTTGTTTATTGTTCTAGTTATACAAAATTTTGTAACTTAGGCCTATAGTGCTTGTGCATGTATTTTCGAAATAAAGCCTTAAAAACTCTCTAATATTTGCTTTATAGCACTTTGATACTATCCTAATCTATCTAGTCTTCCATAGTAAGATCCTTAATTTAAATTTCCAAATTCTTGGAGTTTTTCTAAATTTGCTGTTCTAAATTTTGGTAATCTCTACTCTAAAGCATTAGAGGATTAGCATCTTTTCCGTTAATCACTTTTAAAGATTAAAGCTGACTGTGAAGCTTTTTCTTCTTTTTTTCAAATGACTCCTGCTGCTACAATTTTTATAATATGATCTAGTTCTTTCTTTCTTACTTGATAATCTTAAGCTGCTATAGTTCTCTAATAGCTTGATTAGATATCTTACTTTTCTTTTTATCCTGGTATTCTACAATTTAGGAGTTATGTTCTATATGGCTATAATCTGAAATTAGCTTAATCTCGTCATGACTCTAGTTCAAACCTACCTGTGAATTTTATTTTTCGTCATTGTCTTCTTAGTACAATGTTAGCTATTTCTTAGAACTCATTTTTTCTTAAGCAATTTGCTTAGACTAAGCATTTTCATTCTACTCAGATTGCTACCCAAAATTATTCTAGCCATATGCTGTATTACCTTGCTATTCCGAATATCTGAATTAGAGAGAATAGTTCTACTCATAATCTTCATCCTGATTAAACAAATTTTATTACTCAATAGAATTAGGAACTTGTTGCTCAGATTCCACATAACCAAGTAGATTGAGGATGTTTCATATTCCATTTCACTCTTAACCAGTGCAGTATTTGACATTCTACTTAACCTTTATGCAAGTTTCCTTTATACTCTCATTTAAGTCATAGTTATTAACGTTTATTATCTTCTCTATTAGTCTCAGTATTGTATTCCTTCCATTTCTGTGGTAACTTTGCTCAAACCTCTCAGAAGTTTGTAATAGCTTTATTTAGCTTTCAGCTGCTTAATCCAATGAAATCTGGCAATATCTTGTCATGAAGGATATTATGGACTAATTGCCCTGCTAGTTAGCAAATTTCTCGAATAGGTTCATCATGATGACCCCTGCAGATCTAGCATAAGCTAAATTATTTAGAAACACCTTTCCTAGAACATCGAGGAGTAATACACATGTCTTAGCGTTGTTCTTAGGATGCTAGGAAGCTATTTGCAAAAATTTGAAATCGAATACTTCTCAAGCAGTGAAGTCATTTAATGAAATTGCATAGGGTTCAAGTAAGATGATGATTGGTATACTATTGGAAGTTAAGAACAAATCACTAAAGTTGTTCAAAAAGCACTCTCTTATCTATATGTTATGCAGACTCTCCAGAAAGAGGGAAGTTAATTATCTATAAACTACAGGTGAGTATTTGGACTTCTGCTCTATGAAGTGATAGAGTAAAATGAAATTGAAGTTTATTGCTCCAATTCTCAGAAGTCAGTTATAGGATTTCACGTTTCTTTGGAATATCTAGAACGTTTCATTCGCTAGTTCTTAGTACTCGATGTTCTTCTGAAACAGTTTCCAAAGCTGAACTATGAGTCCAAGATTAATAAGCTTAGTTTCAGTTGTAAGCTCGTTTTCAGTATGAATGCTCATATCTATCCAGTACTCAGCGGTTCCATTTTTAGACAGCAGCTCAATAAGCTCTTAAGAGAAGTATAGAGAAAGTGAATCAATGACTTTGAAATAGTCGATCAAATTAACTAGTTCAGTTCTTAAATTTACAGTATACAGAGAATAATAGTTGTTTGTTTGGTCATCGCTGTTACCATATACTTCAAAGATCTACTAGATTTCACTGGTACAATAAGATCTCCACTTTGAAAGACATTCTAGGAGTCCTGTTAAACCTCCGTTCAGAATTCATTCCCACATTTATGGCTGAAAATCTTAGAAAATAATTTAGCCTAATTTAAGAATAATATTTAAAGACAATTTTACTATTTGTCCACTTTTGCTGAGAAAACCGCATTTTAACACATTTAGAAGAAAAGTCAAGTTAGATTTTTCCTCCTTTCTGATAAAATGACAAATTGGTTATAAGTTACTCTAAATGTATCTCAAAAACGAAACTAACGGCAAAAAGTCTCCACGCAAACCCTTTTACATTAAATGCTGCAGATATTTATTCTACTAAGTCAATAAACCAATTGCTTATTTATTGGTTAAGTTGAGGTGATTTGCGAGTGATATGATAATGAACTCGAGACAGTTTTCTGGGCTTTATTTCTCATTATCAATAGAAGCTGCAGTTTGATTAATATCGATTTTATAGTTCTTATTATCACTTGATTTTTTATACTAGATAGCCTTTAGTTACTTCCTACTCATTTTTTAGTTCTCATAAAGCTTTTTTATGATAGACACTATAAATTCATTATTATTCCACACTATTTATTATACATCATTATCAGTTATTTACACACCTAACTACCCTAGCAAGTTCTAGAGTAACTTCCAGTTATGCATTTTACTTTCAGGATCGTTTTTGTTCTAAATATATTCAAGAAAGTCATTACTAGTAAAGTGGTTAGTTAGTATTATAGCAACATTCATACCGTTTTGGAATAGTAATGTTGTTTCCAAGTCTAGTTTATTAGAATCAGGCAGTAAGTTTTCAAAAGATATGATACCAAGTGAACTAAGTCATTATTATAAGTTTCTTCCTACTTCCATTATTTTAAATAATATATACAACTATTTTTATTTCCATCTCCCTTCTTATATTTACCTTAACTACCTACCACTTTATTATTTTGCTTTGAGGATATCAAAGGCTGATTAATATATCTTACTCTCAGTTTGAAACATGTATCTGACACTTTTAGTTTTACTGCTTTTGAGACTTGAAATAAAAATACCTTTAAGGATATAAAACTTAAATTTAAAGGAGTTAATTAAAGAGAGTAAAGCCATTGGAGTTTATAAAGATTTGAAACATTAATGTATGAAGAAAAAGGTCTAAACTGAAAGTTTGATACTCTCATTTTGAAGCCTTTTATTTATGAGATTTATGCTTTAAAATAATCATATAGCTTAGCATATATAACGCTTAATCCAGTTTATACGTGTTACCGTTTTACTATTAGAGCGCTAAGAAAAAAGAGTGTTACATTTTCAAACTTCATTCTATTTTGAGACTTTAAATCTTATTCATGTTATATAATTCACTTTTCATAACTCATCATATTATACCTATATAACTTAAAGTAAGTATCCTTATCTTTATCTATAACTACAACCTTTCATTAAGTATTTATACTTTACTTACATTTCCTTTTCTTCTAAATATAAAAGTAATTTAGTTTCTTAATTAAGAGTAACAATGACATAACCATATTATTACAAGTAATCCTATATAAGAGAAATTAATGCTTTAATATTACCTATTCTATGTAGTTTGACTAAAGTCTATATTTAACAAAGAAACAGTTAGTAGATTATAGAATCTATGATGAGTGTGTACTATAATGAATAATATTTTTGGTTGGAGATATGAAAGCTAGTTTTCAGGTATTTGAATCTTAGTCCATTCTCTTTTATATTCTCATGCGGGAGGATGAGAACTTCTCTGAAATAAATGATGCAGAGTATGTCATTTAGCTATATAAGCTCTCATTTAGTTATATATATCTAGCTAGCTACTTCCTGCTTATTAACACCCTTCTAAGTATTTATATGAAATATACCCTTGATATATGTATGGATAACTTAAGCAGTAACAAAGATGGAAAATTAGCTTAAAATTATTTTAAAAGTATGAAAGGTTTTAGATTCAATTTTCGCTTTTTGAGAGCCAATCGTTAGTTAGTGCTATTTCTAGATCAATTCTTGAATTAGGTTCAATTTATATAAATCTTTGGATAAAACTTTTAGCGTCATACCCAATATCTTGCCACACAGTACTGTTGAAATCGTAGTTCATAGACATAATATTCTGCATTATTTGTTAATTATGAGCGCCTTTGAAGGGAACGTCTCCAGATAGCATTAAGTAGAGGAGACATCCTAAAGATCATATGTCACTCTTTTTTGAAGATTAGCCTCTACAATTTTCAGGAGCTATGTAGAAAGGAGTTCCAATATAGATTTATCCATCCTTTTTCTAATTCGTTCTCAATTATTTTAGATTTAAGCCTAAGTCTATAAATTTAATTTGCCCATCAATTATTTTAAAATTCTCAGGTTAAATATCTAAATGCAATATCCTATTCGAGTGTAGATAGTTAATCACTTCTATCATTTATTTGAAGTATTTTCCCGCTAATTTTTCGTCAAATCTGTTTTACATCATTAGTTAAGCTAGAATTTCCTTGCCTTAGATGTATTCTAAAACTAGGTGAAAGTAGATATCATCTTCAAAGGCTGAATAGACTTTGACGAAGTTGGGGTGATCCAACTCAAATAAACGCGATATGTCTTTCCTGATTTCTTCAACTTCAATCAGTTCCTTTTTGATTGTCTTTATTGCCCAAACCTTTTTGTCGTAAACCGCTAAACGGGTTTTCCCAAGGTATCCATCTCCAACAGTTCTTCTAAAAGAGAAGAATTCACTTATATCTAAGTATAAGCAAAAGCTTACCTTTATTGTTAATCTTTTTCATATCGAAATCTTAACACAAAAATGAAGGGCTGGAAGGTATTTCTACGATAGAAGGATTGCTTTTCTTTTCATCAGCTGAAGTTTCCACCTGACTTAGATCTGCCTTCTATTTATCATCGATTTGGATTTCTAGCTTAATGTCCTACAAGTGCTAACCTTCACAACAGTTGCCCATATTTTTGTGATTTAATGATACTTTATTTTAATAAAGCTAGTAATTTTTTTCAATGTAATTAGTTATTTCACTTTTTAATACTACTGGTAATTAATATTTCACCTTCTTTTCTATTATATTCTAACTTATTTTCTATACTTAACTCTTATGATACGATGTATTTATGACCTTTCTATGGCTTCCTGTTATTTTTTGTGCCTTTTTTCTAGTCTAATTGATCAGAAATCTATTTATATTGAGTGATTTCTAATTCCTTGCTTAACTAGAATTATCTCTACATATAGAAATAGATTTAATTTATACCTATTAACACTCTTTTCTCTTGTTTCCTTCTATTATAAATTAGCTATTAAGCTTTCAATCACTTTGTGAATATAATCTATTTAGAGTAGAATCTTTAAAAGGATATGTTAGCTTGTATTTTATAGAAATTAGGCTATTTTATTTGGTTACGATTGCTAATTAAATGCTTATATAGTTTAAATTTGCTTTACTCTCTACTATCTAAACTAAATACACTGCATTTATATAATCTACTCTTTTACTACCCTTTATGCTTATTTGTATCCTTCATTCACTTCTATCTACCTCCTTATGTTTTAGTCTGATTATATAGGGAGATAGGTTAAGCTTGTAGATAAAGGTTGATTGAATTAGTGATTGTAAAAAAAGGTAAAAATTAGCTTAATTTACATAAATGGATATCTAAAAGATTAAGTTGAACCTTAGGAAATAGAAAGTATAAGAAGAGGATAAGCAAAGGTTTTAAACCTAAATCTAAAAGGCTGATCAGTTTGAGTTGTATGTTAAACGGACTAAATTATGAGATAATCTTGTGATGCTCTTTGTGAGTGTATATGATGAAAGTGAGAAACCTGCTGATGCTACTGAACTAGTTAATAAACATTTTGGCGTACCTACTCCCAAAAATGTTATTTAGCTGAAACTCTCTATTAGAGCATTGAAGATAGAAAACGAAGAGCTGAAGGCGAAGTGTGAGTAGATTTCTTAGCGAATATGGGAAATTAAGAGACAGGAAGAGTATATTGACTTAGTTTCAAAGAGATGACAGTTATCTTTGTTTTAATTGAGTTAGAAGATTACATAATGACTAATAGTCTAAACCACTTCTTAGCATTAACAATAGACTAGTCTATTCTAAAACTTCCTCTAGTTTTACTATATATAAATCAAAGATCATATTGCTAATACTAAGCTAGAATAGATTTTAATAGATCGAAATAATTATTTATCAGATATTAGTCTTCTACATAATGGATAGTCTAACTTTAAGATACGAACAAACTGCTTAAATACTCAAATGAGCTTAAAGCTTTCAAACATCTGTATTTCATAGTAGTTAAGAACTATACTCTTCTTCTCATTTAAAGTAAATTAGATGTCTAATAAAGAAAGAAACATATAAGACTGAAATATTTCTAGAGCATATTTAATATAAAACAATTAAGAAAGGAAGCATTTGATTAAATCACTAAAGTGTTATTAGATAGAAAACTGAAAATTAATTTTCTTTAAATAAATTAAAAATTAAAAAATGACTTTATTTTCTTCTTGTACTCCAAGTACTTCAAATAAGTTTCTATGTATCTTAATTTCATGCCGTAAATAATATTCCTAAAAATCTATCTATCCCACTTGTTTCCTTCTTTTGACTTAATACCTAGCAAGTCCTCACGTTATCTAAAGTAAGTAAATAAATGCTAGGACTATTTTCGGTCGTTAATTTTGACTTTATCTCATAACTGTTTATCAAACACCTCATGAAACTAAGGCTCTTCTACTTTTGCAATTGATCACTTATTATCTTACTTGGTTATAATAGCCTAGAAGGATTAGCCAGGATAAATTTCATATGAAACCAAACTGTTCTGCAAATCTTTATCTTAGTTCGATTCTAAAAATTACTTTAGATGCTTCTCATCTTGGAATTCAATTATTTGCTTCTTTTCCTGATCTACAAGTGTGAGATATAACTTATCAGAGTCTTTTTTATCCTCAATATCTATTTTAGGAAAAGATTGCTACATTCACTAGTTATTTAAGTCTTAGCACTGGTATAAATGGTAATTCTACTATCTAAGCTCTTTCTCCTTTATACATTTTGTTTACTAGTCATTAAAATGGAAAGTAGCTTCACTCGAATGTTATGAGTTATCTCTCGTTTCTTCTAACATCAACCCAACAATTAAAGGCTTAGACAGTAAAACATGGGCCTAATACCTACTCTTTTCAAACAGAAGCAAGCCAACAGAATTAGCCTTGTTAGTTAGTTTCTCGCTATATTTTTAATCCTCAGCAATATAGGTAATTTATCCTTAACGCTGCAAAGTGAATATTTTATACATGATGAGGCTTAGAATATTTATAGGCTATATTAATATTATTTAATAGTTGACTAATTAAACCTTATTAAATGTCTACTAACTAGCAGTATATTGCTCTTTGTTATATCCAACTAGTGCAGTCTCTTAATCACTTACTTACAATCGATATTTTTAAGCCTTTTCACTATTAGCTTAATTTAGTAGGTAAAGCGTACTAACATATCGAAACTATATCAAGAAAGAAACATACTAACTACTATCTTCTGAATAGCTTTTGATAAATAGACTAAAGCCTTAAGGAAGTAAAATAAATGGAAGTTTATATTAAGAAAGCGTTTTTAAGTTTAAGACTAGAAAGAGGATGCATGACTATCATTAAGGCTTATTAATTAGTCGCTACTGCTCTTATAATAATTACTGGTCATTAAATATTATTCCCTATGCTTTAGTTCATCTTTTCACTTCACTTGCTACCTACTTGCATATTCTCTGGTAGGAGAATAGATTTCTCCAATCCTAGAAAGGAGAATCAAGATATTTAGGTAGCATTTATTGAAAGTATTTTTATGAATGTATGAGTGTATTTAACTTTTAGTTTGAGAGATTAAGAAATAGTAGATAAAGTAAAAAGGAAAAGAAGAGGAAGTTAGCTTATGAAGAGAGTAAACAGGATAGAGTTATTAAAGATTGCTTAATTTTAGTAAAAAGTTATTAAGTTTACGATCAGCTATCGGATTCATATTCTGAATCACTTCCTCTAATCTCTAAGAACGTACTAGTTAGTTGCTAGTACAAAAGTTTTTTGAGAACATTATAGATTCTCATTGATCTAGATAAGTCAAAACGCTCGACTATCTTTTGAAGAGTTTCGTTCAACTCTTGGTTTTTCTCATATAGTTCTTCCTTTTCTCTAGAAAGTTCATTATTTTCATTGTCAAGAATTTGGATCTTTTTAAGAAGATCTTAGGATTTTAGCTCTTTAGGTAAGACTTTTGGAAAGTTCCATCTCATCCATGATTTTTCAAGCTTTCTTTAGTTGATTCTTGTCCAGTTTTCGTACAAAAGTCTAGCTGCTCCATGCTTAAGTAACGTTTCGTAATCATGATTATCCATTTACGAACTGAGTCTATCAGCTATATGGCTTGGCTGAGTTACTCTATTCGATTTCCATATCATAAAGCTTCTTCTAACAGACTTTAGTAGCATTTACTGGAGATTTAAACATGCATACCAACGTAGCCTTTCAATTAAAGTTGCTATAGGTACAGCTGGCTTCTACTGCTCAATACTCTTACGTTATTTTGATTGAGGTATAAACTTCTTTTCAGGAGTAAATAGTTAGGGTTATGGAGTATATCTCTCAGCTAGTCTTTAAACATGTTCAGCAACAGGCTCTGTAACCCAGTATTTTCCGATATCAGACTTATCTGCAGCATTTATATCAGATAACTATCTAGTATTGAGACATATATAGAACCAACCTAATCTTAATTGCTTGCGGTAAGCTTCTCTATATATTCTATTAAGTTTTTTCTATAGTACTAAATGCTTAGGTTCTGCATACTTATAATTAGTTCTACATTAAAACTTCCATCTCCAAAAAGCACTCTACTCAAATCTAAGTCTGGTGCTGAATATGATACTAAACAGATATTTTTTCATAATTCTCCTTTGTCTAAGTAATTCACTATGCTTCCAATTTTAGAAGAATCTAGCAATAATAGCTAGTCCATCTTTATACTTAAGGCTGTTCTACATGATGCAAGATTTAACCTTTTGAAGGCACTTAAAATTGTCTACGTTAATCTTGAACTTCTCCATTCCTTTTTGCTGTTTTCTTAGTAGATTGTATAGTAGCTTCATTAATGTCTTCTATTAATCTTTCGATCTAAGTAATGAAGATAGCCTTTGGAAAGCTCTCTTAACTCCTAAGTGTTGGTACTTCAAAAGTAAAAAGTAAAGCCTATAAAGATCATGATTTTTAGCTTTTTCAGCTTCTCTTTCTTAGTTAAGAGCTCTAATTCTCCAGGTATGGAAAGCACCTCTTAAGCCTTTTTCGAAGTTAGAAAACATCATAAGTAAAGCATCTCTAGTTTTCTAGGTATATTTAATAGACCATCTTTTGAAGTATTCTCTCTATTATACTTCAATTTTGAATTTTAGCTAACTAAGACAGTTGTAAATCTTAGAGAACTTGTCTCTATCTTTTTACATCTAAATCTTTAACTTCCATACATTAAAGTAACTATTGATCTTCTAAATTGCTTGTTCATGCATGTATAAGAAGTATCGCTTCATCAACACTTTAGGATTTCTTTTCCATATGTTAAAGTATTTAGACATACTTTGGTTATAAAAATATTAATAAGTGTCATAAAGCTTCGCAGCAATGCTGTTTAGCTTGTATAACTTCTAAGCGTCTTGAGCCTTGTGGTTGAAAACTTAGCATTTCCATTGGTTGAAGGATGAGGCTAAGTTTCTGGCGAACTTTAAAACAAAGAAGTTGAGGAAAGATTTCTTGGCCCGCATTAAAGCGTTCTTATGCCTGATTGCTTCAAATGCTGCTTTAAGTCTTTGCTAATATAACTTTGTTAAAAATGGTTCAAGTTTAAGGTTTCCTTGCTACATCATTAGTTATTTGATCTTATTCATCTTCTTCTAGGTCAATGCATTCATATACATTTTCCATAAAGCATTACTTTGCTACAATCTTTCCTTTAGAACGATATAAACCCAGTGAGTAAAAGCCTTCTTCTTTCTATTTTCCTAAAAATGAGTAATTCAGTTTAGCATCTTAGAGAACACTTTATTAGAGTTGAATTTCCATCTTTAGAAGGCAGCAGATAAGTCTTGCATTTTTAGCTTCATTCTAAGCTTTTCTAGTTTAAACATTTCTAAGGCAGTGACTGCTGCTCCTTTGAGTTGCTGGGTTGCTCCTGCAATTCCACAGTATGACTTCCATTTTGATAAACTAAAAAGCATTTTTTGCTGTTGAATAAATACAAACTTAAGGATTATTTTTCTCATCTTTTTCTTGAAATTTGCAACTCTTGTAATATCATCAAAAGCACCCTTCAATGCCTTGTTATAGCTTTTTTCTACAGCAGAAGCTAAGCCTCTACTTCCCTATATTCTTCTTTTTTAATTTTCATTTTTCTGACGACTAACTGCCCCTTTCCATTTCTAAAGCCATTTATCAAGATCATATAAAGCCATTCTTTTAAACAGGTTTATCGCTTTTTACTTTAGAATACCCTCAACCTTTTCCTTATTTTTTACAATTCCATAAGCATGTATTTTATCAAAGCATTCTTTAAGTCTATCATTACTCAATCCTAATAGTATTAAAGTACTTTTAGATTTTTACTAAACTTCTTCTACTATTTTATCAAACATTACTCTATATTTCCATCTCTTTATATATTGTGCGAAGCGAATATGGAAGAAGTCCTTTATCTTCTTAGCTGCATTCTACTTTTCCTTTTCTAAATTTACCGTTTGCTTTATTTTTTTCATTCCTTCACCTTTTTGTTCTCTATACTTATTCTCAACTGGTGCAAACATTTTAGCAGCTCCTTTCAGTTTCCTTTCCTACTTTTGATTTTCTTTGCTTTATTACATGAAATTTTTCCACATTAACCATGACTTGCCAATATTCCAATTTGCAGCTTTAATGATTCTTAAGATGCATTTTTTCTTTATTTCATCAGGGTTGAATTTCAGTTTATCCATTGCGATTCTATACAACTTTAGCAATTCTTCAGTTCTATGCTTCTTGAAGTAGCAATTAACGATATAGTATGCTTACATTCTACCTCCATGTTCCTTCATCCTCATCCAAAGTGCGTACTTTGACCATTTACTAAAAGCCTTCTTTTCATTTGACTGAGAAGCTTGAACTAGTCTATCAATTGTCTTGGCCTTTTTATTTTCGACCCACTACCTATAATGCTAGAAAGCGAAGTATTTCCATTACAAGAAGTAAGCCTTAAATTGATTCATGTATATCATGTTAAGTCTTTAAGTTACTTTCTTCTATAGGTTTGTTAAAGTAATGCCTCGAGAAAAGGCTGAAAATCCTTTTTTCTTTTGAAATTCAATAATTTTAAGCATGAAGTTAGTAAGTGATCTCAATGCCATAATTCTCTTAGCCTCTTTCATTTTTTCCTTCTATACATAGAGCTAAGTTTTCCAGAATAAGAATGCAGTTCCAATGTTCATATCAGCAGCTCTTATGATTTTTTGGATGACGTTTTTCAAAACTCGATTGGGATCGTAATTAAGTTTATTCCAAGCCCAAGTACATAAACTCCTTATCTCATCTGATCTATTTTTTTTGAGATACTACTATAAGATATACCCAGCTTTAATTTGGTTTCCATATTATAACATCTTCTAAGAGGCGACTTTTCTTTACCATTTAATAAAATATAACTTTAGAGATGAGGAAAATGCAAGAACCATTTTATCAATAATTCTTGCCTTTTTTGATTCTCTTAGTTCATCAGCTACGTTGAAGGTTTTGAACTTCCACTTATTGAACCACTGTTCAACATCATATCTTGCTGCTTTAGCGAGTAATATAATAGCGTTCTTTTTTAACTTCCTTTCATATAAATCGATTTTTGATTTAGTTCCATGCTTCTTTAGCAAATTGAAAGCATATTCAAGAGTGTTACCTTTAAGGAATAAGAAAATTCCGTAGCTTCCTTTCTATTTATTTTAGGTTTATTATATACTCTTTATCTGATCTGCTTTGGACTTCCATTTCTAGATATACTTCCCTAAGTTATCATTAATATACTAATTCATTCGTCTCAAAAATCTTTCTTTCCAAGCATCTTTGTTAGCTTAATCCTAAATTTTCCTGAAACCTTTTTATAAGAAAGCCTTGTGCTTTTTGTCAATTGGTTCAAACAATTTAGACGCTCCTTTAAATTTACGATCACCTTGCTCTTTCAACTTAAGTTGCATAACTTAATTTCGCCAAACTAGCCAGGATTTACCAACATTCCAATTAGCAGCCTAAACTATTCTTAAAATAGCCTTCTTTTTAACAGTATCTGGATTTCATGACAGTTTTCTTCATACATATTATTACCAGTTCTTAATTTCATTAGACTTATGCTTTTTAACGTAAAGATGTAAAATATAGTAAGCCTTTGTTCTATCACCATGTTCCTTAATTTTTCTCCATAAGCAATACTTTTACCACTTAGCGAACATTTTCTTTTCCTTTGACATTGTTACCATTAGTATTTAATCAATGGCTCTAGCCTTTTTAGACTATATGAGATCATAAGCTTTATCGAAAGCATTTAATTTCCATCTAGTGAACCAATTTTAAAAGCTTTTTTTGTATAAAAAGCCCATTCTCTAGGTCAATTTTCTCTACTACTTTGTTTGAGAAACACCAAAAGCGAAAGCCCTTAATCCTTTATTTTTAAGTAAAGAAATCTTTTTGAGCAGCTATTAAACAATTTTTCCTACCATCAATGTTTTCTTTTTTTCTTTCATTTTTTCTTGAGATATCTTCAATTCAGTCTTCCATAATAAAAATGCAGTCCCTACATTTAGATTTGCTGCTTTTATTATTTTGAGTATACACTTCTTCATTACAGCATTCTTATCCTACATAAGCTTGTTCCATGCCCATCTCTTTAAGTTCACTATTTCTTCAGATCTATTCTTCTTTATGTACGTCTGTAAAATGTATCCAGCCTTTATTCTCTATCCATTCTCATGTATTCTTGAGTTCCACATATATTAAACCCATTTTTTAAATAACCTTTTATGATCACTCATAGTTACTTCTATCAATCGGTCAATCATTCTACATTTCATACTGTCTTGTTTCTCTTTAAGCTTTTTGAACGTATCAAGTTTCCAAGTCATGAAATACTTAGCACAAGCTTAATACCAAACTGATGATAGTTTATTAAATATTTTTTACTAAGTTTTTGTTTAAGCGACTCCTTTAGCTAATTTAGTTACAGCTGACTTTTAGTTAGAAATGAGTTTTCTTTGTAAGAGATTAGTCATATTTGCAACTCCCATTTGTTTCTTCTTTTGTTTTATCATTTCTTTATTTTTATAAAGTTCCAGTTTCCACAAGAAGAATGCTTTATTTATGCCCATATTAGCAGCTCTTACCATTTTTTGTAGACAAGCTCTCATTGTTTTAGAAGGATCGAAATGAAGTTTTCTCCAAGCCATTCTAAGATGCAAGTTATCAAAGTATTATTTTTATCTTTTTATTCCTTAAACGAAATGTTGACCTGCTTTTATCATGTTACCATGATGTTACAATCTCTTATTCCATAAAAATTCATTCCATCTTTGGAAAGCTTACTTTTCCTTAGAACACTGAGCCCAGTTTAATTTATCGAAAAGTCTTTTTTACTTGGATGCTAACAATTCTGCGTATCTATCATTAGTTACTTCTCTCCATTTCATAAAGGCAAGTTTTAGTTTTCCGAAGTAACTGAAGTTGAGTCTATTTATTACTTTCTTTTATTACTTTGTCAAAGCTACATCACTAGCAAATGCTTTAAGTCCTTATCTTTTCAATATGTTTAATTTTTTTAACAAATAAGCTGCGATCTTTCCTACCATCAATGTTCTTTTCTGCTCCTTCATTCTTTCCTTAGATATCTTCAACTCAGTCTTCCATAATAAAAATGCTGTTCCTACATTTAGATTTGCTGCTTTTATTATTTTTGTTATACATTTCTTCATCACTTAATTCTTATCCTACATAAGTCTGTTCCATGCCCATCTCTTTAAGTTCACTATTTCTTCAGATCTATTCTTCTTTATGTACGTCTGTAAAATGTATCCAGCTTTTATTCTCTATCCATTCTCATGTATTCTTGAGTTCCACATATATTAAACCCATTTTTTAAATAACCTTTTATGATCACTCATAGTTACTTCTATCAATCGGTCAATCATTCTACATTTCATACTGTCTTGTTTCTCTTTAAGCTTTTTGAACGTATCAAGTTTCCAAGTCATGAAATACTTAGCACAAGCTTAATACCAAACTGATGATAGTTTATTAAATATTTTTTACTAAGTTTTTGTTTAAGCGACTCCTTTAGCTAATTTAGTTACAGCTGACTTTTAGTTAGAAATGAGTTTTCTTTGTAAGAGATTAGTCATATTTGCAACTCCCATTTGTTTCTTCTTTTGTTTTATCATTTCTTTATTTTTATAAAGTTCCAGTTTCCACAAGAAGAATGCTTTATTTATGCCCATATTAGCAGCTCTTACCATTTTTTGTAGACAAGCTCTCATTGTTTTAGAAGGATCGAAATGAAGTTTTCTCCAAGCCATTCTAAGATGCAAGTTATCAAAGTATTATTTTTATCTTTTTATTCCTTAAACGAAATGTTGACCTGCTTTTATCATGTTACCATGATGTTACAATCTCTTATTCCATAAAAATTCATTCCATCTTTGGAAAGCTTACTTTTCCTTAGAACACTGAGCCCAGTTTAATTTATCGAAAAGTCTTTTTTACTTGGATGCTAACAATTCTGCGTATCTATCATTAGTTACTTCTCTCCATTTCATAAAGGCAAGTTTTAGTTTTCCGAAGTAACTGAAGTTGAGTCTATTTATTACTTTCTTTTATTACTTTGTCAAAGCTACATCACTAGCAAATGCTTTAAGTCCTTATCTTTTCAATATGTTTAATTTTTTTAACAAATAAGCTGCGATCTTTCCTACCATCAATGTTCTTTTCTGCTCCTTCATTCTTTCCTTAGATATCTTCAACTCAGTCTTCCATAATAAAAATGCTGTTCCTACATTTAGATTTGCTGCTTTTATTATTTTTGTTATACATTTCTTCATCACTTAATTCTTATCCTACATAAGTCTGTTCCATGCCCATCTCTTTAAGTTCACTATTTCTTCAGATCTATTCTTCTTTATGTACGTCTGTAAAATGTATCCAGCTTTTATTCTCTATCCATTCTCATGTATTCTTGAGTTCCACATATATTAAACCCATTTTTTAAATAACCTTTTATGATCACTCATAGTTACTTCTATCAATCGGTCAATCATTCTACATTTCATACTGTCTTGTTTCTCTTTAAGCTTTTTGAACGTATCAAGTTTCCAAGTCATGAAATACTTAGCACAAGCTTAATACCAAACTGATGATAGTTTATTAAATATTTTTTACTAAGTTTTTGTTTAAGCGACTCCTTTAGCTAATTTAGTTACAGCTGACTTTTAGTTAGAAATGAGTTTTCTTTGTAAGAGATTAGTCATATTTGCAACTCCCATTTGTTTCTTCTTTTGTTTTATCATTTCTTTATTTTTATAAAGTTCCAGTTTCCACAAGAAGAATGCTTTATTTATGCCCATATTAGCAGCTCTTACCATTTTTTGTAGACAAGCTCTCATTGTTTTAGAAGGATCGAAATGAAGTTTTCTCCAAGCCATTCTAAGATGCAAGTTATCAAAGTATTATTTTTATCTTTTTATTCCTTAAACGAAATGTTGACCTGCTTTTATCATGTTACCGTGATGTTACAATCTCTTATTCCATAAAAATTCATTCCATCTTTGGAAAGCTTACTTTTCCTTAGAACACTGAGCCCAGTTTAATTTATCGAAAAGTCTTTTTTACTTGGATGCTAACAATTCTGCGTATCTATCATTAGTTACTTCTCTCCATTTCATAAAGGCAAGTTTTAGTTTTCCGAAGTAACTGAAGTTGAGTCTATTTATTACTTTCTTTTGGAATTTGGTTTATGCTACTCCTCTAGCAAATGCAGTTATACCCTATTTTAATAAATATTGTCGATTCATTAGCAGTCTTTTCCATATTATATTTGCACACATTGTCTTTTTTATATTTTTATCTATATTTTTTTTAGCAAATGTTTCAAATTTCCATTATTGAAACGCTTTTTCTTCGCTTCCTAAGCATGACCTTAATAATTTTTCTATACATTTCCTTAGAGTCTTTGCTGGATCGTCTTGCAATCTTTTAAAAACTCTTCTTTTGTTCACTTGATCAACATAGATTTAGTTTTTTTGACTAAGATTTTTAAAAACTTGGCATGCTGCTGCTTTTAACTGTTATTTAATCTTAAATGATTAGATAAATTCTTTCCATATCATAAATGCTTTTTGTTCCTTTGAAGCTGTTGCATATATTAGCGCTTGCAAAGCTCTTGCTTTTTTGCTTTCGATAAGCTGTTTACTTTTTTCAAATGTGTTCACTTTTCACTAAAGAATAGCCTTTTTAATCTTTTCCCAATATACTTTGTTTAGTTATAAAATCACTTTTTGTTGCAATTTCTTAAAGAATTCTTCCTGTCCTATTTTTCTTAGACCAGCTCTTTATAAGTCTTTTTTCTTTCCATTTAATACATTGAAAATTGCATTAAGAGCATTTTATTTCTACATTCTATTGTTGAACTATTTGTTTACTCGTGTTTGCAATTTCCAGATTGAGAATGCATTGGATTGATCAAAATTAGCCTTTTTGATCATACATAAGAAAGCTTATCTCATTTTTCCTGTAGGGTTCTTTCTCATTTTCTCAAAGCCGTATTTTTTGAGTTTAAAGCTTAACATATTAAATAGACCTATGCATCCTCCGTGCATTCTATTCAAATTAACTTAGTTTTATAGCTTTTATAATTTCATATTTTGGCAAAGCATTTTCCATATTTCAAATGCATCTCTCTTTCTCTTTTCAAAGCTGATTACTATTGCTCTTATAGCTGATTTTATTTTCTAAGGATCGATCTACTTTAATGCGATCCAACCCATTAGAAGTTTATGTTGAATTTAGACCTAAATTTTTTGACTAAGCCTATTCGCATATTCTTGCTTTAGCATATCTTTCGACCTTTTTCCTCTTGCATTGTGGAGTCATTTTCATAAAACTTTGGATAGCATGTTGTTATACTTCTAAAACACTACTATCAGCTTATCTTTTACATTTTTCTTGCGCTGCTTTAAGTTTGAAAAGGCCCAATATAGCCTTCTAATAGTGAAATCGTTTAATCTTAGTTTTGCTAGCCTAATTTCAAACTCTTTCTAGTAGACGAATTCAGTTAGTTACTAGCGGTATTAATATTCGTCAACTCGTTTGGTATTGAGACACCAAAGCATATAGGCTTATTTGATTTTATTGAAGTAAGCTTGATAGAATGCGCAGGACATTCTTCTTATCATAATATATTGAACATCATCAATTTGAAGAGAATCAAAACCACACTATTTTCTCTCTCTCAATTTCTTCTTCATCATTTTTTCCAAACTAGCAAACCTTGCATCTATAATATCACTCTTAGCTAGATCTTAGATAATTCATTACTTCCATCGTTCAAAAGCTTGCTATTCTCCTTTCATAGATCTAAAGAAGGCTTATTAAAGTTTAAGAATTTTTCTTTATCTTCTTTCATGAAAGAAGTGAACTCTCCATTTCATGATTGCAACTTTTAAGGATGACCTATGAATGTTTAAGATGTTTCTAAAGGCTTTTATTATAATTTCATTAGTGTTTTATTCTTTTCTCAAAGGTTTATAAATTCTATATGTCTTCCTGCCAACAGCATACTATAGAGTGTTAACCATAGATATGATTTTAGCTGTATAAATAGTTTCTTTTTTTTGCTCCTCGATTTTTTATTTCAGTGTCTATTCGTATTTCCAAATTTTCTCCTTATGAATCACGCCTTTCCATCGTTCTATAGCCTGATTCATACCAATTTATGCGATTTGAAGAACATGAAGCAATATGCCAGTTTTCTTCATCCTTGTAGCTATTTTAGTTTTATAATACCAACGAGTAATAGCAGTTTAGAATAAATTGTCCTTTATCATTACTAAGCGCTTTAATGATCTTTTCATAATTGCATCAGCATCCTTCACGATCAGAGGTGGATGAAAACATTTTCGAACTCTTGAAGCGATTTTTGACTAGAGAATAGAAATCAGCTTAAGCACGTATGCTGCCTCTTTCACAGCTTCTCCTGTCAATTCTTCAATTGTGCAAGTTCTGCCTATAGGTGTTTTAGCTTCCAATGCCACCTGCGAACCCATCCAGCCCATACCAGGATCATTTCTTCTAGAAGGAGGCCGTTGATGCCTTTTGACCCTTAGTTCTTATTTATTAGGCGACGGGGATCTTTCCGCCATTATAATTTTGACGTAAATGGCTCCCTTTAAATCATACTAATAAATGGCGTAGGTTTAGATTAAAATGATTAAACTAGGACTACTATCCTTCTTACTTTAATCAAATTTTACCTTTAAATACAAAATTTTTATTTAAACAAATACATTCAAAGGTTAGATACAAAGTTGGCAAATATCTGAGTCTCCAAAAACCGCTCCATAAACTTGTTATCTTGTTAATTTATCTATTGCTCCAGAGCGTTATGTGCTGATGTCTGGAAATCTTTATAATCCTAACTTTTTTTAATTTTGATGTTTGACTCAAATTAGCAGGCTATATACTTTCATTGATGCGTGATGCTCTCAAATATTCTCTTCACTTCCTTTCTTTACGCTTCTGTTAGACTATAGCAAATCTCTCTTGGCTTCTTGAAGATTGATTAGTATGGCCTTGCTATTTTAGATTTTATCTAGGCAAGGTTAGGAAGCTTGAAATCTCTTAGTATGCTATTGTTCCTGATCTGCTTCTTTTGGTCTTATTCGTCTAGATTAACCGTTATAAGGTTCTTTAGTTTAAACACTTTTGATGATAGAATTCCTACTAAAAGTGGTGTAGGAGAATCTAGAATTTCGATCAAAGATTAAGGTAATATTGGTATAACAGCATGAGGCCATTTAAAAGGTCGCAACAAGCATTCAAACCCTAAGCTATATAATAAAAAGTCTTACATAGCACTAGTAAGGAGTCTTAAATTTTCACTCCAAAACACTACTGATTTTTCTAGCATCAATCCACATACAATTTTGTATACATTATATCAGTTCATCACTGAAAACAAAACAGAGCAGAAAAATATCGCATCACTATTTTCTTTATACTGGTAAGTTATGTTTCCTAGCATTACATCTAGTTATAGTTGCTCGTTAATTAGTAATGATTCAGTATTATAGTACTTCTTCAGTATATTTGTGAAGTCAGGTATGGAAGTCTACTTCCTTGGTTGTATTTATTACAATTACTGAATTTTTTCAAGTCTTCGAGATTTTATAATTTAGCTGATAATCTGAAAATGAAGCTCTATATAGGGATATTATGACATTATGCAGTAAGCTATTAGAACTATATGCTCCTATTCGTTTTCTTAGGTTTTTTCATCGAATGTCATTTCTTCATTTTGAACTACTACACAATATAAACGCTCAGCTTGACTCTAACCCATATAATTACTAAGAGTGAATACATATGAATTATTATCTTTTGTTGAACAATTAGTTCCGTATAGAATTTTGTTAAACTCACTGCCTGAATTGCTAAGTATTAGAGGTCTAACAAAAACACCTTTAGGGAAGCAAAAATCTTTGACAACTCTTCTTCTTGGACAATCTATTGATTCTCCTGGTCATTAAAAGAGAGTTTAAGATGGTAAATACTCTCCCTTCTGACTTATGTTTTTAATGTTTTCTTTCTTGACTCCAATAATAAAGAACTCATCAAACATTGAAGCTTAGTTGGATTTCTTTTGGAATATGGAAGTATGTATTCTAAATACTTTGGGCACATCTGTTATTTCTTCTATTATTTCAGTTGGAAGTACTTGACTGTTATTTTTCTAGTGTTTGCTTCCTGTTGTCTCTATTTCTACTCCTCTGATCTTTTATATATCCAGATGGTTTGTCTACTTTGAGTTTGACTACTCAGATTCAACTATAAATGATCCATTTAAACTTGGAATAGGACTTAAGATCTAGTTCATTTACTGTCTTTCGAATGTGTCGTTTAGGTTATCAAAACTGCTTGAAGAGCCTGATTAGTTTAGCTTTAATTTATTATAATTACACAAGCTTTAACTAAGCTCTCTAAAATGATTTGGAGAAAAATGCCTAGTCGAACTTAGCTTTTGTTCATTGCTTTCATCTTCTGAAGATTCAAATTTTTTTTCTTAAATGTTATCAAATATCAAAGGATCTGTTGTTATTGCTTCATAAGAAGAGTTTTCAGACTAGTTTTCCAAATATTTTTCAGCAGTCTAAAACTAAGGCGAACTAGTACCTTCACATGTATCTTCTTCAGTCTATGGTAATATTGACTTCTAGTTTAACAATGAAGAGTTACTCATACCTATGCAAGGAATATTATGCTATTAATCTCTTTCACTATACTCACTCATAACATCCTCATCTTCAGTATTTTCAAACATCATTTTTCTATAATTTTCCTACTATTTCTAGCTCAATTGCTAAACGAGTCACATTTCCTTATTCATCCAAATTTTCTAATTATTAGCATAGATAAGACTCATCTTCATTAATTCGCTTTTCAAACTCTGATTCTCCTTTAAAACTTACTCATAGTCTTGGAGAAGCATAGAATGACTAAGCCTTAGACTTTAATCCTGCTGTTAAGTTTACTCCTAGCTAATTTAGTTGGTTTGCCCTTAATTTTAGTTGTTAATATCTCTATTTTTTTAAGTTTCCATTGCCTATCCTTTTAATTATTTAAATCTACTACTTTCTCTAAACTACTATACGTATAGGCCTGTCAACTCAGCTTTTACTCTTAAAACTTGCTATGTTGTTTACAAGGCTAAGTAATACAAGAAGGAGAATATGAGATAAAGCTGAGGGGAGGTAGAAAATATGGAGAGGAGATAGAAGATATAGTGAGAGTAGGGGGAATGGAGAAATGAAGGTAGTAAGGAAAGTATAATGAAGGACCTAGTAAAGGTAAACGATAAGACTTTTGATCTTTGTAAGTTTAATTGTTTTATTTAAAATGGGAAGCTGCTGTGAGTAATCTAGAAAGGAACCAAAGCCTGAATATAATTAGGAGGATTAAAGGAAAGAGGCAAAAGTTATCTAGTAAAATAATAGAGAAAAGGAGAAAACTTAAGCTAATGAAAAAAGTGAGGCTATTTAATAAGGGTAAATTACTTAGTATAACTAAAGTAAAATAAAGACTTAAAAGCCTTTAGTTATTTAAAATTTGTAGATTCCTGAAAATAGGACTGAGGAAGCAGCACCTCTTGATACTGACAAATCTAATTAAACAGTTATACCGAAAAGTCCAGATTCTGAAAGATCTTCTTTACTCTCATTCACTAGCATTAAGTAATTAGGTGATTAATTAGTTTCTAAAAATCTAAAATTTGAAGGAACTGGAGAACTGAAGGATTATAGAGGTGAGTTATTATTGTAGTTTGCATTCTTGGTAATAATAATGTTGGAAAAACTTGCTTATGGAATAGATAAAAGGGATTTCCAATGCCTAATAGTTACGAACACAGTTTAAAGGCTAATTCGCATAAAAAAATAGCGAGATACAAATCAGTTAAAGTTAGAGTTGAGTTGGTAGATATTCCAAGTAATCACTAATATAGATTGAGCTTACCAAGATTACGAAGACTCTCATGCTTTCTTTTTAATGTTCGCTCTTAATGATTTAGAATCGTTCGAAAAAATAGTGGAGATAGTGAACGACGATCCTAGTTTCATCTAGAAAAAAGTTCAGGTCATAGGAAATAAATGCGACTTGGAGAGGAAGGTAGAACTAGAGAAAGCTGAGAAATTTATAGAAGAGAACAATTTCCAATATGCAGAAATATCAGTGCTTCATGGAATTAACGTAGATGCAATGCTAAAGAAATTCTACAAAACATTAGCGTTCACTTGATTCAATGTACATCTAATTTAATATTAATACCCTTTAATATAAACTAAGTAAAATAGCTAAAGCTAATTGAAGTAATTAATCACATATATTGTATTTGCCAAATCATTCATTTATCATGTGTTATCGAGTGAGTTCAAATCATTCTATGATTTGCTTTAATTACAAAAGGTTTATTGCTTTCAGATATTATAGAAAAAAGATAGGCAAGGAAAGGAAAACCCCACTTTAGGTGGTAAATCTAATCTTTAATATACACGAGTATTTAGCGAGTTTCTAAGAGCTCAATAGAAGGTAACAAAGCAAAAGGAAACAAAAGGCTTACTTTACTGTTAGTTTGAAATGAATAGTATTAAATACTCAGATGGTGGAAAAAAAAGTAATATAAAGGAATATTTCTGAAGATAAATAGCTTTTTATATAATAATGCATAAATTAGCTGTAAAACTTATAAAAGTTATTAAATAAACTTTAAGATTAATTAGAAAAAGATATAACTTTGAGGGATACAAATATTTTACGCTTTATTCTAATGATAAATAACTTTTGATATCAATATTGTATTGGATTATGGAATACACGTGAAAGCTTTAGTTCAGGAAGAAGAGAAAAGAAAGTTTGAGATTATAATTTTAGCTTTGCTATCTTATGAGATCTTATAAAATATTGAAAGGGTATTATTAGATAATATTTTGAATTATTCTAGTATTCGCTATAAAATAACTTATCTAGATTTTAGGGAAAGGCAAATCTATAAGATAGTCTTTAAATACAGCAAAGTAGGCATAGGAATATAAAATAACTTACACAAATCATATTATTGTGTTACATAGAGACAGCTAAGACTTACCTCTCAAATATAGTAACCATTAGTATCAACTTGATGATTCTTTTAATAATAGTGAGCAATAAAATGTATAAGCGATAGCAAAGAATTAAGTAAGTCTTGAATTAATAGAGCTTTAAATTAAGATGTATCTCACCCTAATCTAAGTCTGCTAAATTTAATTCTTGCAACAGAAAATTACACCTTTGACTTTATTTGAAGCTGCAAAATACAAGTAAAGATAATAAGAATAATACTTTAGACTAATAATTCTACACTATTACTCTAGCTCAAAGCAATTCATAAGCTTATAAAAATTAAAGATAATTGCATTTACTAATTATATCATTTAATACAATTTCTAGCAAAATTCCCTTTAATAAAACCTAGTTTTCGTAAAACAAAGTTAGCCTATAGTATCAAAAGTCAATATTATAGAAAATTGAAAAGTTAGGTAAGCTATCGAATGATAAAGTATCTTATTATTAGGGAATAATTATAGTCTTTATATGTTATAAGTCTTTAGTAGAAATTATACTTTCTTTTAAAGGAAAAGATCCAAAATGAAGAATTTCTAGTATTAAAGGGATTTCTTATTATTTTTTGGGAGCTTTAAATGAAATAAATATATTATTTGATGTAATTAAAGTGCTTAAACTTGCTTGAAACTTAAAGCATCGTATTTACCTTTGAATTCGTATTCTACCTTTCCTTACATTATGACATGGTTGTTCTATTGTCATGTTATTAGAAGCTCTCCTCCAGGAGTGATAACAGTGACTTCTCTGTTTACTAATTTTTTGACACAGGAGATTACTGCGCTAGCACAGGATCCGGTTCCACATGACTTCGTTTCTCCGGCTCCTCTTTCTCAGGTTTTTACTTTTATTCTATCAACATTTAGAACTTAAACAAAGTGAATATTTGCTCTGTTTGGAAATATTTGGATATAGTTCTCTAGCTTTGGACCTAGTTTACTTACATCGTACTCTTCCAAATCAGGTACATAAATGACACAGTGAGGATTTCCCATAGATACAGCAGATATTAGAACTCTTTAATTATCCAGAAATATCTCTTCATCAATCACTTACTCTTTGTCAATGCTTGTCGGAATCTTCAATCCTTAGAAAATTGGTTAGCCCATATCTACTTGTACTTAGTTTTTTCCCATAATTTAAGTTCTCAAAATACCAGCCAAAGTCCAAACAAAAAGCTCTTCTGTTTATTATATGCTATCATATACGAATTAAGCCAAGCATCTGATGCCATTTCCACACATTTCCGTTTGAGATCCATCTGGATTATAAATTTCCATCTCAAAATGAGCTTCCTTACATCTCGATTTCTTAATTAATATCAAAATATCAGCTCCAATTATTTTTCTATCACACATCTTCACAGCCAAGCTACTAGGATCCAAATTAAAATTTTTCTCCAAACAGTTGATTAATACAAAATCATTTCCTGTACCATTCATCTTAGTAAAGCTAATTTACCCAATATCATTCTAAATATCCTCCTACTTAATCATTATAAGACAATAAATTTTTAGTATCTAAAATTTAAATTTAATTGTTTCAGAATCTTATAATAACCTTTAGCTTTATTCAAATAGGTATCTTAAATAACCTAGCTTTAATCAAAATCTTACTTAAGATATGTTGATAGAGATTAAGATAGTGACTTTTAAAATTTTGCTCTTTTTTAGTTTAAAAAGCTTATTATTAACTTCAATTTAAGGTTTAAGTATCTTAACTGATATTTTAGACATTCAGTCTCTTTTACACTTAACTCTTTCTCCCCTCCAATAAAAATAGCTGAAAATTTGAAATGAGCATTATCATTAATTCTTACATCTGTTTCAAAAAACCAATAATGGCTTGAAATTCTATGATAATCTATTACCTTCTAGCAGTTTTGATAATTAGGATGAAAGCATAAAAAGAGTAAAATAGATTTAAAAGACATGTATAGTTGTATCTCAAATATATTCCTATCTTTCAATGTATACAGCAAGATACTTATACTCTAACTATCTATATGAATGAGCAGCTATACATCTATCTTTATATGCTTGCTCCTTAGTAACTTGCTTTTGGATTGGACATTATTAGATAATCAGCAGTTATATTAGCAAAGAAGCATAGAGAGAATTTGCAATTTGATTGAAAGCTTGGTATATAATGATAATATAGCTCTTTGTGTTGATTGATATTGCTTAAAAGATATATTTAAGTTATATTTTGATATATCTAAGTAGGTATATTCACTTAATAAAAGTAACCTGTTTTAATTATAGAATCAACTATCTCACTTCACTTTATTCTAGCTTACTTCCTCAATTACGATTGGAATGTGCAACTACTACCCAAAAATCTCGCTTTAACTTCTTAGAGCGTTTCCTATGCTTGCTAGCTCTGCTTTTACCATCTATTTTAGTTCTTAAGTTTTACTTAAAAACAGTTATACTTAGCTTAGAGGATATAGCTTATCTGAGATTTAGTAGCTTTTCTACATTTATAGCAATATATTTTCGTTCTCGTTAGCTTTTGCTTCATTTACCTACTATCCTTGGTTTTCGTTACCAGCCTTTAAGTAGTTTTCAACAAACAACATTTGAATGACACTGGCAAGGAATATCAGATTATTCTTTTTTGTTTTCTTAACTTGAGAGATAAAATGATGGGGTTCTAGTAGAAGTCTATCGATTAAGATATAAGAGATAACAAAAAAGCAGGAAAGATAAGCCTATTGCTACTAATTCGCAGATATCACAAAGTTGTTACTTTTGCTGTTCTATTCTTCTGTTTAATTACCTTCATTAGTTGACTAGCCTACTGGTAAGGTTCTTCCTTGTATGAACATACAATAAATGAACACTTTTAGTGAATTAGGTAATTTATACACGGAATTTCCAATTGCTCGTATAATTTCTTAGCAATAATGAGCAAAAAGAGCTTGTTATTTATTAAACTTGGACGCTTTACTCTCGCTTAGATATTCATCTAGCAATTTCTCAAATTTAGCCGTATGATTCGCCAGAAGTTCCGAGATAGTATTATTGCAAAGTTTCTTTAGCCAATCAATCGCTAATTTTTCATGAAATTATATTGATTCTGCCAGTTCAAGTCCATCTTTTAAGCAAAGCTAAAGACTTTTATATAGATTGAGGTCATTTAGAAATATTTCTTTACAGTTCTTTAGAAATTAATCTATTCTATACTAGTTACTGTACTTTTTTGCGTTACTCGCTTAGTTTTCTTATAGATTAAAATCAGGGTTTAGAGTATTGTACTTTGTTATTTTATCTTCCTCTTATGATTCTTCATAGCTATTTTACTCACTTGTCAATTACTTTTTTTGACTAGCTTAAATTTCAGGAACTTACTCTTATAAATCTTCTTTCTAGATCTCTTATTAATCACTGGTTAATTCATAGCTATTTAAGCAATTATTTTTAATTAAACTATAGGTAGAGTTTTAGCGTTGCTTATTCTTACTACATTATTACTGTTACTATTCTTACTTTGTCTTTTATTAAAGATCTTGTATTTAAGACTTATTATTTCCTTCATCACTTTTATTCTATTAGAACTATTATTTATCTTATGGCAAATCTTTATTCAAGGATTTTTCTTAAAATTCTGTAGATTCCATATCAGAAGATCCAATACGACCAACTAACTCTATGGATACATCTGATGAATTAGAAGTTGAACTTTTGTTGAAATATTATTTCTTTTATCCCTCATCATTCATCTTACCTAATTATAGCTTTTTTTATCTATATATGATAGTTTATTTTTCTTATG
The DNA here is from genome assembly GCA_946699065.1 of Loxodes magnus. NCBI lineage: Eukaryota > Ciliophora > Karyorelictea > Loxodida > Loxodidae > Loxodes > Loxodes magnus. The sequence continues at coordinate 1,630,795 of CAMPDV010000006.1, read as the reverse complement.
CTATGCTAATTCACTTTTTCTATTTATGATCTTATTCTTTTACCTAGTCCTTGATTATTTCTTATTGCTAGTTATTTTATTAATCGAAAGATCTGAACTTGAATACTTGTTTTTAAATGTTTACCTTGCTAGAAGTCAGGAATTTTTCCTATTAATTCACGGAATTTTACTCTGGCTTATTTTTTCCCAAATCAACTGTTTAATTCTCCTTAACTTTCTCTTAGTGAATCTTCTTCTTAGCCTTAATGACTTTCTAAGCTTCTTTCTATATATTTTAGCTGACTTTCTTATTACAATTTACTAAGGTTGAATCTGCTTTATCTGAACTTTAATTTTAGCTTTAGTTTAGATCTATTGAAGAAGACTATAAACTGTCAGAATCATCTTCAGTAAGATAACTTCAGCTTGGATCCTCGAATTCCATGAACCAAAATAAAAAGGAATCGATTTACTTCTTATTAGTGCATTAATTAAGACTATGCTTTATTTACTACGTCTATAAACGCATTTCTGAGTAGTTCTTACTTTCACTAATTTAAGAACTTTGAGTAGATTTCTTTTAGCTTCTAATCTATTGGCTTTACTCTATTAACTCTTGTTTATTCAAGTGGTTTTTGATTGAGGCCTTCAATTTGCTTGTTTCCACAGGCCTAAGAAAAGGGATCTAAATTGTATTACAGTTTTGCTTTCTTTTCATAGTATTTTAACAATCTTGACTTTGAATTACTTGATACCTTTCTAATCTAACATTTTACTTCTAATTTACGAATTGACTCTGCTAGGAAAATACATCTTGTTCTACTTTACCTAAATTAGGAGTTTTGCTTGTCTCTTTTTACTAGAGAACTTTGCCTTTTACAGATTTCATACTATACACTTTACCTTCACTCTGACATAAACGTGTCTAATCCTAACTTTTTACCTCAATACTCACTTTCTCTCATTCTTTCAAATTCTTACAGCTTACTTCTGTATCTCCATCGAAAACACCAGATAGTTATTCATTTTGGATAAGCTTTCTACTAACTTACTTTAGTTTCTTATTACGTAAAGCTTAAGTTTACAGTAATTAATCTTCTAAAACTAACGATTACGACATATTATAAAGTTTTGATATAATACTCGTAATAAGCAGTTTTAAAGGATACTATTCAATAAAAATAATCGTAATTATGATGTTTGTATCATATCTCATTATACCTCTATTATGCTTAATGCCTAATTTCTTCTCTTATACTCTAATTACTCTCTTATCACTCTCCCTTCCTCAAAATTAATAGCCTTGCTACTTATCTTTTCTTATTTAGCTTAAGATATAATAAGCATTACCAATTTAAGGTTTATAGCTGGTATAAAGCAAATATATTTGCTAATATACCCACTCTTTATGCTTCAGTTATATCTCATTAACTAAGACTCTTTCTTTAGCCATCCGCCTATTTACACTTTAACTATCTTGCCTATTAAAATTAAGATTCGTACAATAAGCTTGTAAAATAGAGTAGTTAAACATAAAGCATTAAATGTATTAAGGAAATAAATTTAGCATTGCAGTAAGCATAGGAAAGTACTAAATAGTAAGGAAATAAGATTAATATACTAAAAGGGTTTTCAAAATGGAATGAAGGAGATTAAGCTAGTAGTAGAATAGTTAATAAGGGTTATATGCTACTAATAAGAAGTAATAGAACATTAGTTAATTAAAATACTACTATTTACCATTATAACTATTAAGTATCCTTTTATTTAGTAAGTAATTTGCTAGTTGTTAAGATAAGTAACCTCAGTCTTTATTAAAGCATATTTTATGGAAATCTTTAATGAAGTTTGACTCTGTTGATTGATGTGAGGATAAAGAGGAGTTTGAGTGACTATTGGTAGAGAGTTTTGAGAAGAGTTTACTTTTAATGCTTTGAAACTAGAGTATTACTCTTAAAAATTCTAGAAGACTTAAGGGATTTGTATCACTTAAACAGGTTATTGAGTATTAAAATTAAACTAATTAAAGAACTAAGTAGAGAGCTATTAAACATATTCTATTTCTTCCAAGTACCTTTTAACTTTATAGCCAAAGGATATTTAAAAGCCTTAAACTAAAATAGCAGCTATAAAAAGCCCTCTAAGAGGTATTTTAAATGCTTAAATAACTTTTTAAATACCTTATCTTGTACTAAGAGTGAAAATATAATAAGCTCCTTAAACATCTAGTAACTGTATTTAAATAGTATTGATAAGGCTAAAATAAATGATTTCTATTATAAGAAATCTGATTTTACTAAGTGATATTTAGTTGCTTACTTAATTTAACAATAATAGAGATTATTGGATTATCATGTAATGGAAATTAGTAATCAATTATATAAAGAGGCATAAGAGCAATCCCTTTCTTAAGAATATATAGCATATTCAGAACTCCTATATATGTACTTGAAAATGGTTAAGATAAGGAGAATATCCTATCATTTTAATCTTATTCAGATTAATTATAACTGTATATTAATCAAATGCCTAGTCTATAATTATCTTATGTATACAAAGCAAAATATATAGTTGACTTAGAAATAGAGCAGTGTTTTCACTTATATTTGAAGTATTGATCTAGAAATAATAGATATGCAAGATAAAATTGAGAGAAGTTTAATTAAAATTTGTTATTTTTAAATGTTTGCTAACTTTATTCACTCCCAGGTAATTATAGAGCCAAATAGGAAATGCTGCATTACTGGAACCTTTCCTAGAACATGATCTATATACATCTTAACCATTCCTTGTGCTATTTTTTCCCATTTAGGAACTGCAGAAATGTCATTTAATGTAGGGGAAGTTTCTCCAAATGGTGCTGTTTTCTTTTCTTCTTAAATCCAGTGAATGCATCCTATATAAAGAAACTCGGAAGCATATCTTGCTACAAGTCCTTAATTATGGATATCATCTGGAATTAATTTAGGTTCTTTAAAGTTAGCTGAACTTTCGTTATCATGATTTATTAGTTCAGAAGCACCAAATATGAAAGGAATAAAATGATAATCATCAAGACCCCAAACTCCATGAGTTCCAGCAGGTTCTAATTTATACTAACTCTAAATCTTTCTCATTAGATTGATATAAGATACAAAAACTTTATGCACAACACTTGCGAAAGCTGTTTAATCAAAGTACTCTAATACGTAGAAGATATAGAGCAGGCATAAGAAGTTTAGCTCGTGTCCTGTTCCATAGTCAATTCTACTAATATCTCCCCAACTTTGCTCTAAATAGCCGCTTAATTCATCTTATGCATTTCTGCTTGTAAGTACTTATCCTTAGTCCTAAGTAAGTAGAACCTTAGTTATTATTTCTTTAGAGTTTTAGCTCAATTTTTTAAGAAAGTCTCTAAAAGCTTTATTACCAAATCTCCCTACTTACTCAGGACTAGCAGGAGTTTCATTTACTAATTATTACATAGTATCCAATATCTCAGTTCTAAACACTAAGCTAAATTTCGTATCTTCCGTCTAAGAGCAGCCTTTACCCTTCACAGAAGCCTAAAGATCCCTTATAAACGTGAGTAACTTATTACAAACATCAGACTTCTAGAATTTCTTAAGAGCTAAATCACTGGTAATTTATTTACCCGTCTGCACGAAAGTATGAGTTGAAAAATCTCTCTTTTACTATGCACTTTCCATTTTTATTAATAAGAAAGAGATAATAAATAAAAAGGGTAGCATATAGTAAGTACAATTAAATGAGTTAGGTTTAATAAGTAGCTAAATTAATTACCCTAGTAACTAAAGGAAGCCTAATTAATAAATTTAAACTAAGATGGATTATTCGTTAATTAAATGCCCAGCCTGTGAAAACTTCTATGACGAAGACTTCCATCTCCCTAAGACTCTCAACTGTGGACACACTGTCTGTTACTCCTGTATTGATAAGCTTGATCAATATGATATTTCTTTCTGCTGTGTAGCTTAGGCTAGTTCTGCTGATAAGAATAAACTTAACACTAATACTTTAATCTTAGAGTATATCAAGAAAGTGTAATAAACCTCTAGTATGAGCTAGGATGAAGAAAACTACTAAACACAGTAGTAGCAAAAGCAGTTCACTCCTCCTAAGCCTGCTAAATATTAGAGATTTAATTACGAAAAGCAAATCGATACCTTTTCACCCTAGCAGTAGATACAAAACTAAGGCTAAGGCTTTAGTAAAATGAAGAAGTTCGAAAGTAAGTAAATTGCAGCTGAAAACATGCAGCAAATCACAGAGAATGTAGTTACTCTACAAAAGGATTTAGAATCTGAAAAGCAGACTTATATCTCCTCCATCGAAAAGAGGATAGAGGAAATAGAGCAAATGCTGCTTAATAAGAGAGAAGATAGCAGTGAAATTAACTTGATTCTTCAAGAGAAAAACTAGTAACTTGCTAGCTTAGAAAATCAGGTTTAAAAGTATCATCAAGAGATATTGCAGAAGAAGGATAAAATTAAGAATTTAAAGTAGGTAATTCAAGAAAGAGAAAGAGATCAAGACTAATTTAAAATTATCAGCCAGAATCTAGATTCTAAAATCTAGAGTCTCGAATAGGAAAATTAGGATCTGAAGTAATAGGTTGCCAAATCTAAGTAATAGATATAAAAGTTAAATCAGGAATTTACAACTAAAGATTCTACATGTCAAAGCATGGAAATTAGGTTGAAAAATAGTGAAAAAGAAGTGAAGAAATAGTAGGAGAAACTGAATTTGTTCAAAGATTAACAATGACTTGAATCAGAAAAGCACAAAAATTTGATTATAGAGTAAGATGAATATATTTCTCAGCTAGAGCTAAAGCAAATTCAGTTCTAAAATTAGGTAGAACATCTTGAGTAGAAACTTAAAATTGCAACACAAGAAAAGAAATCAGATGAAGATCTCAAAAGAGGTACTCCTTTGTAAAAGCTAAAAGACGCATAAGCATAAGAAATTGATAGGCTCGCTAAAGAGGTATAAGAGAAAAATGATCAACTTAGTAATGTTGAAATTACAGTGAAGGAACTTATGCTCTAAAAAGAATAACTATAATCAAAGTTAACAAGATACGAAATGGAAATTAGTAAACTAAAAGAAATAAATAAAGAGTTTATTAAAATGCAGTAAGAAGCTAACTTGAAAGATTAATCACACTAACTTTCAGTAATGAAAGATGAGTTATAGAACTATAAGAAGTTGGTATAAGATATACAACAAGAAAGTAGATACCTTAAGCAAATGAATACATAATATGAGGAAAACAAGTAAAAGTAGGATTAATACATACACCGTCTAGAAAAAGAAATTTAAAATCTCTAAAAGCTATCTGAAGAATCAAAAGTATCAGAATCTCTCGAAAATTAGCTGGTGAAGCTTAATAGTGAAAATAGAATTTTGAAGGATTAAATTGAAGAGATAAGTGAAAAATGTCAGTGTAAGTAAATCGATGAAGAGTTTTAGTTACTTCTCTAGTACTTACATGAGATGAAAGTAGTAGTTGCTAGAAATTCTTACAACTAAGTTCCGAGCGATTTCTTATAAAGTAGCAAGAAGTTAGAGGGAGAAACTTCATTAGTAGGTAAGATACAATTATCAGTTTTGCAATTAAAACAGATAATTTCTGTTTTGAAAGAAAAATAGCAAGGAGATTTAGATTATAGTGGCATGAGGTAGCAAATGATGTAAGAAAGATTTAGCTCTCTACCTAATGAAAATATTTACGATCAATTGGAAACTCAACAAAGGTTATAGACTTAATAATTTAAGTATGACTACCCATAAAATGAATGAGGATCCTTCCAATAAAATGACTTAAACGAAGTCATGCGCAGAAAAAGAGGCCAGAGTCCTCAAGGGAGCTATAAAAAACTTGATACAGGCAAGCAAAGCTATTTGAACTAACCTATAATAATGTCGAACGCATAATAACAAGAGTAATATGATTTTGCCTCAAAGAGAAGGGATTTCAATCGTATGAAAGAATAAATGAGAGAAAATAGGTTTATGTGATGAGTACAGTTATTTATATAAAATTATTCTTCTCGGACTTTTGAAGCTAAATTTACTATTTAAGATATAAAATAAAATAATAAGTACTCTATCTTTAATTATGGTATAGTAATTTATGCTGTTACTTTTACTTTTTAATGCAGGAATATTTTCTTATAGTTCGAGTTTATAAAAATAAGACCATACATGCTCAAGCTCGAGTTCAAACTATTAAATTACAGATTTATTTTTAAATTTTATTGGTGCTTTCCTAAAAGTATGCTATCTTTTTAGGTTTTATATTAAAGCTAGAACTAAGAAAATATTATTTTAAATAGCTAAACTAATATTAAAACCCTGCATAAATATAATAGCTAAGGAAGATTAAAATACTATTATCTATAAGTAGGGATAAAAACATAATATGCTAATTATCAATAAAAACTATAACCATAGTAAATTATAAATAAGACGCTTGTATTGCTTCCTTATATAACCAGGAACTTTTATAGAATAGCAAAGTAGTTAAGAAAGAAGAAGCAAATAGAAATTATTCTTAAGGCTATAAGTACAAGAAATATAGAAAATTAAAAATCAGCTAAAAGATTCCCACTACTAGCTACAATCTCCTTCTAGTTAATTTGTAAGCTCACTTCTTAATGCATTTTTGTCTAGTATTCCCTATGTTTATCCTTCAAATTTTCCTAACATCTAATCTTCTAATTTAAATTGCCGTTTCTCAATCTGCTTCTTAGAACTATCAAAGAAATTTCAAACTCAGCTTTTCATAACACCAAACATAGAGTTAGTTTTTCTTTAGGCTAATTCAGGTTTGAAGTTAGAAATAGTTACTCTTAATACATCATTTTCTTTTTATATTATTTAACCTTCCTCTTCTAGTTCTTACAAAAAACCAGCTAGTTCTTCCACACTCTTTTTCAATCTTTTCTATAAGCCTTCTAATTAAATCAAGTCCATCTAATACAGGCTTTAAATATCCATAATACCTTTCTCAAAGACTTTATACTTTAAATAATAATTAAACATATTACATGCTAATACTCGCTATTAATGACTAACCTAATTTTTTAATCCTTTCCCCAAAATTATTGGAGTACCTAATTATTTACTTAATGATCTTTTAACGTTTAAAGGTCCTTAAAATCGTAATCTTATATGATTAATTTAATCTAAGCTCTCTTTAGCTTTTAGCGGAAGCACTAAATATGTTTATTTTTCTAATGACTTATTGATATAAAGAACTATAAAGCTAGATAATAATACTAACTTCTTAAATTAATTTGCTAACTTTTACTTAACCAAATTTCAAGCTTAGAGACTATAAAATTATCTCTTTTAATGATTTATCTAAAGACTTCATCAAGAGTATTACCAGAATCCTCTTCTTTCTATACAATTCACTACAAAAAGCATTTTATGCCTTTTCCTCTCTATTTGCTTAGAGAATTATCTAGTAACATCTTCTCTATTCTCCTTAATATTTTCCACTCCCTTTATTTTTTAAAATAAGCTTACATTCATAACATACTATCCTTAAGCCTTAAAGGTAGGTAAATAAAGTTAGAATATAAGTAAATATATACAAAAAAGTGAGTATAAATAAGCCAGTGGGTGTTTAATTATACTATAAACTAAGAGTTTTTAGATTAAGTTTTATATTAATTAACCAAAATGCAATTGATATGCTGCTCCAAAAAAAAGAGTAAAAATAAGCACTTCGAACAATCGAAGAAATATAAAGGCTTAGATAAACCTTAGTAGGGAAGGTTTACTTAGAAGGAATATGACTCTTTGATGTAGAAGTATTATAATATGTGTGGGGATAAGTAACAAGAAATTAATATGAAGTCATTTCTCGATAGCATGGGTTTGCTTGGACTTCCATCTACAAATGTACTTGGAGAAAGGATGTTTCATGCTATGGATTCATCAGGTAATGGAACAGTGTAGTTAAGTGAGTATATGGAATTCATGGAAATTTTATTTCATGGAAGCATAGAAGAAAAGGCAGAAGTATAATTTAAAATGATTGATTTGTAAAAGAAGAAAAGGATTACTTATGATGATTTCGAGGAATTCATGATTCAGCTAGTTTCTATGGCAAGTAACATTTATGGATCGAAGCTTGATCTACAAAAGATGAAATAAGTAATTCAGCGTATCTTTGATAAGATAGATACTAGTAAAAAAAAAATTATCGAAGTTCAAGAGTTTAAAAATTTTTGGAAGGATAACCCTGAATATACAGACTTTATGAATCTGTTACAAAAAGGAATTGAAATTGATCAGCATAATTCACCACTAAATTAGCTTAATAAAAACTGCAATGAGTTTATGACAGAGCTATCGAGTATCATAGTTAACCTAGAGCAATAAATACCCTTCATCCATAATTTTTCACAGAACAACTCTAACTTATAGAATTAGATAATAACTACTAGGGATTGCGAGAATTATGAACTTAAAGCATAATAGAAGAATAAATTCATTTGATCAGGATATGTAACACCTGAATTTACTGAGTAATAATAAAGCGATAGTAAAAGGCTAGAGTTTTCCAAGCATAACATTTGCTAAACATTTTGCAAATAAATAAGGCAAACTATAACTAACCATCCTTTTTGTGTAGTAGGAGATACAGATGATCTACCTGAATAAATTGATAATTAATCCTTTTTCTTAGAAAGCAATGATTTAGTTGAGTCTATTAAGATAAAAAGTTAAGAATAGCAAAAGCAAGAAAACTTCGAAAGTTTAAGTTCAATCAATCTTAGCTTTAGTGAAAATTAGATAGCTGGCAATAATAGCGATTTTAAAAGCCAATTAAGTGAAAAGAATTACTTAGATTAACAAATTAACTCTGTTGAGCAGCTTGTACAAATTAAGTAGCAGCTTTAACATCTCAAGCAGTTAGCGGTAACTACATAAAAAGTTCTGTAGTAGTAGAAGAAAACTTAACTAGCTGAATAAATTCAGGAAAACGAAAAAAAGTAATGAGAGATTGCTAAATCGAACATACCCAGACCACTAAGAAACAAAACAGGAGAGATAGTTACATTTGGAGATGAGAACTGAAATAAAATGGTCAATATTATGCTTGGCATTCAAAAAGCAGTTCAGAGTACTGAAAACGAGCCTGAGTACAAAATAACTTAACAGCATTTTAAAATTAAATGCAAGCATGACTTGGTAACCAGGTAGTTTGGAAGTTAAAAAGAGTATCAGTAAAAGCTATCAACTTTTTAAGACTATGCTCCTAACGTGTTTAAAAACATTAGGAAGTTAAATGGAATCGAATCTGAGTGTTATATACATAGCTTAGGATGCTAAAAAATAATTGTAAGGCTTCTTATTTATACAGAATTCTCTAGTAACAATCGATATATCGACGCTTAACTAGCAAGTCTCAACTGGTAGATCAGGGTCACTATTTTTCTTTTCTGAAGACGGTAACTATGTGATAAAATCTATTTCAAAGAAAGAATTTGAATTTCTAAGAAGTATCCTACAAAACTATTACAATTACCTACAAGAGAATATCAATACTTTGATTACAAAGTTCTATGGTTGCCATAAGCTAATATTTCGTACATACTAATAGAAAGAAACAATAAGGTTTGTAGTAATGAATAACATCTTTAATAGTTTTCAAGTACATAGGAGATTTGACTTAAAAGGAAGTACTTACAAAAGAAGAGCCAACGAAAAAGAAAAGCTAGACTCTACTATTGCACTGAAAGATTTAGATATGATAGAAATGCAAGTAAAGGTTCAATTAGAAGAAGAGCAAAAGAAAAGGTTACTTGAATAAATTAGGAATGATGCCTAATTTTTCGCCAACAATGGAATAATAGATTATTCCTTATTGTTAGGCATTCACTACAAAGAAGTCGAAGCTGAGAAGCATGAAATGTCGCCTATCTTGCCAGAAAAAATAATTCCAGTCAATGAGAATAGCTTCAGTGAACAGCCTAATTTGTTTCAATCTTTGGACAAAAAGTATTACTATGTAATGGGAATAATTGATATTCTGACATATTATGGGTAATTTTATAATTTAGAACAAAAAAGAAACTAGAGACTCTTTCCAAATCGCTTATAGCAGATTACAACGCTATATCATGTGTACCTCCTGAGTTTTACTAGTAGAGATTTATAAATTTTATCCAAGGGATTTTTGTGTGAATTTGAAATTAATAATTTTAGAAATTTTTCTTCTATCTTATGTTATAATTCTTTACTTTCTCTCTATTATAACTTCAATCTTATTGAAGAGGCTTAATGAGTTATAAAATAAATAAATAACTAATTGCTTATACTCTCTTTTCATACTTATTCCAAGCTATCAGTTTCAAAATCATAATGATATGATTTAGTATTAAGCAATAGTTTAATGCAAAGTCTAAATATCTTAAATATAAGTAATTTTCTTATTTTTACATATTCTATTTGCAATTAAAGAAATCAAAGGAGCTTTTTTCATGCTTCTTTCAAAGATATCATTTTGATATTTTTTACTCTGTATCTTAATGCTCTTATTAGACTTTGAAGATAAAATTTAAGAATCTATCTCTACTCCCTTTTATATTTGCTTCTTATTCAACTTTTACATTTAAAGGATTTCAACATTATAAAAGCAGTAGCAAGTTTATACTATAGTAATCATTTTATTTCAAATGACTTAAAATTAATAGAAATGCTGAAATAATCAGATATCTTCTTCGCTATTCTAAGTCCAATAATATCTAAAATATAATATTATAGTTTCAAAGAAAATAAATTTTATGTTTCAATATTTGCTAAAAGCAAGCTATTTACATTAGAAGTTTCCAAATACTATAATATTATCTCCACTAACTAGAACCTTGATTTTAGGGTTTAACTTTACAATGATGGTATCAATTAACTGATCCCCCTTTTCTTGGAACTTTAAATTATTTTAGTTAATTTTTCCCTTTAAATCTTAAAGATATACCCATAGAGCTAGATATATAGCATAAAGAAATTAATTATTGATACTATACTCAAAATTTTATAAAAGAAGAGGAAAAATAGACTAACTAAAAGAGAAGCCTAGAAATGCTATACTATATAAAGAAATTAATCTTAGTCTATTAAGATTTCTCATATGCTATAATTAAAGAAATGAGAAATCGCAGTATTCATTCCAATTTTTAAACGGATTGAAGAGATTTATTTATTGATAATTAATTATTAATAAGCTTAACATAAAAAACTATCTCTTTAGATATCATAAGAAGGATTAAAGAGTCTTATTTAAATATATTCAAAATGATTATTAACTCTTAAATCATAATTTCGTACTTCTACAATTTTTAAATAATAAGAATTGTAGAAATTATTTTTAGATATAAGAGTATCCTTTAAAATATAGCATTTATTAAGGAAAATCAATCAAAATGTTAATAGTTATAGATGCCTTGATTAAATAGTTCTTATATTATGAAAATCAGTAGTACTTCAAGCTAAAAATGAAGGAAGTACTTCATTCCTAAAATAGTATTTATGTATTATATTAACTAAGCGAATGCATAAGTGAATATATGGTTCCTTTCATTAATATTTAGTTCTTTATTTAAAAATAATAAAGAAAATTTATCTAAAATCATAATTTGATAGTAAAACTGATGAAATATAATCATTATGCTTACTCTCAATGCCTAAATAATGTGATGAAATCAAGTCTAATCTTGCTTTTCTAATTATTTTGGTTCAATAAACTAAATAAACTTGAAGATAACTTATTCAAAGAGTGTTTCTTAGTCGCAGTAAATAAAATAAAAATTTCTTTTAGTTCTTTAATAGATTTATCGTGATATTAGTTAGAATATGAATTCTAAGATAATATGCTTTTAAAAAAATTAAGAAAAAAGGAATTCAATGAAAGAGATAAAAATTCTATTAAAAACTTAGATAATTTGTACTAAAGTCTTACTTTAAAATTCAATAATTTTGCTTTTATTAAGAGAATTTCAACTAAAAGTCTGAAAATATTCAATAATTATATTAAAATCTCAATTTAGTCATTTTGATTAAAAATACACTTCTACACTTTAGATAAATCTAAATTTTTTATCATTTATTGTCCCTTTTTTCCATCTAACTTTCAAATTTCTCTCTAATCTGTGGTACATCCAGTTAACTCAGAAATAATAATTTTGCTTTATCTTATTAAACTGTAAAAAGGCTTAGCTAACTATATTTTTGGGTAAGATATAGCCATCCTTGCTATTTAAATAGATAATTATCTTTAATAATTTCAGGAGATCTAATATTTAATATAACCCGTTTCTTAAAAATAAACCATTTATTTTTAAATTTTAAACGAGAAATATAATTAATGTTATATCTGAAGAATAGATTACTTTTTAATTTTTCCAGTTAAAGTGTTTTGTCAGATATCATTAAGGATTTCTTATTTAAAGTTAGAAAATTCTTGGCAAGCATATCTAATTTCTCTAAAGCTGGGAATTTATTAAAATTGTTAATCTTCTTGAATAAGGAATTATTTATCTCCTGATTCTTTTACTTTTTTAAATTAAAGTAACTATGCTGAAAAATAAGCATTTTCATTTAGAAAATTAATATAAGCTTAAATTTCTTTTATTAAATATCTACTTTCTTAGTAAGGGAATTATTTTAGTTGCTTAAATTGCTCTAACTCATTTTATTATTGAAGGTATAATTCATCTAGAAACATCAAGGCAGGTTTACGTTCTTAATTTTAAAAGAAATAGAAAAGCATCTTTAAAATATAAGAAATAGGTTTAAATTTTAATCTTTGAAATAGTTATTGCTTTACCTCTTAAAGTAGGAGAAGGACTAATTTTTAAAGACAGATAACTAAGTAAAAATACATCTTATAACTTATAAAAGGAAGGCTTCTAAAAAGGGAGCAGAAGATAAAAGTCCTTAAGATATAGAATAAAGATAATAATAATAAGCAGCTAACAGTATTATATCATAATATATATATAAATATTAAGAATAATAATAATAAAATTTAAGGCTCATCAGCAACTTTAAAAAATTTTAATTAAAAAGGAATTTAAAAATTTTGAGTAACCAAATTTTGATAAAAAGAAGAAAATTGTTTTCTTTCAGTTGAATCTTCTGCAAATAAATAATTTCGACTCTGTTTTATTTAATATAATTTATTGGCTTTGCCAAATTTGATATTTTAAGATAATTTTTGCTAAATAAATTTATAAAATATTAACTTTTTTTTCATTGATACAAGGTCGTAAAAAAGCTCTTATTTAAAATTCCCTTAATAAATTAAAGAGATGTCAAAGCATAACTACTAGATTTCTTTTTTTGCTATTTCTGCTAATTATTAAAACCATATTAATAAATCTAGGTAGCTAATTAAGTTTTAAGTATATGTAAGATTAAAATTAATTATACCTTTCATTAAAAGTAATAGTTATTAATTACTATATATCAATCAATATTACATTCAATCTCTAATACCTTTTATATTAAAGGCTTCTTTCATTATATATTAGTGAGTCATTTTTTAGATTATGATTATTACTAAATTTGAAGGGTTTAAAGGTAGTTAATAGAATGCATAATTAAATAAAAAATAAATGCTAAAATAGATATATAATAAGATAGAAAATTCAAGGTTATATGAAAAAGAATTAAAAGCAAAATCTTCTATCTAACTACATACCATTTGCATACAATCTGGATAAAAAATCTCAGTATTTAGCTTCATTAGGCAGAAAATAAAATTAAGGCAATCCAGATAATTTTCTACAAATAAAAAAGCATTATAGCAATCTATTTTAAAGAATGGTATATAGCAAATACGTTAAAATTAAAAAATTATAATTTCCTAGTGAGTTGTTTATAATTATAACTATATATTGATAATATGCTTCTTGATGTGTTTAAACTACTAAATGAAAGCAACTGAAGAGATTAATTATTAGAAGATTTCATAAAACGTATTAGATCCGACCAATGTAAAGAAAATTTAGTTTCGTTTCACTTAAAACTATCTCTATGGTATCTTTCTATATAATAGGGTATAAATAAAAAAAAACTAAATTAAGCATTTTGCTTTTAAAAATAAATATCTATAATATATTCTAAATTATTTGATTATACCAAAAATATAACATTAATTTAAAAAGTCATTTCATTTCTTTTTATTAACACATAAAGAACATCTTTTAATTGCTTTTTACCATAATGTATTTTGATATCTTTTATGATTATAATCAACTTTAAAGATTTGCAGAGCCTTGAACTGAATTCTGTATCGTTACTTGAAATACATCCAATTATTTAGTTATTAGACATTTCATTAAATATAAAACATCTGATCAAATTAGAATTTTAATTTGCCTCCCAAAAGGGGTAAAATTAATAAGCTTAATTAATTACTTTAGTAAGCTTTTCCTACTTCTTAAATATTTAAATAAATAGTTAAATAGAACTATATTTTAAGCTCATAAAAGCAGATGGTAATATTTAAATTTACTCAAATTGCTTTTTTCAACTAAAAGAAGAAGCAAAAAGGGACGAAGAAAGAGTGTTTAAAAATAGTAATTAATGACTACATATTACAAGTATAAATAATAAGCATCAGAATATCAGCATTTAATTATAACTAAAATGTTGACAATAAAGATAAAGTTTGGAACTTTAGTAGCTAACATAACTAGATCATAAATGCTTTATACTATAAAACTAAAATGAAATATATTTAATATTAGTTTACTTTGTAATAATACCATAATAATCTAAAGATAAATAAGTAAATTTATCTTAAATAACTTATTCGGGATTTTATAATCAAAATAGAAAATCTTACTTTTAAATAATTTTACAATTTGACCTAATAAGCACATGACTTGTCCATGTACTAGCTTATAAATAAAGTTAATTTTAGACTGATTTCATTTTAGTATTAAATGTAGAGCAAGATTGTAGAAAAATTAAAAAAAAAGAAACTGTGATTTTGTATGCGATTAAGTTAAGAGATTGAGAAATCATAGAACTAAATATATGCTTATATTGATTATAATATCTGAAGAGTATATTCTCTTAGTTATTGCGCAGAATTATTTGGATTTATTAGAATATTATTATTGACAATGATCTTAGTACCTTTTTTTTCTTAGTCAAATAAATAGGAAAGTATAAAAATTTAAATAAATTAAAAAATTTACATTCATTCAGCGTTAAAAGGCAAATCTCTACTTTTATTTGGTGAGCAAATATTACTTTCGCTTACTTTACCGCTTGATATTAAACTTGAGCTAAGGTTAAAACTTGCAAAATCTGTTTGAGGTTCCATCATATACACAAAGTCTTTAAAAGTGATTTTTCCATCTGAAGTAACATCTTTTATCATTTATTCTACCTCTTAGTCACTTACTTTTTTAGCTAGTCTTTTAAGAGCTTTTTTTAAGTTTTCCTTTGTTATAAAGCCTGATTTTTATTTATCAAAAAAATTAAATGCCGCTCATAACTTTTCTTCGTTCATATAAACTTTGCTGTGTAAAGTTGCAGCAATAAATTCCGAATACAAAAGTTTCCCACTTTCCATTCAGCTCTAATGCTGAATAAGTTTCTGAATTTCGTCGCATACACTGAGTTATCCTGTTTCCTTCATAGCTCTTTCAAGCTATTATGCAGTTATAAAGCCTGTTTTATCCTTATCGATTGCGTTAAAAATTTTGTTTAATTCTTGAATTTCCTTTACTTGCAAATTTCTAACTATTACATTCATCACTTCTTTTTTTAGCCTTACATCTGCTCTATACTCTCTCAAATTCTCAAAAATTTGTTTAGGGATTTCATAATTTTAAGATTACGAATTTTTAATTCATCCATGATTCAAAACTGCGCCTAAAGTAATTCTTTTCTTTGGATCCTTTTGCAACATTTGAATTATTAAATCTTTTGCATCATTACTTACTATGTCTCAGCATTAACCTGTAAATTATAAAGTTCCGTTCAAAATCCTTTTATATACTTCTCCAGAAGTTTTTCCACCAAAAGGTAAATTTCCACTTAGAAGAGCAAATAAGATTACTCCAAGCGATCATATATCGCATTCTTTGCCATATCCTTCAGATTTTTTAGCCTGAATTACTTCTGGCGCTACATACAAAGGCGTCCCTACTATTGTTTTCAAGATCTTTCTATTCTTTTAAAATTTATTTGAAAGTCCAAAATCAATCAGCTTTATTTCAGCGTCAAAGTCTTTAGTATCAAACATGAAATTTTCAGGTTTCAAGTCTCGATGAACTATTTAGTTAGCATGCAAGTGCTAGACAGCACTTACAATCTTTGTAAATAATTGTGCTGCTTCTTGTTCAGTGAAAACTCCTTTACTCACAAGTCTATCCAATAATTCGCCTCCTTCACAAAGTTCCATCACTATATGAAAATATTTTTCATCGTCATATGCATCATAAACCTTTATTATATTAGGATGATCTACTTAGACAAGCAATTCAACTTCTCTCCTCAGCAACTCAAGGTTATTTTTAAGATTAGCTTTAGCAATTGTTTTTACAGCATAGCATCTTTAATTAGTAATTTCACTTTCAAAAGGTAATCTATGTCATGCTTTCCTGACTGTTCCAAATTTTCCATGTCCAATAACTTCTCCAAGTTTATAATCAAGTCATATATCTTTATATTAAAACTTACCTTTTTCTACGACAAATTCAGTAAAAGAATATCTATGAGAATGCAATTTTGTCAACTGTAACTGTTCAATTTGTTCTATATGAATTTTCATTTCCTCTTGGGAAATTTTTATTCTCTTTATCTGCTAAGTTGAAGACTGTGTAGAAGCTTTCCTCTTCGCTAAAATGAATTTCTGAAAGGTTTCAAAGTTAATTTAAGAATTTTCTCCCACTTCATAAATTAATTCCTTAATTTAGTAAATACTCTACTACTTACCCAGCAAAGATAAACTCTATTGTAGACTTTCTTTATGAATTATTTCCTAGTCTCTACTGAATTATTTGAAAGCAAGTCAGAGCTATTCTTCCTTTAATTATGAGAAATCATACACAGCTGTAATAAATTCCGTGTAAGATACCTTTTCTTCAAACACGTCAATCAAATTCATGATCTCACTTCTACAAAGCTTTATTCCTGCCTTCTTCATTTCCAATTACAACAACTAAACGTTCACTTAATTTTCGTTTACTGGGTTAAGATATTAATACACCTTGTTTATGTTGACAATTTAAGAGCTATCATAGCCTACATTCTTAAAAATGTATTTAAGAACTTCTTTTTTAAAAGGGTGTTCACGCTGGAAATCATAAAAGCTTTGGAATACATTTTTATCTATTTAATTCTTAGCCTAAGCATAGAATCAATCATGCTCCAATATCTACTACAAATTAAATCTTTCTTGAGGATCCTTTGACAATAAATTTTCTATAAGTGACTTAACTTCAATTCCCACATATTCCCAGCAGTGCTAATTCATATCAATCTCATCATGTACTATTGACTTTAGAACATCATTTTAACTGTCTGCAAATGGATGCTTTCCACTTATCATTTGGTAAAGCAAAATACCTAATTACCATATATCACTTTTAAAGGTATATTCTTAGGATTAAATGTACTCTGGAGGCAAGTTTTCGTCTTAAGCAAAAATTTGGATCTGATTAAAATTTTATTGAACATTTCTGGTACTTATTAGCTTAATTTCTAAAGTAGCTTTATTGAAGATAAAGGAATTGGCACAAATATTGGTATGAAGTAAATTTTTTTAATGTAGGTGCATAATTGAATGAACGATTTACAAAAATACAGGAAGGGCATTTCATTCTGTAAACTTAATTTCTTTGAAAAGCATTTCTTGTATAGTAAGTCCTTAGCAGAACTCCAGAACGAAATGTAATTAGTATGCGTCTTCGTAGCTTCTGAAAAGCTTACAAATGTTGGGATGATCAAGATTGGAGATAATTTGTATTTCATTATTAAGTTTCTTTATTTGGTTATTCTACAGAAGTTAATTTTCCGTCTCTTTCTAAAAAGACTTAATAATAAATTTTGTAGAGGGGTTATTATGGCTGATATAGGCTTCTCGTATAGAAACGTTATCTTATTCATAGATTAAATTCCCAAAAATAAAATCTGATTTAATGTCTATAATTAGAATGCTTACCCTTTTAAAGAGTAGTAGAATGAGTCTACTATTCTGAAAGAATAAATATATCATTTTCGCTTTCACTTCCACTACTTGCTGACTAAGTTAATTACTAATCAAAGCTATCCAAAATTAATTAAATCTCTGAAGATTAAATATTATGCATTTTGTCCATTTTTTATATTTCAACTTATTTATAATTTCTCTTTTAACTCCATTTATTAGTCTTTTGTCTCCATACATTTATCGACAATACTCTTCTTTGATTATAAACGTTTAAGTTAATATCCTTATAGATAGTTACACCAGCTATATTATATAGTCTTAAGATTAGAAAATGCTACTCTATAGTCTAAATAATTTCCCTTTTATAAACTAAGTTGTAATTACTAAGTTTTAGCGAATATTACGAGAGAGTTTAGTTAAAGCTAAGTTTATATTATTAAGTAAGTAACTTCGCTACTTTATTTTCTACATATTATTAAACAGCTTAAAATCAAAAAGTGTATCATAATAGCCTTAAAATATTAAATTTACTTATAGCAGCTTGAAGATAACTATGAAGGTGAGATATTTTAGAGAAATTAATCTTCACTAATTTCTTTAAAGTATTGAGTGTAAAATATGTCAATAAGTTAAAAACCCTTACAAACCATAAAAAATTGCTATCTAAAAGGAGATATTTATAATAATAAACTTATATACTCTAATACTATATGAACTATCATTACGAAATTTACTTCCAGCTTTACATGCTAAGTGAGGGAAAAAGGTTAAGATGTAAGTATGAATTATAACTGATAAAATTATAAATTTATTATTTAAAATGATTTATGAAATAATTAAAAGAAAGGTATTAAAAACTAGCATCCTGACCTTTAGAATTAACTATAAAAAGTAATTCTAAACGATTTAAGCAAATATAGCTGAAAAATTATTAGCAACATAAATGATTCTATACTATAAAGTTGCTTAAAGAAACTAGACTTAATTATATAAAATATTTGATTATACAAATAATATTTCTATTATTTTATTATTTATATCACATTAGACTGTTTAAACATAATAATCTTATGTTAAGATCTAAAAAACATAATTGAGGATCATATAAACTTAATAAATCCAAATATGGCTTCTATCAAATATAAGCAAACATGAAATAATATTTATGATAATTCTTGACTAAAGTAGCTAAGTTTTGAATTAGAATATGTTAAAACCACTAAATAATATAGAATAATTTAAATTCTAGTAATAATTGTTAAAATTTATATTAAACTAGAACAAGTTAAAGCATATATTTAAATGCTGCTTCTATTATAAATTATTTCTATATTATAAGAAATAAAATGGTTGTTTAAAATATTTAATACACTAAGAATTTAGTAAGTTATTTGCTTTATTTAGTATATAAATATCTTATAAACATTATATTTAGTATATACGCAAAATTCCAAAAGCTATTTATCACTTTAAAAAAGAGGAATAATAAAAATATATAGAAGTCAAATATTAATTTTGATTAATATATACTTGTTCAGTTTTAACTTATGTAAATCCACTAAATCATAAAATCCTTTTAGATTATATTTATTAGAACTTTAAATATTTATATATATATTCTTTAAAATTGAGAACTATCAATCAGTTCTGAATGAAGAAATTGCTGCTTTAGCAAACATTTTGTGAAAAAATAATTTGAAAATAGTTTAGTTTCATGAAAGGAAAAAGTGCGTAAGCTATTTATATCATTAGATTAATAAAAGTATTAAAGGATGAGTAGCTTCTAGGTTTAAAATGGGTTGAATTTGCCAATCATTAAAGAAATATAAGATATAATTAAAATAAATAATCCAATTAAATTCTTTATTTTTATATATGCTAAATCTTATTTCTGCTTTCAAGACTCCTAAAGCTTAATTTAATTATAATTTTAGTGATAAAACTTTTATATTTGAAGCATTTGAGTATCTATAAATTAAATCTTTTAAACAAATCTCTATCTAATTTATTTCATTATTTAATTACTAAAACTTTGCTACATTTGTTTGCATATAATCTGGGTTTAAGGTTTTAAAAGTTATTTATTAATTACTTCAAACTTTATTAATAAAAAGAAGGATTTAATAGATATCAATATTTCAAAAGGATTATTTTACTCCTTCGAATTTACATTTTTACTTTAGAATATTTGATGCTGTTTGCTGTCATTAATAACAAATTTTTATCTTAAACTCTGGTTTCCTTACTTTATACTTTTAGATGAATTAAATATTTTCGTACATTAGATATGGATTTACTCCTAGTTCTTAATTGCTCTTATTTTCCTTCTTAAATAACCTAAAAAATAAGATTCTTTCATTATTATATTATTAGATGGTTTAAGTCTATCAAAAATGAAGATAGATAAAACTAAATGTTGGCTTTCTTGGAGGATTTTCAACCCCTTTTCCACTAACCATATTTTGCTTCAGAGACTTATAAAAATTTAAATAATTCTCCATTCTCTCTTCTTGCATTACATGTATTTTTTGAATTTTCCAGTTTATCTGTCAACACTTGTCTTCTTTTTTATTATTGATAGTTCTGACACATTATAGTTTAGTTTTCCTCTCTTTCCTTTTTTCAGCTACTGCAATCATTTCTATTTATATTGCTGATTTCTTTGTTGCTTTTAGTATTTTTATTTGAATTTCACGAATTTCTTGCCTCTTTTCCATAAATGTTTTCTTGAATTACAATAATTAATGAATAGATTTTATCAATATAGCAGCATTAAAATTAAGAAATGGAGAATCTTAAAATATTATGGCTAATTACTTTTTTATTTCTATGCTAGTTATAATTTTTTAATTCAGTTATTATGAAGTAATACATTGGCTTTAAGCTAATTATTATATTTATTAATTACTATTCTATAAAAGTCACTAAATGCAAATAAATAGAATAAAATAGCAGAAGAGCTCAAAGAAATTTACGTTTTAGAAAAATCTTTGGAAAATTAATGAAAATAAAAGTAGAAGTAAGCTAGAAGATAGCATTAAATAAAAGCGTATACTTTATTCATTAATATAATATAATAGATACACTTTTTTGTTTACCGTATATGATAAATTCTCTCTTTCCTTATTATAAAAAGATTGCGCTGATTATATTATGAAAAAAATAATAACGATAAAGGAAAGTCATCACAGTAATACAAGATAATTATACCAAAACTATTTTTAATTAGATAGGATATATAAAATATCTGTTTCGCTGATTGAAAATAAATATATAAATTGTAACAAGGAATTATAAAAGGCACTAGATATGAAGCTATCATTTACATTAAATAATTATAAAAAATATCTAAATTTATGAAACTAATTTAGAAAGCAAATTGAAAGAAAAGAGATTTATTTATTACCTAGCTTTATTATTAAGATAGACTAATGATTGGAGTTATTTCATATTTAAAAATTGAAAATAAATATATCTTAATACTTTGCCCTCTTTTAATTATTTTAATTCATTTATATGATTTTCTTTTGCTCCTTTTATTATTCTTTTGGTTTCTCTTCTTTCTTTTTTTTTATTTTTGCGATTATTTTTGCTCAAATGGAGTTTTTATTTCTTCTCATTTGCTTATTTTCTTTATTTAATTATCGAAAGTTTCTTCAATGAGATTTTCTTCTAAAATAAAGGTTAATGAGTTATCTATTTCACAAAAAATAAGGTGTTGCCTTTTTATCACTTTCTCAAGCTTTGACACATATTATGTAAAGTAATTATTTTGCTTTTGAACAGGCTACATAAGCAAGTCTTCTTTCCTCTTACAACTAAAATTTATTATTTTGCAGATTCAAATTATTTTTCATTTCTATTGGTACAATCCCACTGTTAATACTCATAAAAAATACAATTTTTCATTCTAGTTCTTTAGTTTAATGTATAGTAGAGAGTGCTATCAATTTGTTTTTCAACTTATCCTCTTTTTGTATGAAGCCTTGAATTTGCTAAGTTATTGCTGAGTTGTATATTCTATTAAATTAATTTTATAGTAAAGCATTATATCTATAAAGTTGAATTATTAGCAATAAGTTTTTTGATTATATTGATAATAATTTCCTACTTCAGATATTACATAGTAATCATCTTACTTTTAATTATCTTTTAGTTCCAATTTCTAATTTATAAGGGGCACTTAAAACTAGATAAATGTATTTAATATTAATTTACTTTTGTTAAATAAAAGCTACCAATTATTCTAATCTCTACTTAGTAGTTTCTAATTTATTTGTTACATTAAAGCAAAGTCTAAATAATTATAAATTAAGTACTCTCTTGCTTCTGCTCTTTACTTTTATCTTTTATTTACCTTTTGTATTGTAGTCAGCCTTTTATATTTATATCATAGAGAAAAATGACAATTTTTTAAATTTTAAGCATAATTTAAGAATATACTTAATATATTGCAGCAAGAATTTGTAGGAATATAGATTAGAGATATGAATTGTCTTATAGTTATAATTTTGATTTAGCACCATAAGGTACCTGCTTGTTTATAATTATAAACCAAGCAATTTATTATAAATTTTTTAATTAGTTCATAATCTTTTTCCATTCTTTGCTTTGCAAATCATTCTAAATAAAAGAATCTTTAGATTTATATTTATTTAAGTATGATTAAAGCCAGCATTATTACAAACCTTATACATTAAAGAATTTTTATTCTTCCTTTTATTTTAAGAATTTAACTACAGTAGAGATGAAAAATTAGTTGCCTCTAAATTAAATTTTGTGTCTAGAAATTGAAAATAAAATAGTTTTCTTCTCTTGTACAATCAGATGCTCTATTTTATTTATAGAAGCAATCTAAAATTATTAACCAATAGCAATCTTAATTAATTTTGCTTTTATTAACTATTAACTTTTCTAATTTTTAAACTTAGACTTCTATATTTAAAATAAGACAGAAGCTAAATTCACTTAGGAAGAACTCTTTTTAATATTATAAATAAGAAAGCTTAACTAATTATCAGCCTTGTAAATAACTGAGTATAAGAATAGGAGACACTTTGTTCAAATATTATTGCGAAATTAATCTTTACCAATTTATTATCTGGCAATATATGAAAATAGTTAGCCTTAGTAAAAATATCTTATTTATTAACCTCATTCATTAAATAATTATCTGTACACAATCTGTTTATTTTATAAAGCTTAAAACCATATAAATCCTGAAAAGCTTTAAAGTGCTTACTAAAATATTTTGGAGAAGGCTTAAACTTTAGTTAGGATTACATTTTTATTAAATGGTATTCTTATGGTTCAATTTTATAAAAATTAACCTGTATAAATATTCTTAGAAATGTAAAACTTAACTATATATCTGAGAGAAACCTTTTTCTATAATAACATCTTAGTATATTAAATACAACTCAAATTTCTCTAAATATAACCAATCTATTTATGCTTTTAGCATTATTCTCTTGAGGGAAACATATAATAAATTGTAAGAAAAGTTCTATTAAAGAATAGCTTTTAGCATTATCTTAATATAATTAGTAGTTATTTACTATTTTAAGGAATCATTTTGAGCAATAGAAGAATTGCTCTTACAAAACTTATATTTATTTGAGCATGCTTGCTTTATATTTACCATTTTGCTCTAATTTTAATTGAAATTTAATAATAAAAAGGATAATCAAACTCTTTTAGAGAGAATTAAACTTTAAATAGTTTTTAGAATTTTTAAATTCAGTTTGGATTTTTTCTCTTCTTATGTTTCTAATACTTTTTCTTAGGACCTTCAGGACTTAGATTTTTCTCTTATTTTTCTTCTTTCACTTATTAGCTACTTTAATTTTAGCTTTCTGGAACTTACTCTTGCTTTTCCATTTCTTATGATTACTATTATATGGGATTATTTAAGTTTTAATTTTTTTCTTGAAGATTCGAGGTTTAATTTTAAGAGTTTGCTATTGGGTTTTTTTCCTCTTCAATGTTCTATTCTTTGATATCCTCAGAAACTTGTTCTTAACTTTCTAGACTCGCTTTTACTTAAAATTCCTAATTAATAGAAATTTATTCTTTTGCTTGAATATTCAAATCTTTAGATTTTCTTATTGGATGTTTTATTTCAGGTCTTTTTACACATCCAAGACATACAATATTTGTTTCTAATTTATTTTAAATTTTTTGCTAAATTTCTAATAAATAGCTTTCTATTTATCTTTCACTACATGCTTAGCATCGAATTTCTGTAACTTTAGCAGAAGCAACGCTTTTATCCAGTGTAATATAAAGTCAGCAAGAACCACAAAATATTTTAATCTATTCTCCATATAAGAATTTTAAAGGTTCTATCTAATCTTCCTATTTGTTTTAAGATGGTATTGGTTATAACTATTTTGCTTAAGCGCTTAAATATAAGAAAGTTTTTTTATTATGTTTTTTTAGACAGATTAAACATTATGTAACTTTTGATCTTTTAAGATTCATTGAGCAGCTATCTCTAAAGCAACTTAAACAATTTATCGTTTATCTCATGTTATAGCATTTCAAACAAAAAGGAATACTTCCTTCTTCCATTTCAGCTACTAAGATATATACTTCAGTTAAGCATCTCTCACATTTTATTTTATTGTAGGTAGGTTATATGTTTACTCTTGAGCAAGCTATGTCTTCTATATCGTTAATCATATGATTTTATGGAATTTTATAGGATTTTAAACATTTGGCATTAAGGCATTGTATAGTCTAAATTTTGTTATACATTCATTAAAGTTCTCTTTATTTATTGCAAAATATTTAAACACATTATCCTACGTCTATTGCGTCTTCAATATTTAAATATTCTTTTTTAAATACATTCTAAAACGCTGAGAAATTTTCTTCAAGTAATTTGAATTTTCTTTTTCAGTCTTCAAGACATTCCTTCATAACAACTTCTTTTTCTTAACCTTCTTATATTTATCATAATTTTTTTTCCATTTCATGCCTTAAATCTGCATCAGCTAATTCTTTATCAACTTTTCTTAATGCATGTATAAAAGTAACTCCTAAATTTCTAGGAATATAAACTCTTTTTTCATATTTTACTTTTACATTTTTTAAATTTTCTAACTTTTATAACTGCTAATCCAACCATCCTACTGTTCCAATTCTTTTATTTTTTATTTATTTCAAAAGCTAAACTTGAGTATAAAATTTAGGTATATCATATCGAATTTTATTATCAGAACAAAATTATTTTAATTCAAATTCGTCTGTGAGATCAACTTTCACTCTATTTCTCTTGAATTTATACTATTTTTTATAAGGACCTAAGACAGTATATCCTCTTTTTAATAGACTGAAAACTTTACCAACAAACATTACCTTGCTCATTTCTATATTAATTCATACTTCTAATTCTTCCAAATCTTCAGATAAGGTTGCAAAGAAATGATAAACTATTATTTTATATATTTTCCATTTCCATTTTCAATCATTTTCTACAAATATTTCTCTAAATTGCTATTTATTGAGTGCAACCAAAGGAACTATAGGCATATTTTTTCCTTTTTTCTACAATTCTTAACCTTAGTTTCACTCTTTCAGTTTTGGAAGCCAATACTCTTAAGTCAAAAAAAGCGATTTAATTTTTTCAAAATTAAAATCTTCACAGTAAAATTCAGCTTATGAATTAGGATTTGTTATTAGTCCTTATTAATAAAGATCAATTGCATGGATTTTTGTAAATTTAGGTTAGATTTTATAAAATTTTTATGCTTCTAAAGTAAGAGAAATACTATTTAGAACTTAAGGAATATTTTTTCTTATAATCGAACCCTCATTTATTCTTTTAGTTTTTAACTTCTTCCCGATAAATGCCTCAAAATTACGTTACCTTATAAATTCTTGTATAGTGCTTTCACTTTCAAAGGAAGCTTTTGAATAAAAAAATATAAAGTCTTTTTTTAATTATATCTAAGCTAGAACTTGTCATTATTTTTAGTCTTGCATTTTTTGAAGTTCATCATATCTATCTACTATAATCGATAAAATTGGTATTAAAACTGGTCCATAAGAAAAAGAATCGTAAGGCATATTCATTTTATTTTATAATTAAATCAGCAACTATCTAAATGCACATCCAATGCGTAAATCAAGTTCACATCTACAATCATAATATTCATACATTTCTCTTCTTATTTCCTTAGGAAATTACTCTAAATTGACAAGATCTTCTTGAAATTAAGAAGAAGAAATAGCTGACACTACGACTCTATATGATTTTGCGCATTATTTAATCTGATTTGAAATTAAATTTTATATTTTCTTGCATTTTGATTCGTTTTCTAAATCATTATCTAAAAAATATATTACTAAGTCAGCATTTTTAGCTTGATCCTCTATATTTTTTATTTATTAACCACTCTATTTATTTGCTGGCTAATTTTCTATTTCAGAGCTAAAAAATTGGAATGGCTCATAAGAATTTAAATATCCAGGGAATTGTAATTTTCATAGATTACCTTAGGCAAGAATGATAATTAAGTTTAGAGTATTTTATATCCAGACATTGCCAATTAAATAAATGATACTTTACTATTAAATTTCTAACTGCTCTAATATTCTAGGATTAAAATTATATTCTCTAAACTATCTTTAATCAATTTATTGAACCTTTAAAAGTTTTAATTGTCTATAATCATTATTCTCATTATTAAACTAAGAATTGAAAGATTCAGCAATATGCTTTTGTAAATCTTTAAAATAAAGTTAAGGATTTCAACCTTTCATTATTTTTTCTAGCAGATCTATTATTGGTTATGGATCCAAAAAATTACTTTCCTAGTAAATAAGGCTAAAGTAAGAAATATCAATTAAAAATAATTTTACTCCTAAATAAAATTATCTTGACGTGCATACCATCAATTATTGATTTCACAAAAATCCCCTTAGTTTTTTGTTCTGTTGATTTTCGTTCTCACCAGTGACCGTAAAATTGAAATTATTTGTTAAACAATTTTTGATTTCAGAAGATGATTTTGTAGAAGAGCAAAGGATGATTGCCTTCATTATAATATTGATAAAAATTTTGCTTTAAAATGAAATTATTATGAAATATTATATTATAAATTTTTTATTTTCAGTCTGTTTATCTCTCTTTTTTAATGTAATTGTATATATCAAATCATTCTAACGGACGATGTTTTCTTCCTTAGCTTAACTTAATTTTATAACTAAAGTATGTAAGTCAAAATCTTCTGTTTTTGGTTATTTCTGAATTTATTTCTCTTAAGAAATTGATTATTTAAATAAGTAGTTCAAGTTTAAAATTACAATGAGAGTTAATTAAAATTGTTCTTTGAAATTCAATCATCAACACAAAAAGCCAATTTAGCTCATTCTAAAATAATAATTATGAATTATGAATTTAGGAAAACAGTTACTGTGTATAAGACAATCTTAGATCTACAAAAGAGTTGCTTGCTTTCCAAGAAAGAAAACCTTAAATTGACAATAAGAATTACAAAATTAAATAAATAAGAAAATTGGTTAAAATAAAACAATATGAAATGAGTCTTTGATTTTTCAAAATTAGTGTAAAGTAGAAAGTCCTTTGAATTTCTCAAATCAACTTGAGGAATATCAATAAAATTACTTTAATTATAAAAAATTATCTTTGAAAAATGAATCTCAAAGGAGATAGGAATCATAATTTATTCTTAGACTTGAATACCACCACGAAAAGTAGCAATAATGATAATTATATATTGATGAAAAATTTAAGCTATATATATCATTTACACTTTTAATTTTTATTTATTTATAAAACTTAATAATTATTATAAAAATTTCTTTGCTTTAATGACTAGAAAGATTGTTTCAACAAATTAACTTAAAAAATAAGAAAATGTAATAGGAAAACGGAAAAGGATGTACAAGATAATAACTATATTGTAACTATATTGTAACTATATTGTAACTATATTGTAACTATATTGTAACTATATTGTAACTATATTGTAACTATATTGTAATAGATGATTAATATGTAAAAAGTATTAAATTATTTAGTGTGCTATCTTTAAATTTAGTCAATGTAAAAGATAACCCCTTTCTATAATTAGCTTAAACTCTTCTTGAGGAACCTATATTTAAGTAGAAATTTTTATAGACAGATTGATTGATATTAATAATTCTGAAAATTACTTCAGTCTCTTAAACATTTATTGATAATAGAATAAATTTTATGAATAAGGAAATAGTTCTAAAGCAAAGTGCCTAACTAATATATGGATCGAAAATAAAGCTATTTATTGTGCTAATAGAATAAAGAAAATGTAGATTATTAAGGAGCAAATTAATATAGCATCAGTATTATTTTTAAGCAGTTTGCTATTATGCTTAGCTTTTCGATAAGAAGTGAATTTTATTAATAAGTTGGCAAAAAGTTAATTAATTTAGAATTATCTTTTAATATAAAATAAAGCATATGTTCCTAAACTTACTGATATTATACGCAATATAATATTTTAGTTTCATATAATTGAACAATTAATTTTAATATTTCCTATTTATACGCTTACTAAGCTATAACTCTAGTAGTTATTTGGTAAGATAATTTAATTAAATTCTGCCTTCAAAGTTACTTTAGTTCTAACAATTTATTACAATAGATTAAAGTAGGAACTAATATAATATTTCTTTATATCTTCAACTAAATAAAACCTTGAAATAGATTTTAGTCTAAAACTAGAATAAAACTTACCATTGCTTATCTAGCTTTTAATATTTTTACCTATGTATTAAACCTAATTTTTAATCAATTTTAAGTCCTTCTAATTTATTCTTTTATATCAAGTTTATCTACACTTATCATCAAATATTTGTAAATTTAGAATCCTAAGAAGTACAAACTTAATTTAGAGGATCAAAAGCTTAAATTTATATCAAAAGGTTATTATTTAACTTAATGCCTACTTTTCAAATTTCTATATGGAAATTATGATACTTTAATAGAGTTTTTAAGGATTCTTATTAAATCTTCATAAAAATTAGTAAAAGCAACTAAAATTTAAATTAAAGCAATAACTTAATCAATAAAGAGAGTTAAATAAGAACGTCAACTATATTTTTTAATTGGCAACTTAAAATACTTGCTTGAAGATTTTTCCTAGCTAAGAAATTTTAAATAAAATTAAAGTAGAAACACATTAAAAGCAAAATAAAAGAATATAATAAATGATAGCTAAATTTAAAAGCTAATTAAGTAAAAGCTTTAAATCTAAAGTTAATTAAAATTCTAAATAAAATCATAAAAATTAAGTTTAATAAGTTGATAAACTAGATGAAATATAAACATATTTTAGATCCTTTTTATAATACATTTCTTAATTTTAAGTATTAAATCGAATTTTTCATTTTTATTCTTATCTGATTTCTAGATTTTATCAAGTATTTTTAAATTTTATGACATCTCTTGCAATCCTACTAAATAAATAAAGAGTATTAGTAAGGTTTTAGATTGATAATGTAATTACAAAAAGATTTCATCAATTAATTACGATAAACTGTAAGGAAATTAATATGCTATAAATTTATTTAGATTATCTCGTTTGATAATTAAGATAATTAAATTAGCTTTAACATTTTTTAAATTATAAGTCTGTTATTCCCTTTTAAATTATTTAGCAAAAGTTGATTAAGATTAGAATGATAAATTATTACTAATTTATCTCCCATTTTAATAGATAATTTGTAAATTAAATTGTAAAATGATTATACTCTAATTTAAATATATATAAGTATATTTAATTTTAAGCAACTAAAATAAAAAGTAAATACCTATCTCTAAAGCTACACTCATTAGTTTATAAATTTTTCTTAGATTTAATTTTAATATTAAATTAAGATATACTTGCATAAACTAAATTAAATGGTTGTATAAATCTATAATTAGAAGCTAATATTATTTAAGCATAAAGTTAATATTTAGTTATAATTTTAAGAATCTTTTTCTAATCAACTTAGAGGATTTTAAAATATCTATAGAGTTTTCTTTTCATTTACAATTACTATAATTTTTATTAAGCCTGTACTTGCAAAAATAAACTTTATATTTATCTAAAACAATGATGTATTATAATAAAATATAGACTTATTTAATATAAAATACCATAATATCAATAAAGATAAAAATGTATTAATGATCAATAATAATAACAAACACCACTTTTATTTTATTTAATCATGGGTTTATTATTTAGCAATTTTTTCATTCTAAAAATTAACCAGTTTCAGTGTGAAAGAATTTATTAAATTGAATAAAGTCTTGTTCCAATATGCTATATTTATTTAAAAAGCTTTGCTTTTTTAATAATCTATTCTAAAGATTTTTAAATAAATACTTTTAATTAAATTAGATTGTATTTATCTTATACTTTATATTCATTTAAACTTCTTTATACTAAACTAGAATTTTAAAAATTTAAATAATAACTTTAAACAAAATAGTAAGTTGTATTTTATGAAAATAATATTAATCAATACTAAGATAGATAACTTTTGTTATAACGTCTTTTCACTTTAGGGTAGAGATTAGATTTAACGGTATTCAAAACAAATTTATAAACTATTTTGTTCACAAAAAATGATAAACTTTTTTCAAGCAACCCATTATTATAATTTAAGTTGTAAATATTATATCATTAAAATAATTATGATAATACCTGTTTGATTTATCTTTTCCTCTTTTTATATTTTTAGATTTAAGTTTCTTTTTCTGCTATTTCTTTATAATTTTGTTATATTCAAATTATTTAAATTCATTAGTTATTTTTTTCTCTAAGTACAGCATTTCAAATCATATTACAAAAATTTCTTGTATATAATTGTTTAACCTCATCATTCATAGTAGACATATAGTTTTTTCAGGACAAACATATATTTTCTTCTACAAAGTTTGATTTTTAGTCTTGATATTTGTATAGATAACATTTTATTTAGCTGAACTTAAATATTTTTGAAATTTTGCTTACAACAAAAGTTTGCAGTCAATGCTGAATTAGTCCGCTATTAGTTTTTATATCTTACAAAATAGATTTTTTGATAAAGTTAGTTGGATTTTAAGGACTATTGGATATTGGGACTTTTTTCCTTTAAATAGTTTTAAATCTAATTTAACTAATATTTATTAGCTAAAAATAGTTAGAATATGATTGAAAGATTTATATTAAGGAGGTTTGAATTTAATATATTGATTTGTTTTTTCCTAAGTTATTAAACAATCTTTGCTATTAAATGTCAAAGCATTTAAAAAATAGCTGAAGTTTTTAAATTAAATAAGTAATTTAAATAGCTTTGCTAAAATAATTCCTAGCTTTCTTTTTGATATGATAAAATACGAGTTATAATAATTTATTTATCAAAAGCTCTCTAACTAAAAAAGTTTATTTACCATAACATTTATTAATAAAAGCAATATTAAACTAGTTTAGTCTTAGATAAGTTCAACCTCATAAGAATGTCAAGATTATTAAATATTAAGATATACAGAAAGAAAATAATAAAAACTTAAGGTAGGAATATCACTAAAAGTAGAAGCAATAAAAGAATGATAGAGAAATAGTAAATTTTATCAGTAATAACTAAATTAAATTAATGAGATAGGACTAATTTTTAATTTAAAAAGAAAGGGCTATTCAAGTTAAAAAATATTAATTTTGCTAAAATCCAAAAAATGATAGTGAAAAGAATAATTAAAATGATATATTTTACAACTATAAAATTATTTTTAAGCATTATAAAACAATTTACTAGATTTGAAGCTTAAAATATACAAAATATTTATTATTAAAATATAATCAATTTTCAATGCTAAAAATATTTTCTATAAATTCCTTATAAATTATTTGTAAATTATTAATAATAAACATTTTAAATTATATTGAATATCTTCAGTTCCTTTATGAAAAGATTAACTGATGAAGATATTAGAAGAAAGGATATATATTATAAAATAAAAATTACAAATTTAATGCTTGTAAGCAATGTATTGTTTGATAATTTCAATTAATTTTTATTATTTAATAATAAAATTTAAATTAGAGTTTACTTTCAACGGTCAGATTAAAGACTTTCATGTTTTATCATAAAATGTCTATATACTTCTTCATCTTTCTGTAAAATTTATTAGCACATAACATCAAAGAGCCAAGCATAAACTTATGTGGTTATATTCTTATTCTTGAAAATAGGAATTTTACAACTTGGGCATCTATTATCACATCCTTGTTTTATGATTTTCTCAAATTCTAATTCTTAATTTACTATGTTTTATTAGAAAAAGGTGTCAAGATGAAACTTATATGGCTTTCCTTTAATTTTTAAGCATAATTTTTTGGAAGATACAAATAAAGAGAAGATTATATAAGTAATAATGCTTATGATTATTAACTTAAGAGTCTTTAAGTAAATTATTTGTATTTTAGATTTATTTAGTTTTTGGTATAAATTCAGACTATTAAGAATCTAAAAGATTCTTAAATCTATAAATATTTTCTTAAGATTGAATTAAGTTTACATTTTTTTGATTAAAGGTAAGCTTAGTAATAGAAAGGATAAAGAAAAGCTTAGAAGACGATTTAGTTATAATTTAAATTAGAATAGCTTTATAGCCAATGCTACAGATTATTATTTTAGTAATTTAGTTTCCCTAATAAAGAGTTCTTAAATATAGAGATTATTAGCAAACTATATCTCTTCTAAGTAATAAAAATCCCATTAATTCTATCAAATGCATTTAGATCATTAACACTTATTGCAAATATTAACGTTCTATCTTGTGTACTCCACTATAAGAAACTTATTTATCAGTAATAATTTTCCTTAAAATATACTAAAAATATTGAAATTTAGAACTTAAACTCTATTTAGACAAATAAATAGCAGAAAAGCAAGAATGTTATAAAACTGAGATATGATATTAGTTGGATTTTGGTCAGATAGTAACTTAAAATAAAGAAATAAATTGCTATAAAGATTTTACTATATAAATAAAAAGATTTATAAATAAGGTTTAATAAAAAATGTATAAAGGAATTATTAAATATAACAATTAATCATTTATACTACATTCGTTCTTAAACCACTTCCTTCTTTATTTATTGTCAATTTAATTTTTATATTATAGGAGCAAACATTTAAGATTGATGACAATTTATAAATTATAATTTCTTATATTTAATAAATAACCATAAATAGAAATTATAATAACATCTTATTTGTAAATACTTTATTATGTCAACCTATGATATAAATCATAGATTTCGTTTTATTTAAATTAATTAATTATTTTCTCTGTTTTCTATTTGCTTCTTTACTCTTTCTACTCTTCGCCTATTTTCTCAAAATTATTTTTTTGCTCTTTATTGTTTATAATTATCCCTATTTGATTTTTCCTAATATTATCTGTTTTATACAAATTTCTAACCAAAATTCTGATTTTTAGATATTCTGTTTACTAGATAGAAGAGACCTGCTAGCTAAACTATATTTGATCAAGGTTATAAATATTTCCAATTTTTTATCATAAGATTTCATCGAACGGATTTATAAATAATTCTAATATTAGAAGCATTCAAAGATTTGTCTAAATTTTTATTTTCTTCAATATAGTTCTTAACAGGAAGTTAGCTTGAATTCGTGAATTTGTTTTCATTTTTATTTCACAAAAATAAGAAATTAGTTTTACTTGCTAAATTTATGAACATTTCTATTTCCAATTTTATTTAAAGATTTTTAATTGAGAGTTCCTAATTTCTTTCAGTAGTATAAAATAGAAAACAAGTTTTGACATCTTACAATCAAATCAAGATTAATTGAAGCCTATCCAAAAGATTCCTTAAAAGTAGAAATAGGCGACTGTAAAATCACTCTTACTTATGCATACTATTTTTATTTTTTCCTTTGCATTGCTTATTCTTCACAATAGTTCAAGATAAGATCTAATTTTTTCTTTATTTTATTATGTCTAATAGTCTTCTATCTTCAGCTTTAATTCTATTTTTTATCTCTATTTTCCAAGAAATTAGACAATGTCACATTCGCTAGTGCTTACTAACCGAAAAATCCATTGAAAGACTCTATTGCATTAATCAATAAACTATCCATTATGTGGAACTGGAAATAAATACTAGTTTTTGACTGAAACTCTACATAGAAATTGAATGGTATAGAAACAGATTCCTAGTTGAGTGTTTCTTTCCTTAAATTACCTTATTACTAAAACAACGTAAATAGAAAATTTGTTATAATTAGACAAAACTAAAAATAATAAATAAATAGCACTTAAAATTACTATTTTCTATAGTTTATTTAATAGAAAGAAACAATTAAATTTATAGCAAGCTAGCATTTTCAATGTTTTCCTTTTAATTTTATAAATAGCACTCTAAACTATTTTAAATCTAATTAGCTTTAAGTTATTTCTCTATTTAGTTACTAGCATTGCAGCTTGCTTATAGTAGTTTTTATAAATCTATACTTATGATTTTTACACTAACTTTATATTTTTCCTAATAAGTTATCAAGATGGCTATTCTTAGTATTATTCCAGTATATTATGATTATTTGTTTTTATCTCTATAGTAAAAATCTCTTGTTTTCAATAACTGCTAGTTTTAATATATTATATACGATTATTGCAAAAAGAAGAATCTGGAAGTTCTTTAAACTACTATAAGCAATAGAAGCATTCTTTATCATATAAAATAATAAAACATAAAGAATTTAAGTATCTTAAAGTATTTTTAGCAACTTTAGCTGCTATCATTTAAATCATTCTTTGTTCTCTAAATTCCAATTAAAAAGCAAAAAGTCTTAAAAGCAAGAAGAAATAATAAATTAAGGATAATTTCAGATTGCTGCTAAAAATATGATTAAAGCATACTTGTAGCAAATAGTTTGATGATTATTAAAGGAAATAGAAAAATATAGTAATGCTTTAATTAAATACAAAGCTATCC
This sequence comes from Loxodes magnus, assembly GCA_946699065.1. Classification (NCBI taxonomy): domain Eukaryota; phylum Ciliophora; class Karyorelictea; order Loxodida; family Loxodidae; genus Loxodes; species Loxodes magnus. Next base: position 1,595,623 of record CAMPDV010000006.1, on the reverse strand, counting down.
AAAATTAATTAAAGCAAAGTAGAAGCCAAATTAGAAGATAATATTAAATAAAAGCTTATAGTTTATTAATAGAAGATAATAGTTGCAAGTTTAAGGTAACGTTAAAATTTAAATTCTTTCACTCATTTATAAAATTTAATAGCTTTATATATGTAAAACGTATAATAATAACCAATATAACTATAATAGCACTTATATCATAGCTTTTTAGAAATAGAATGAATCTTGCTAATTAAATAAGATATATAAGTTATTTATTTTCCAGATTGAAAAGAAGTCATCATGCAAATTTCTATTAAAATAGAGATATAGTAACTAGTAGAGATTGCTAGTTACATAAATAGCTAAAAATTATTAAATTATATGAAGATAAATTATTTGAGAAGACGCTTAAGCATTATTAAATTAGACCATGATGATCAAAACCATTTTATTTTAAAAAGTTTGCAATAATAGAGCAAGCCTACAGATTCTTTGATCATTATATTTAACTAATAAATAATTATTTAATTAAAGAATTATATATAAATTATAAGAAGTCTTAGTTATATTTATTATGCTTTTCATATAAACTGATATAGACAAATAAACATTTATCTATAAATACAAAGTTGAATATCAAGGAATAAATATTGTCTTTATTTGAAAGTTTAATAATAATAATTAAATATTTTATCATTCGAAGCTTCAAATGTAAGTAAGATAAAAATAGAGTAGAAAAGCATCAATACATTAATTAAAATGAATAAATGAAAATAATAAGCTACATCTAAGTGAAAACTTAAAGTCTAAAGGCAAACTAAAAGATGAAATAAAAATTTCTAAATAAAATAGTTGTTATAAATAATATAGATATTCATGTTTAATAACTAAGATAAATAGATAAATATAAAAATGATTATTTTGCTATAAGTATTTAAATGATAGTGGCAAAAGCTTAATTAATTGGGGATGGTAACCTAGCTAATAATTGATCTTAATTTTAAATTTTGAAATGAAATGAAGATATGGTCATATTCTATAATTAAAGCTTAAAATTTAATATTTAAATAATAAAAATAAAAGTATATATCTATTTCTATAGTTAAATTATCTTATTATTAAATTTTTCTTTTTATAATTTTGATTTAATGCTTGTATTTAATTAAGATATGCTTAAATGTCTAAAAATAAATGATTACACTCAATTTAGCTATAATTAATATTTTAAGAATAACACTTATTTGGTTTTACAGTTTTCTGAATTTTTCTAAATATTTGTAAATATTTAAAATAATCTTTTTGTTGAGATAGATCATAACTTTTATTAATCACTCTGAACTTGTAAATATAAGCATGATATTTATTTAAAAGAATAATGTAAGTTAATAGAATAACTAATAGACTTATTTAGCATAAAATAGTATCTAATGATAAAGATAGAGACACTAGCAATTAATAATAATTAATGCTTAGCACTTTTTATTTTATTCAATAATAAACTATTTATTTATCAGCTAATTTTTCCTTTATCATGTGTGAAGTATTTAAATAATTAAAAGCTTTAATTTATTAAATTAAGTCTTATACTATTTTATTGTGGTTGCTTAAAAAGGTTTAATCTTTTAGCTGCTATTATATAATAACTAATAGTGAACCTTGAACTTAAAAGAAGCTATATTAATTTTATATAGTAAGCTATAGCTATATACTTTATAATGCTAAAGATTAAAAGCAATAAAATTAAGAAATATACTTATCTAGCATCTAGTAAAATAAATAATTAGTTTAAGTCAAAATTATAAGTAACTTCACTTTAGAGGAATATACTAATTTATAATAAGATAAATTAGATTTACAGTATTAAAACAATTTAATTTAAACAAATCTATTAATTAATTATAAGTAACTAAAGACTAAAATTAAATAACACTAGCTAAACAAACATATTTTTAAATATTAAACAATTTTAGTTGCTAAGGTAAAATAAAAGTTCTATAATCACTTAGTTTTAGTATTCAAAATTTAGTATTATAGATTTTAAATATTAATATAATATAATTTCTATTTTATATTTTATTTCTTTTTTATCTTTTTCATACTAGTCATTTATTCGAAGCTATTTAAATCATTTGAGTAACTTTTTACACTTTTTGTTAAGATTACAATTAATAAATTAAATTCCTATGTAATCTTTTTAATTTAGTTTTCATAATCAATATCATATTTTTATAAAATAAAGCATCTATTTTCTTTTACAAAAAATTGAAGAGTAACTTTGATATCCCACATGAATAAAAGCTTTGCTTAGTTGAATTTTGAAAGCTATAAATATTATTTTTATATATAATTTATTAATTTGTTTCCTATTTATTTTCACTTAAAAATTGTTTATCTAATTATTTCTATAACTACTATTAAATATTTTGCTTACAAAGAATGCTGAGAAATTATAAAATTTGTAGTCATTGCTGCTATTAATTTTGGTATCTTTTATACAAGCAGAAGAAGTTAATTTTATATATTTATAAGATATTAATTATAAGGCTTAATTTTACTAATAAAAAGTTCCAAAATCCAACTTTACTATTTTATATTATTAACTAGATTATTAATTTAAAATAGGAATCAAATCTTATCTTAAGAAGCTTTAGGTTTTAAGCTAAAGTTTATTAAAATGTAAAAGACTCCCTTAATTAAAAGTGATAATATTTAAAATAGATTTAATATTTAAATTAAGTAAGCAATTTAAATGATTCTACTAATATAATTCCCTAACTTCTTTCTGATTTTCTTACCTTTACCAAGCTTAATAACCTTAATTATTATTCTTTTAGCTCATTTTTACTTTTTAATGCTTTTAAAATTACCCTAACCATACAATCAATCATGCTCCAATATCTACTACAAGCTAAATCTTTCTTGAGGATTCTTTCCAATAAATTTTCTATTAGTGACTTAACTTCAACTCCCACATATTCCAGCAGTGCTAATTCATATCAATCTCATCATGCACTATTGACTTTAGAACATCATTTTAACTGTCTGCAAATGGATGCTTTCCACTTATCATTTGGTAAAGCAAAATACCTAATTACCATATATCACTTTTAAAGGTATATTCTTAGGATTAAATGTACTCTGGAGGCAAGTTTTCGTCTTAAGCAAAAATTTGGATCTGATTAAAATTCTATTGAACATTTCTGGTACTTATTAGCTTAATTTCTAAAGTAGCTTTATTGAAGATAAAGGAATTGGCACAAATATTGGTATGAAGTAAATTTTTTTAATGTAGGTGCATAATTGAATGAACGATTTACAAAAATACAGGAAGGGCATTTCATTCTGTAAACTTAATTTCTTTGAAAAGCATTTCTTGTATAGTAAGTCCTTAGCAGAACTCCAGAACGAAATGTAATTAGTATGCGTCTTCGTAGCTTCTGAAAAGCTTACAAATGTTGGGATGATCAAGATTGGAGATAATTTGTATTTCATTATTAAGTTTCTTTATTTGGTTATTCTACAGAAGTTAATTTTCCGTCTCTTTCTAAAAAGACTTAATAATAAATTTTGTAGAGGGGTTATTATGGCTGATATAGGCTTCTCGTATAGAAACGTTATCTTATTCATAGATTAAATTCCCAAAAATAAAATCTGATTTAATGTCTATAATTAGAATGCTTACCCTTTTAAAGAGTAGTAGAATGAGTCTACTATTCTGAAAGAATAAATATATCATTTTCGCTTTCACTTCCACTACTTGCTGACTAAGTTAATTACTAATCAAAGCTATCCAAAATTAATTAAATCTCTGAAGATTAAATATTATGCATTTTGTCCATTTTTTATATTTCAACTTATTTATAATTTCTCTTTTAACTCCATTTATTAGTCTTTTGTCTCCATACATTTATCGACAATACTCTTCTTTGATTATAAACGTTTAAGTTAATATCCTTATAGATAGTTACACCAGCTATATTATATAGTCTTAAGATTAGAAAATGCTACTCTATAGTCTAAATAATTTCCCTTTTATAAACTAAGTTGTAATTACTAAGTTTTAGCGAATATTACGAGAGAGTTTAGTTAAAGCTAAGTTTATATTATTAAGTAAGTAACTTCGCTACTTTATTTTCTACATATTATTAAACAGCTTAAAATCAAAAAGTGTATCATAATAGCCTTAAAATATTAAATTTACTTATAGCAGCTTGAAGATAACTATGAAGGTGAGATATTTTAGAGAAATTAATCTTCACTAATTTCTTTAAAGTATTGAGTGTAAAATATGTCAATAAGTTAAAAACCCTTACAAACCATAAAAAATTGCTATCTAAAAGGAGATATTTATAATAATAAACTTATATACTCTAATACTATATGAACTATCATTACGAAATTTACTTCCAGCTTTACATGCTAAGTGAGGGAAAAAGGTTAAGATGTAAGTATGAATTATAACTGATAAAATTATAAATTTATTATTTAAAATGATTTATGAAATAATTAAAAGAAAGGTATTAAAAACTAGCATCCTGACCTTTAGAATTAACTATAAAAAGTAATTCTAAACGATTTAAGCAAATATAGCTGAAAAATTATTAGCAACATAAATGATTCTATACTATAAAGTTGCTTAAAGAAACTAGACTTAATTATATAAAATATTTGATTATACAAATAATATTTCTATTATTTTATTATTTATATCACATTAGACTGTTTAAACATAATAATCTTATGTTAAGATCTAAAAAACATAATTGAGGATCATATAAACTTAATAAATCCAAATATGGCTTCTATCAAATATAAGCAAACATGAAATAATATTTATGATAATTCTTGACTAAAGTAGCTAAGTTTTGAATTAGAATATGTTAAAACCACTAAATAATATAGAATAATTTAAATTCTAGTAATAATTGTTAAAATTTATATTAAACTAGAACAAGTTAAAGCATATATTTAAATGCTGCTTCTATTATAAATTATTTCTATATTATAAGAAATAAAATGGTTGTTTAAAATATTTAATACACTAAGAATTTAGTAAGTTATTTGCTTTATTTAGTATATAAATATCTTATAAACATTATATTTAGTATATACGCAAAATTCCAAAAGCTATTTATCACTTTAAAAAAGAGGAATAATAAAAATATATAGAAGTCAAATATTAATTTTGATTAATATATACTTGTTCAGTTTTAACTTATGTAAATCCACTAAATCATAAAATCCTTTTAGATTATATTTATTAGAACTTTAAATATTTATATATATATTCTTTAAAATTGAGAACTATCAATCAGTTCTGAATGAAGAAATTGCTGCTTTAGCAAACATTTTGTGAAAAAATAATTTGAAAATAGTTTAGTTTCATGAAAGGAAAAAGTGCGTAAGCTATTTATATCATTAGATTAATAAAAGTATTAAAGGATGAGTAGCTTCTAGGTTTAAAATGGGTTGAATTTGCCAATCATTAAAGAAATATAAGATATAATTAAAATAAATAATCCAATTAAATTCTTTATTTTTATATATGCTAAATCTTATTTCTGCTTTCAAGACTCCTAAAGCTTAATTTAATTATAATTTTAGTGATAAAACTTTTATATTTGAAGCATTTGAGTATCTATAAATTAAATCTTTTAAACAAATCTCTATCTAATTTATTTCATTATTTAATTACTAAAACTTTGCTACATTTGTTTGCATATAATCTGGGTTTAAGGTTTTAAAAGTTATTTATTAATTACTTCAAACTTTATTAATAAAAAGAAGGATTTAATAGATATCAATATTTCAAAAGGATTATTTTACTCCTTCGAATTTACATTTTTACTTTAGAATATTTGATGCTGTTTGCTGTCATTAATAACAAATTTTTATCTTAAACTCTGGTTTCCTTACTTTATACTTTTAGATGAATTAAATATTTTCGTACATTAGATATGGATTTACTCCTAGTTCTTAATTGCTCTTATTTTCCTTCTTAAATAACCTAAAAAATAAGATTCTTTCATTATTATATTATTAGATGGTTTAAGTCTATCAAAAATGAAGATAGATAAAACTAAATGTTGGCTTTCTTGGAGGATTTTCAACCCCTTTTCCACTAACCATATTTTGCTTCAGAGACTTATAAAAATTTAAATAATTCTCCATTCTCTCTTCTTGCATTACATGTATTTTTTGAATTTTCCAGTTTATCTGTCAACACTTGTCTTCTTTTTTATTATTGATAGTTCTGACACATTATAGTTTAGTTTTCCTCTCTTTCCTTTTTTCAGCTACTGCAATCATTTCTATTTATATTGCTGATTTCTTTGTTGCTTTTAGTATTTTTATTTGAATTTCACGAATTTCTTGCCTCTTTTCCATAAATGTTTTCTTGAATTACAATAATTAATGAATAGATTTTATCAATATAGCAGCATTAAAATTAAGAAATGGAGAATCTTAAAATATTATGGCTAATTACTTTTTTATTTCTATGCTAGTTATAATTTTTTAATTCAGTTATTATGAAGTAATACATTGGCTTTAAGCTAATTATTATATTTATTAATTACTATTCTATAAAAGTCACTAAATGCAAATAAATAGAATAAAATAGCAGAAGAGCTCAAAGAAATTTACGTTTTAGAAAAATCTTTGGAAAATTAATGAAAATAAAAGTAGAAGTAAGCTAGAAGATAGCATTAAATAAAAGCGTATACTTTATTCATTAATATAATATAATAGATACACTTTTTTGTTTACCGTATATGATAAATTCTCTCTTTCCTTATTATAAAAAGATTGCGCTGATTATATTATGAAAAAAATAATAACGATAAAGGAAAGTCATCACAGTAATACAAGATAATTATACCAAAACTATTTTTAATTAGATAGGATATATAAAATATCTGTTTCGCTGATTGAAAATAAATATATAAATTGTAACAAGGAATTATAAAAGGCACTAGATATGAAGCTATCATTTACATTAAATAATTATAAAAAATATCTAAATTTATGAAACTAATTTAGAAAGCAAATTGAAAGAAAAGAGATTTATTTATTACCTAGCTTTATTATTAAGATAGACTAATGATTGGAGTTATTTCATATTTAAAAATTGAAAATAAATATATCTTAATACTTTGCCCTCTTTTAATTATTTTAATTCATTTATATGATTTTCTTTTGCTCCTTTTATTATTCTTTTGGTTTCTCTTCTTTCTTTTTTTTTATTTTTGCGATTATTTTTGCTCAAATGGAGTTTTTATTTCTTCTCATTTGCTTATTTTCTTTATTTAATTATCGAAAGTTTCTTCAATGAGATTTTCTTCTAAAATAAAGGTTAATGAGTTATCTATTTCACAAAAAATAAGGTGTTGCCTTTTTATCACTTTCTCAAGCTTTGACACATATTATGTAAAGTAATTATTTTGCTTTTGAACAGGCTACATAAGCAAGTCTTCTTTCCTCTTACAACTAAAATTTATTATTTTGCAGATTCAAATTATTTTTCATTTCTATTGGTACAATCCCACTGTTAATACTCATAAAAAATACAATTTTTCATTCTAGTTCTTTAGTTTAATGTATAGTAGAGAGTGCTATCAATTTGTTTTTCAACTTATCCTCTTTTTGTATGAAGCCTTGAATTTGCTAAGTTATTGCTGAGTTGTATATTCTATTAAATTAATTTTATAGTAAAGCATTATATCTATAAAGTTGAATTATTAGCAATAAGTTTTTTGATTATATTGATAATAATTTCCTACTTCAGATATTACATAGTAATCATCTTACTTTTAATTATCTTTTAGTTCCAATTTCTAATTTATAAGGGGCACTTAAAACTAGATAAATGTATTTAATATTAATTTACTTTTGTTAAATAAAAGCTACCAATTATTCTAATCTCTACTTAGTAGTTTCTAATTTATTTGTTACATTAAAGCAAAGTCTAAATAATTATAAATTAAGTACTCTCTTGCTTCTGCTCTTTACTTTTATCTTTTATTTACCTTTTGTATTGTAGTCAGCCTTTTATATTTATATCATAGAGAAAAATGACAATTTTTTAAATTTTAAGCATAATTTAAGAATATACTTAATATATTGCAGCAAGAATTTGTAGGAATATAGATTAGAGATATGAATTGTCTTATAGTTATAATTTTGATTTAGCACCATAAGGTACCTGCTTGTTTATAATTATAAACCAAGCAATTTATTATAAATTTTTTAATTAGTTCATAATCTTTTTCCATTCTTTGCTTTGCAAATCATTCTAAATAAAAGAATCTTTAGATTTATATTTATTTAAGTATGATTAAAGCCAGCATTATTACAAACCTTATACATTAAAGAATTTTTATTCTTCCTTTTATTTTAAGAATTTAACTACAGTAGAGATGAAAAATTAGTTGCCTCTAAATTAAATTTTGTGTCTAGAAATTGAAAATAAAATAGTTTTCTTCTCTTGTACAATCAGATGCTCTATTTTATTTATAGAAGCAATCTAAAATTATTAACCAATAGCAATCTTAATTAATTTTGCTTTTATTAACTATTAACTTTTCTAATTTTTAAACTTAGACTTCTATATTTAAAATAAGACAGAAGCTAAATTCACTTAGGAAGAACTCTTTTTAATATTATAAATAAGAAAGCTTAACTAATTATCAGCCTTGTAAATAACTGAGTATAAGAATAGGAGACACTTTGTTCAAATATTATTGCGAAATTAATCTTTACCAATTTATTATCTGGCAATATATGAAAATAGTTAGCCTTAGTAAAAATATCTTATTTATTAACCTCATTCATTAAATAATTATCTGTACACAATCTGTTTATTTTATAAAGCTTAAAACCATATAAATCCTGAAAAGCTTTAAAGTGCTTACTAAAATATTTTGGAGAAGGCTTAAACTTTAGTTAGGATTACATTTTTATTAAATGGTATTCTTATGGTTCAATTTTATAAAAATTAACCTGTATAAATATTCTTAGAAATGTAAAACTTAACTATATATCTGAGAGAAACCTTTTTCTATAATAACATCTTAGTATATTAAATACAACTCAAATTTCTCTAAATATAACCAATCTATTTATGCTTTTAGCATTATTCTCTTGAGGGAAACATATAATAAATTGTAAGAAAAGTTCTATTAAAGAATAGCTTTTAGCATTATCTTAATATAATTAGTAGTTATTTACTATTTTAAGGAATCATTTTGAGCAATAGAAGAATTGCTCTTACAAAACTTATATTTATTTGAGCATGCTTGCTTTATATTTACCATTTTGCTCTAATTTTAATTGAAATTTAATAATAAAAAGGATAATCAAACTCTTTTAGAGAGAATTAAACTTTAAATAGTTTTTAGAATTTTTAAATTCAGTTTGGATTTTTTCTCTTCTTATGTTTCTAATACTTTTTCTTAGGACCTTCAGGACTTAGATTTTTCTCTTATTTTTCTTCTTTCACTTATTAGCTACTTTAATTTTAGCTTTCTGGAACTTACTCTTGCTTTTCCATTTCTTATGATTACTATTATATGGGATTATTTAAGTTTTAATTTTTTTCTTGAAGATTCGAGGTTTAATTTTAAGAGTTTGCTATTGGGTTTTTTTCCTCTTCAATGTTCTATTCTTTGATATCCTCAGAAACTTGTTCTTAACTTTCTAGACTCGCTTTTACTTAAAATTCCTAATTAATAGAAATTTATTCTTTTGCTTGAATATTCAAATCTTTAGATTTTCTTATTGGATGTTTTATTTCAGGTCTTTTTACACATCCAAGACATACAATATTTGTTTCTAATTTATTTTAAATTTTTTGCTAAATTTCTAATAAATAGCTTTCTATTTATCTTTCACTACATGCTTAGCATCGAATTTCTGTAACTTTAGCAGAAGCAACGCTTTTATCCAGTGTAATATAAAGTCAGCAAGAACCACAAAATATTTTAATCTATTCTCCATATAAGAATTTTAAAGGTTCTATCTAATCTTCCTATTTGTTTTAAGATGGTATTGGTTATAACTATTTTGCTTAAGCGCTTAAATATAAGAAAGTTTTTTTATTATGTTTTTTTAGACAGATTAAACATTATGTAACTTTTGATCTTTTAAGATTCATTGAGCAGCTATCTCTAAAGCAACTTAAACAATTTATCGTTTATCTCATGTTATAGCATTTCAAACAAAAAGGAATACTTCCTTCTTCCATTTCAGCTACTAAGATATATACTTCAGTTAAGCATCTCTCACATTTTATTTTATTGTAGGTAGGTTATATGTTTACTCTTGAGCAAGCTATGTCTTCTATATCGTTAATCATATGATTTTATGGAATTTTATAGGATTTTAAACATTTGGCATTAAGGCATTGTATAGTTTAAATTTTGTTATGCATTCATTAAAGTTCTCTTTATTTATTGCAAAATATTTAAACACATTATCCTACGTCTATTGCGTCTTCATTATTTAAATATTCTCTATTAAATACATTCTAAAACGCTGAGAAATTTTCTTCAAGTAATTTGAATTTTCTTTTTCAGTCTTCAAGACATTCCTTCATAACAACTTCTTTTTCTTAACCTTCTTATATTTATCATAATTTTTTTTCCATTTCATGCCTTAAATCTGCATCAGCTAATTCTTTATCAACTTTTCTTAATGCATGTATAAAAGTAACTCCTAAATTTCTAGGAATATAAACTCTTTTTTCATATTTTACTTTTACATTTTTTAAATTTTCTAACTTTTATAACTGCTAATCCAACCATCCTACTGTTCCAATTCTTTTATTTTTTATTTATTTCAAAAGCTAAACTTGAGTATAAAATTTAGGTATATCATATCGAATTTTATTATCAGAACAAAATTATTTTAATTCAAATTCGTCTGTGAGATCAACTTTCACTCTATTTCTCTTGAATTTATACTATTTTTTATAAGGACCTAAGACAGTATATCCTCTTTTTAATAGACTGAAAACTTTACCAACAAACATTACCTTGCTCATTTCTATATTAATTCATACTTCTAATTCTTCCAAATCTTCAGATAAGGTTGCAAAGAAATGATAAACTATTATTTTATATATTTTCCATTTCCATTTTCAATCATTTTCTACAAATATTTCTCTAAATTGCTATTTATTGAGTGCAACCAAAGGAACTATAGGCATATTTTTTCCTTTTTTCTACAATTCTTAACCTTAGTTTCACTCTTTCAGTTTTGGAAGCCAATACTCTTAAGTCAAAAAAAGCGATTTAATTTTTTCAAAATTAAAATCTTCACAGTAAAATTCAGCTTATGAATTAGGATTTGTTATTAGTCCTTATTAATAAAGATCAATTGCATGGATTTTTGTAAATTTAGGTTAGATTTTATAAAATTTTTATGCTTCTAAAGTAAGAGAAATACTATTTAGAACTTAAGGAATATTTTTTCTTATAATCGAACCCTCATTTATTCTTTTAGTTTTTAACTTCTTCCCGATAAATGCCTCAAAATTACGTTACCTTATAAATTCTTGTATAGTGCTTTCACTTTCAAAGGAAGCTTTTGAATAAAAAAATATAAAGTCTTTTTTTAATTATATCTAAGCTAGAACTTGTCATTATTTTTAGTCTTGCATTTTTTGAAGTTCATCATATCTATCTACTATAATCGATAAAATTGGTATTAAAACTGGTCCATAAGAAAAAGAATCGTAAGGCATATTCATTTTATTTTAGAATTAAATCAGCAACTATCTAAATGCACATCCAATGCGTAAATCAAGTTCACATCTACAATCATAATATTCATACATTTCTCTTCTTATTTCCTTAGGAAATTACTCTAAATTGACAAGATCTTCTTGAAATTAAGAAGAAGAAATAGCTGACACTACGACTCTATATGATTTTGCGCATTATTTAATCTGATTTGAAATTAAATTTTATATTTTCTTGCATTTTGATTCGTTTTCTAAATCATTATCTAAAAAATATATTACTAAGTCAGCATTTTTAGCTTGATCCTCTATATTTTTTATTTATTAACCACTCTAATTATTTGCTGGCTAATTTTCTATTTCAGAGCTAAAAAATTGGAATGGCTCATAAGAATTTAAAGATCCAGGGAATTGTAATTTTCATAGATTACCTTAGGCAAGAATGATAATTAAGTTTAGAGTATTTTATATCCAGACATTGCCAATTAAATAAATGATACTTTACTATTAAATTTCTAACTGCTCTAATATTCTAGGATTAAAATTATATTCTCTAAACTATCTTTAATCAATTTATTGAACCTTTAAAATTTTTAATTGTCTATAATCATTATTCTCATTATTAAACTAAGAATTGAAAGATTCAGCAATATGCTTTTGTAAATCTTTAAAATAAAGTTAAGGATTTCAACCTTTCATTATTTTTTCTAGCAGATCTATTATTGGTTATGGATCCAAAAAATTACTTTCCTAGTAAATAAGGCTAAAGTAAGAAATATCAATTAAAAATAATTTTACTCCTAAATAAAATTATCTTGACGTGCATACCATCAATTATTGATTTCACAAAAATCCCCTTAGTTTTTTGTTCTGTTGATTTTCGTTCTCACCAGTGACCGTAAAATTGAAATTATTTGTTAAACAATTTTTGATTTCAGAAGATGATTTTGTAGAAGAGCAAAGGATGATTGCCTTCATTATAATATTGATAAAAATTTTGCTTTAAAATGAAATTATTATGAAATATTATATTATAAATTTTTTATTTTCAGTCTGTTTATCTCTCTTTTTTAATGTAATTGTATATATCAAATCATTCTAACGGACGATGTTTTCTTCCTTAGCTTAACTTAATTTTATAACTAAAGTATGTAAGTCAAAATCTTCTGTTTTTGGTTATTTCTGAATTTATTTCTCTTAAGAAATTGATTATTTAAATAAGTAGTTCAAGTTTAAAATTACAATGAGAGTTAATTAAAATTGTTCTTTGAAATTCAATCATCAACACAAAAAGCCAATTTAGCTCATTCTAAAATAATAATTATGAATTATGAATTTAGGAAAACAGTTACTGTGTATAAGACAATCTTAGATCTACAAAAGAGTTGCTTGCTTTCCAAGAAAGAAAACCTTAAATTGACAATAAGAATTACAAAATTAAATAAATAAGAAAATTGGTTAAAATAAAACAATATGAAATGAGTCTTTGATTTTTCAAAATTAGTGTAAAGTAGAAAGTCCTTTGAATTTCTCAAATCAACTTGAGGAATATCAATAAAATGACTTTAATTATAAAAAATTATCTTTGAAAAATGAATCTCAAAGGAGATAGGAATCATAATTTATTCTTAGACTTGAATACCACCACGAAAAGTAGCAATAATGATAATTATATATTGATGAAAAATTTAAGCTATATATATCATTTACACTTTTAATTTTTAATAATAATAATATACTAAATTAAAGTGTTCGTATCTCCGGGGATTTTAAACCCCTTCAATACATACCTCCAGAGTTCGTTCCTTGAGGTTTAAAATAAAAGTTCGGGACTCCCAGTTTTTTTGGAGTTCTGGCACTCCCTTGAAAAAGCCTCCTTCTAAATATTCTTCCATCCTTGTCTACATAAATTCTTGAAAGTTCTCTCCAAATCTCTTCACTGTTTCTTCTCTGTTTATCCAAATATATCTTGCATCTCTTGTATGTGTGGAATTTTGATTTGCACAGGTAGCACAGCTTGACGATCCTTCTGGGAGGAGTTATCTCTAAGGGTTTTGTGTATTCTAGTTCCATTTTATTTTCAGCTAAAGTTTAAGGTTAAATTCTTTTTTCTCCCAAAAGTTTCACTTCGATTTCCTGTTTCATTAATCTTTCTTCATTGTTTTAACTTTTCTATAGTAATTTTTGGTTTTCTTTCTTTAATATTTAAACTTCTTCTTATAGGTTACGGATAGATTTCATAAGTTATTCTATTATTAGCTATTCATCATTTTTCTATTTCTACATTATTTTTTAGTTACCACTTTTCATGTAGTTGCTTGATCGTGGCTATGGGAGTAGAAAGTCTCGCTTGCTTTAGTCAGTTTCTGTTGATTTAATTTCTTATTCAATTTAAGATTATCTTTATTTTTCTAAATTTGGGGGTTAAAGAGCCTAAGAAAATTATTATATTATTAAAGAAGACGTGGTAGGAGAAGAATTAGAAGTCTCTGGTTTTTTTTCCTTTTTCTATGGAGCTGGAAAAAAACCCTTCCTGAGACCTTCTGCCATTTTTTTATTTTACTTTTAATTTTTATTTATTTATAAAACTTAATAATTATTATAAAAATTTCTTTGCTTTAATGACTAGAAAGATTGTTTCAACAAATTAACTTAAAAAATAAGAAAATGTAATAGGAAAACGGAAAAGGATGTACAAGATAATAACTATATTGTAACTATATTGTAACTATATTGTAACTATATTGTAACTATATTGTAACTATATTGTAACTATATTGTAACTATATTGTAATAGATGATTAATATGTAAAAAGTATTAAATTATTTAGTGTGCTATCTTTAAATTTAGTCAATGTAAAAGATAACCCCTTTCTATAATTAGCTTAAACTCTTCTTGAGGAACCTATATTTAAGTAGAAATTTTTATAGACAGATTGATTGATATTAATAATTCTGAAAATTACTTCAGTCTCTTAAACATTTATTGATAATAGAATAAATTTTATGAATAAGGAAATAGTTCTAAAGCAAAGTGCCTAACTAATATATGGATCGAAAATAAAGCTATTTATTGTGCTAATAGAATAAAGAAAATGTAGATTATTAAGGAGCAAATTAATATAGCATCAGTATTATTTTTAAGCAGTTTGCTATTATGCTTAGCTTTTCGATAAGAAGTGAATTTTATTAATAAGTTGGCAAAAAGTTAATTAATTTAGAATTATCTTTTAATATAAAATAAAGCATATGTTCCTAAACTTACTGATATTATACGCAATATAATATTTTAGTTTCATATAATTGAACAATTAATTTTAATATTTCCTATTTATACGCTTACTAAGCTATAACTCTAGTAGTTATTTGGTAAGATAATTTAATTAAATTCTGCCTTCAAAGTTACTTTAGTTCTAACAATTTATTACAATAGATTAAAGTAGGAACTAATATAATATTTCTTTATATCTTCAACTAAATAAAACCTTGAAATAGATTTTAGTCTAAAACTAGAATAAAACTTACCATTGCTTATCTAGCTTTTAATATTTTTACCTATGTATTAAACCTAATTTTTAATCAATTTTAAGTCCTTCTAATTTATTCTTTTATATCAAGTTTATCTACACTTATCATCAAATATTTGTAAATTTAGAATCCTAAGAAGTACAAACTTAATTTAGAGGATCAAAAGCTTAAATTTATATCAAAAGGTTATTATTTAACTTAATGCCTACTTTTCAAATTTCTATATGGAAATTATGATACTTTAATAGAGTTTTTAAGGATTCTTATTAAATCTTCATAAAAATTAGTAAAAGCAACTAAAATTTAAATTAAAGCAATAACTTAATCAATAAAGAGAGTTAAATAAGAACGTCAACTATATTTTTTAATTGGCAACTTAAAATACTTGCTTGAAGATTTTTCCTAGCTAAGAAATTTTAAATAAAATTAAAGTAGAAACACATTAAAAGCAAAATAAAAGAATATAATAAATGATAGCTAAATTTAAAAGCTAATTAAGTAAAAGCTTTAAATCTAAAGTTAATTAAAATTCTAAATAAAATCATAAAAATTAAGTTTAATAAGTTGATAAACTAGATGAAATATAAACATATTTTAGATCCTTTTTATAATACATTTCTTAATTTTAAGTATTAAATCGAATTTTTCATTTTTATTCTTATCTGATTTCTAGATTTTATCAAGTATTTTTAAATTTTATGACATCTCTTGCAATCCTACTAAATAAATAAAGAGTATTAGTAAGGTTTTAGATTGATAATGTAATTACAAAAAGATTTCATCAATTAATTACGATAAACTGTAAGGAAATTAATATGCTATAAATTTATTTAGATTATCTCGTTTGATAATTAAGATAATTAAATTAGCTTTAAAATTTTTTAAATTATAAGTCTGTTATTCCCTTTTAAATTATTTAGCAAAAGTTGATTAAGATTAGAATGATAAATTATTACTAATTTATCTCCCATTTTAATAGATAATTTGTAAATTAAATTGTAAAATGATTATACTCTAATTTAAATATATATAAGTATATTTAATTTTAAGCAACTAAAATAAAAAGTAAATACCTATCTCTAAAGCTACACTCATTAGTTTATAAATTTTTCTTAGATTTAATTTTAATATTAAATTAAGATATACTTGCATAAACTAAATTAAATGGTTGTATAAATCTATAATTAGAAGCTAATATTATTTAAGCATAAAGTTAATATTTAGTTATAATTTTAAGAATCTTTTTCTAATCAACTTAGAGGATTTTAAAATATCTATAGAGTTTTCTTTTCATTTACAATTACTATAATTTTTATTAAGCCTGTACTTGCAAAAATAAACTTTATATTTATCTAAAACAATGATGTATTATAATAAAATATAGACTTATTTAATATAAAATACCATAATATCAATAAAGATAAAAATGTATTAATGATCAATAATAATAACAAACACCACTTTTATTTTATTTAATCATGGGTTTATTATTTAGCAATTTTTTCATTCTAAAAATTAACCAGTTTCAGTGTGAAAGAATTTATTAAATTGAATAAAGTCTTGTTCCAATATGCTATATTTATTTAAAAAGCTTTGCTTTTTTAATAATCTATTCTAAAGATTTTTAAATAAATACTTTTAATTAAATTAGATTGTATTTATCTTATACTTTATATTCATTTAAACTTCTTTATACTAAACTAGAATTTTAAAAATTTAAATAATAACTTTAAACAAAATAGTAAGTTGTATTTTATGAAAATAATATTAATCAATACTAAGATAGATAACTTTTGTTATAACGTCTTTTCACTTTAGGGTAGAGATTAGATTTAACGGTATTCAAAACAAATTTATAAACTATTTTGTTCACAAAAAATGATAAACTTTTTTCAAGCAACCCATTATTATAATTTAAGTTGTAAATATTATATCATTAAAATAATTATGATAATACCTGTTTGATTTATCTTTTCCTCTTTTTATATTTTTAGATTTAAGTTTCTTTTTCTGCTATTTCTTTATAATTTTGTTATATTCAAATTATTTAAATTAATTAGTTATTTTTTCTCTAAGTACAGCATTTCAAATCATATTACAAAAATTTCTTGTATATAATTGTTTAACCTCATCATTCATAGTAGACATATAGTTTTTTCAGGACAAACATATATTTTCTTCTACAAAGTTTGATTTTTAGTCTTGATATTTGTATAGATAACATTTTATTTAGCTGAACTTAAATATTTTTGAAATTTTGCTTACAACAAAAGTTTGCAGTCAATGCTGAATTAGTCCGCTATTAGTTTTTATATCTTACAAAATAGATTTTTTGATAAAGTTAGTTGGATTTTAAGGACTATTGGATATTGGGACTTTTTTCCTTTAAATAGTTTTAAATCTAATTTAACTAATATTTATTAGCTAAAAATAGTTAGAATATGATTGAAAGATTTATATTAAGGAGGTTTGAATTTAATATATTGATTTGTTTTTTCCTAAGTTATTAAACAATCTTTGCTATTAAATGTCAAAGCATTTAAAAAATAGCTGAAGTTTTTAAATTAAATAAGTAATTTAAATAGCTTTGCTAAAATAATTCCTAGCTTTCTTTTTGATATGATAAAATACGAGTTATAATAATTTATTTATCAAAAGCTCTCTAACTAAAAAAGTTTATTTACCATAACATTTATTAATAAAAGCAATATTAAACTAGTTTAGTCTTAGATAAGTTCAACCTCATAAGAATGTCAAGATTATTAAATATTAAGATATACAGAAAGAAAATAATAAAAACTTAAGGTAGGAATATCACTAAAAGTAGAAGCAATAAAAGAATGATAGAGAAATAGTAAATTTTATCAGTAATAACTAAATTAAATTAATGAGATAGGACTAATTTTTAATTTAAAAAGAAAGGGCTATTCAAGTTAAAAAATATTAATTTTGCTAAAATCCAAAAAATGATAGTGAAAAGAATAATTAAAATGATATATTTTACAACTATAAAATTATTTTTAAGCATTATAAAACAATTTACTAGATTTGAAGCTTAAAATATACAAAATATTTATTATTAAAATATAATCAATTTTCAATGCTAAAAATATTTTCTATAAATTCCTTATAAATTATTTGTAAATTATTAATAATAAACATTTTAAATTATATTGAATATCTTCAGTTCCTTTATGAAAAGATTAACTGATGAAGATATTAGAAGAAAGGATATATATTATAAAATAAAAATTACAAATTTAATGCTTGTAAGCAATGTATTGTTTGATAATTTCAATTAATTTTTATTATTTAATAATAAAATTTAAATTAGAGTTTACTTTCAACGGTCAGATTAAAGACTTTCATGTTTTATCATAAAATGTCTATATACTTCTTCATCTTTCTGTAAAATTTATTAGCACATAACATCAAAGAGCCAAGCATAAACTTATGTGGTTATATTCTTATTCTTGAAAATAGGAATTTTACAACTTGGGCATCTATTATCACATCCTTGTTTTATGATTTTCTCAAATTCTAATTCTTAATTTACTATGTTTTATTAGAAAAAGGTGTCAAGATGAAACTTATATGGCTTTCCTTTAATTTTTAAGCATAATTTTTTGGAAGATACAAATAAAGAGAAGATTATATAAGTAATAATGCTTATGATTATTAACTTAAGAGTCTTTAAGTAAATTATTTGTATTTTAGATTTATTTAGTTTTTGGTATAAATTCAGACTATTAAGAATCTAAAAGATTCTTAAATCTATAAATATTTTCTTAAGATTGAATTAAGTTTACATTTTTTTGATTAAAGGTAAGCTTAGTAATAGAAAGGATAAAGAAAAGCTTAGAAGACGATTTAGTTATAATTTAAATTAGAATAGCTTTATAGCCAATGCTACAGATTATTATTTTAGTAATTTAGTTTCCCTAATAAAGAGTTCTTAAATATAGAGATTATTAGCAAACTATATCTCTTCTAAGTAATAAAAATCCCATTAATTCTATCAAATGCATTTAGATCATTAACACTTATTGCAAATATTAACGTTCTATCTTGTGTACTCCACTATAAGAAACTTATTTATCAGTAATAATTTTCCTTAAAATATACTAAAAATATTGAAATTTAGAACTTAAACTCTATTTAGACAAATAAATAGCAGAAAAGCAAGAATGTTATAAAACTGAGATATGATATTAGTTGGATTTTGGTCAGATAGTAACTTAAAATAAAGAAATAAATTGCTATAAAGATTTTACTATATAAATAAAAAGATTTATAAATAAGGTTTAATAAAAAATGTATAAAGGAATTATTAAATATAACAATTAATCATTTATACTACATTCGTTCTTAAACCACTTCCTTCTTTATTTATTGTCAATTTAATTTTTATATTATAGGAGCAAACATTTAAGATTGATGACAATTTATAAATTATAATTTCTTATATTTAATAAATAACCATAAATAGAAATTATAATAACATCTTATTTGTAAATACTTTATTATGTCAACCTATGATATAAATCATAGATTTCGTTTTATTTAAATTAATTAATTATTTTCTCTGTTTTCTATTTGCTTCTTTACTCTTTCTACTCTTCGCCTATTTTCTCAAAATTATTTTTTTGCTCTTTATTGTTTATAATTATCCCTATTTGATTTTTCCTAATATTATCTATTTTATACAAATTTCTAACCAAAATTCTGATTTTTAGATATTCTGTTTACTAGATAGAAGAGACCTGCTAGCTAAACTATATTTGATCAAGGTTATAAATATATATTTCCAATTTTTTATCATAAGATTTCATCGAACGGATTTATAAATAATTCTAATATTAGAAGCATTCAAAGATTTGTCTAAATTTTTATTTTCTTCAATATAGTTCTTAACAGGAAGTTAGCTTGAATTCGTGAATTTGTTTTCATTTTTATTTCACAAAAATAAGAAATTAGTTTTACTTGCTAAATTTATGAACATTTCTATTTCCAATTTTATTTAAAGATTTTTAATTGAGAGTTCCTAATTTCTTTCAGTAGTATAAAATAGAAAACAAGTTTTGACATCTTACAATCAAATCAAGATTAATTGAAGCCTATCCAAAAGATTCCTTAAAAGTAGAAATAGGCGACTGTAAAATCACTCTTACTTATGCATACTATTTTTATTTTTTCCTTTGCATTGCTTATTCTTCACAATAGTTCAAGATAAGATCTAATTTTTTCTTTATTTTATTATGTCTAATAGTCTTCTATCTTCAGCTTTAATTCTATTTTTTATCTCTATTTTCCAAGAAATTAGACAATGTCACATTCGCTAGTGCTTACTAACCGAAAAATCCATTGAAAGACTCTATTGCATTAATCAATAAACTATCCATTATGTGGAACTGGAAATAAATACTAGTTTTTGACTGAAACTCTACATAGAAATTGAATGGTATAGAAACAGATTCCTAGTTGAGTGTTTCTTTCCTTAAATTACCTTATTACTAAAACAACGTAAATAGAAAATTTGTTATAATTAGACAAAACTAAAAATAATAAATAAATAGCACTTAAAATTACTATTTTCTATAGTTTATTTAATAGAAAGAAACAATTAAATTTATAGCAAGCTAGCATTTTCAATGTTTTCCTTTTAATTTTATAAATAGCACTCTAAACTATTTTAAATCTAATTAGCTTTAAGTTATTTCTCTATTTAGTTACTAGCATTGCAGCTTGCTTATAGTAGTTTTTATAAATCTATACTTATGATTTTTACACTAACTTTATATTTTTCCTAATAAGTTATCAAGATGGCTATTCTTAGTATTATTCCAGTATATTATGATTATTTGTTTTTATCTCTATAGTAAAAATCTCTTGTTTTCAATAACTGCTAGTTTTAATATATTATATACGATTATTGCAAAAAGAAGAATCTGGAAGTTCTTTAAACTACTATAAGCAATAGAAGCATTCTTTATCATATAAAATAATAAAACATAAAGAATTTAAGTATCTTAAAGTATTTTTAGCAACTTTAGCTGCTATCATTTAAATCATTCTTTGTTCTCTAAATTCCAATTAAAAAGCAAAAAGTCTTAAAAGCAAGAAGAAATAATAAATTAAGGATAATTTCAGATTGCTGCTAAAAATATGATTAAAGCATACTTGTAGCAAATAGTTTGATGATTATTAAAGGAAATAGAAAAATATAGTAATGCTTTAATTAAATACAAAGCTATCCAAAATTAATTAAAGCAAAGTAGAAGCCAAATTAGAAGATAATATTAAATAAAAGCTTATAGTTTATTAATAGAAGATAATAGTTGCAAGTTTAAGGTAACGTTAAAATTTAAATTCTTTCACTCATTTATAAAATTTAATAGCTTTATATATGTAAAACGTATAATAATAACCAATATAACTATAATAGCACTTATATCATAGCTTTTTAGAAATAGAATGAATCTTGCTAATTAAATAAGATATATAAGTTATTTATTTTCCAGATTGAAAAGAAGTCATCATGCAAATTTCTATTAAAATAGAGATATAGTAACTAGTAGAGATTGCTAGTTACATAAATAGCTAAAAATTATTAAATTATATGAAGATAAATTATTTGAGAAGACGCTTAAGCATTATTAAATTAGACCATGATGATCAAAACCATTTTATTTTAAAAAGTTTGCAATAATAGAGCAAGCCTACAGATTCTTTGATCATTATATTTAACTAATAAATAATTATTTAATTAAAGAATTATATATAAATTATAAGAAGTCTTAGTTATATTTATTATGCTTTTCATATAAACTGATATAGACAAATAAACATTTATCTATAAATACAAAGTTGAATATCAAGGAATAAATATTGTCTTTATTTGAAAGTTTAATAATAATAATTAAATATTTTATCATTCGAAGCTTCAAATGTAAGTAAGATAAAAATAGAGTAGAAAAGCATCAATACATTAATTAAAATGAATAAATGAAAATAATAAGCTACATC
Source organism: Loxodes magnus (assembly GCA_946699065.1). NCBI lineage: Eukaryota > Ciliophora > Karyorelictea > Loxodida > Loxodidae > Loxodes > Loxodes magnus. Next base: position 1,573,347 of record CAMPDV010000006.1, on the reverse strand, counting down.
TAAGTGAAAACTTAAAGTCTAAAGGCAAACTAAAAGATGAAATAAAAATTTCTAAATAAAATAGTTGTTATAAATAATATAGATATTCATGTTTAATAACTAAGATAAATAGATAAATATAAAAATGATTATTTTGCTATAAGTATTTAAATGATAGTGGCAAAAGCTTAATTAATTGGGGATGGTAACCTAGCTAATAATTGATCTTAATTTTAAATTTTGAAATGAAATGAAGATATGGTCATATTCTATAATTAAAGCTTAAAATTTAATATTTAAATAATAAAAATAAAAGTATATATCTATTTCTATAGTTAAATTATCTTATTATTAAATTTTTCTTTTTATAATTTTGATTTAATGCTTGTATTTAATTAAGATATGCTTAAATGTCTAAAAATAAATGATTACACTCAATTTAGCTATAATTAATATTTTAAGAATAACACTTATTTGGTTTTACAGTTTTCTGAATTTTTCTAAATATTTGTAAATATTTAAAATAATCTTTTTGTTGAGATAGATCATAACTTTTATTAATCACTCTGAACTTGTAAATATAAGCATGATATTTATTTAAAAGAATAATGTAAGTTAATAGAATAACTAATAGACTTATTTAGCATAAAAGAGTATCTAATGATAAAGATAGAGACACTAGCAATTAATAATAATTAATGCTTAGCAATAATAATAATTAATAATCAAAGTATATAAAGAAAGTATATCAAAACTAATTTAAAAATACCTTTCTAATCATTTCAAATAAGAGAATATAGAATCAAAACTAATTTAGTAATAATAACTTTAATTTAAGAATTGGATAAATCTTTATATTAAAGGAAGAAGTTTTTTAACATAAGAGATATAAAGCAATAAAATTATAAAAATAGCAAAGAAAATAATTTTAAATGAAATAATTTTTACTTAAGTTATAAAATTTATTTGAAATATTATTAATAATTTAGTAAATTAGCAAAATAAAAGTTAATAGAATGATTACCTATAACAAAAATCAATCAGATTTAGATGCTAAATAAATTTATAATTTTAAATAAGCTTTATTGATAAAAATTAAAAGAATGGATTTTATATTAACTATCTTTATTCAAATCAGATTGTTTAGATTGAATAGGATCTATAAAGTTACAATAATATAAGGTTAATAAAATAAGGAAAATAAAAAAAAAAGATGGAGCAGAACATTAGATTAAATAAAAATCAAATAAGAAATGCTCGGAAAAAGGCTGCTTAAGTACTTCGATAAAAAGCAAAACAATAAGAAGAATCAAGTTCCGACTCATAAGGTAAAATAATGATCGGAACTTTGCAAGCTGAGGAATTTAAATCAGATATTTCAGAGGAACTACGACAAAAGATCGAACAAATGTAAAAAATTATATCCCGATACGAAGAAACAATATATAATTAAGACTTATTAATACGGGAACTTACAACAAACATTGACGTGCAAAATAATGAAATGGAAATCCTTAAGAATCAGCTAATAGAAAACAAGGTAATAACGGAAGAACAACTTTGAATGTAATCACAATAAAAATCTTAACGTACATCAAAGATGGAAATTGAAAAAACTTTCACTCCATTATAAAGTGTTTAAGAACAGAAAGAAATTAGATATGATAATAACTTAATTAAAAGACTAGAAAATATTGAAAATAAGCTATTTAAAAAACATATTAGTCAAAAGAAGATTAAAAAATAATGTTGATATTGCCAATCCAATTACCACTTATTAAGAAGATGCTGAGAATGAAAAAAATTAAATGAAAAGGTATAATAAAGAACATGAAGAGCATTGAATTTTCTATGGATAACTCCAACAGGAATATACAAATAAAAACTGCCTATGCGCTCTTTTGAAAGCAATCAGTGGTAACCATCCACATAAAAAAAATGGTCGCGGTATCCATCCGAGTCAAAAAAATGGCGGCAGGAACTGGTTGAAAGTCCAGAATATGCCAAAACATTTTTTTAACATTTAGTTTACTATTATTATTATTATAAAATAAGGAAAATAAATTGTAAGCTATTTAGAAGCAAGTACTTAATATAGTATGAAATATAATTAAATTTTACAAAAAAGGTGTTAGTAAAGGATTTAATATGCATTATAATAAGTATCAAATTTAGTTTTTATGAACAAAATATTTTTTGATAATTTCAAGTAAATATTATTGCTTAATAAAAAAATTTAGTTTAGAGTTCAATTTCATTGTTGTGAAAAAAAACCTCCATGCTTATTTCTCAAATGGGAATATACTTCATCACCAGATTTATATGCTATATTAGCACACAACCAACACCAATGAGCCTAACATTTACTACAAGTTATGTGATTGCATCCTTCATTCTTTAAAATAGGATTTTAACAACTTGGACACCTTTTAATGACTCCTTTTTTTATTAGTTTTTCAAATTCTTCTTCACTGTCTACTAAATATTACTAGCACCCAGGATCAGAATGAAATTTGTGAGGTTTTCCTTCTATTTTTAAGCACCAACTTTTGTAACACATATTACATTAGTAAAGTTTTTGATTAGGCTCTTATTTGTAAAACATATTGCAATCATTCGTTGGGCAATTTTTATAAATTTGGGAATTTTTAACAAGAAAAGCTTTAATTTATTTTTCACAATACGCTTAAAATGACTCAGCAGAGTTGAAAACTTCTTAAATATCTAGACTTGTAATTATGTTTTAACATCCACTCTAAAAACACTAAGCCTAGATATTTTCTTAATAAGTTAAATATATTATGAAGCATTCTTTGCATATCATATGCCTACATTGAAGTGTATAAATTTCTTAACTCAAAAAACAAACGGAACATTTTTTTTCATTCTACAAAATTTAATTTTGAAGTCCAAATTTTTATTTTTACTAATTTAAGTTCTAATAAAATTGAATTTACAACTAGTAAATCTAATCAATTATTTTATTCTTTAAAGATTAGTCTTTAAGATATATCTTAATTTAATTGAAACCTTGTTCGAAAAGCAAACAATTACCTTTATATTGCTGCTCCAAAGTCTTTCAAGTGTTTTTCTCTTTCTATTAAAATTATTTGCTAACATTGATTAAATGACCTTCAAGTAGCTTTTATAAAGTAAAATTAGCTTCAAGATTTAGTTCTCTATTTATACCTTTAATTATTATTTTAGCCTATTATTTTTTTTAGCCTATTATTTATTAAACTTATTGTTTTATTTTAATAAAAATTTGATTTGGATGGGAAGATTCAAAAAGAACGATTGCTTTTCTGATTTAGTCTTCCATAAAGTTAAAAATCATTAAGTTTGTTATATTTATATAAAATTTATTTATTGCCTTTAGTCTTAGTTTCTAAGTTCCTACTATATTTGGCTTTCCATCATATTTATTTATTAGTTCTTCTGCTTCTACTTAATTACTCAGGATTAAGCGAGCTTTTATTCTATAATTTTCCGAACTCACGTCGAATTCAGTATTTTGCAAATTTATAGCAAAGTTACTTTCTGTTAGAAACTAAAAAAAAGTTTCATTTAACTTCTTAACGAACAAATTTTAATTTTAATCGATAATTTGTATTTCACGTTGAACAGTTATAGTAGGAATAGAGAATTGACCTTAAGTGTAATATTTTAAAGTTTCTTCATCAGTTATGGGATCAAGATTAGAGAGTTCTAAAATATTAGGGTTACTTTAAGATACTTAGGCTGTAACTTTTTTGCCATCAATTCGATATTTAGCAAGATTTTTACAAACTATTTCTGGATCATAGCTATTTTCAAAATATATTGATGCTTTTCCAGTAGATTCTCCATAACAAAAAGTTGCTTTTAAAACTATTTATTCATTGAATTAAGGTAATTTACTCTTCAAAGGATAGCATATAACATTTTACTTTTATAATTAGGTTAAAATTTATTTGGCATAATCTTTACTAGCAAAATTAATCTAAATTTGCATATTTTAGCTAGATTCAGGACTGTCTTTAACAAAGCATCTGTAAACCTAATCTTATCTTATTTAATATTTTTGGATTATTTATTGCTCACTAAATTAATCTTTCTATGTGGAGATTGTAATTGCATTGAAATCTTACTCAAATAAAACTTCTTTAATATCAAAATTATGATCAAACATTGCTCTTATAGGAGTATCTTAGAAACTTTATATAATAACATTTTTTCTGTTTGTTAAGTTGAATTCTTATTCATAATTATTGATTCTCTATTATAAAGTTTAAGGTAGTTAAGATTAGTTCGAGTAAAAAATATCTAACTCAGAATTTCATTAATCAAATTTGAATTTCATTTAAATGCTATGAAAGTCTTTTTCTAATTATCTAAATTTCTAAAAGTATTATTACTTGAACTTTTTAAGTTATCCAATAGAAAATTATTTCCTTAGTATTTCAAAGTTAAAATTGGAGTTTAAAGTAATCTCGTTTCTCTATATCTAATTTAGTAATTAAGTGTAACTTTCAGGAATCTTAGTTACGTTCAGTGCAATACACGTTTATGTTTAATTGTTTAGCTTTGATTCTGAACTTTTAATATCTGAATAAATAATACGAATATTCTACAACTACTCAGCACTCTAAATGTTACCTCTTAAAGCTGATCTAAAATGAGGTCTAAATTCCTCATTATTCCTGCAATTATAATATATAAGATAACGACTAACAGGATTTGCTTTTGAAAAGTTGATGAAATATCCCATAAATAGAGAAGATAGAATTCTTTCTTTTTCTACAGCTTAACTAATTTATTAATTTTTATTTAAAAGAGAAGAATTTTTAAGCTCGTTATTTTTGCTCAGATTAAATAAATTACTTTTTATTTCCTTTTTCATTACAAACGCTTATTAGAATGCTCTTGAGTTGAGTTTGTTCTACTAAAGCCAAGCCTTTTATTATCCTTTTTACAAAGCTTAATAATGGTTCATAAGTTAATTATAGAGAAGATGATCACTATATTCGTTTTTGAGTTATTTTATTAATTCAGAATCTTCTTCTTTGTTTTCTGATCTTTTAAAAAGACAAAAAGCAAATTACTCCAAAGACAGAATATTTATTATCTACTCCAAGCAATCTCTTTATATTGATTCAAGTATTATAATTGCTTTCAAAGGATCCATTTAAAATTTCGCTAATAGTTTTCCTTTTTCAGTCAGTTCTCCATTTTAGTTGACTGCATCTATTAGTTTAAGCATTTTACTTGAATTTTCCAAAGTTTTTTAATCTGGTTTTTCTAAATATGGAAATGTAAATTCATCCATTCCAGCTTCTTTTATTTATAAGATTGATTAATCAAGATTCATTCTAAGAATTTCAGGTTTATTACTATCTTCGAAAGATACAAAGTCTTCTTCCGAGTAAACTCTAATGCAGAAACCTTCTGATGTTCTTCCAGCTCTTCCTTTTCTCTAATTTGCGGAGGCCTTACTAATATATCTGTCTTCAATGATTGTCATTTTCTTAGTTGAATCGTAATATGCATCTCTATCTCAACCAGAATCAACTACAATTTTAATTCCATTAATGGTGACTGAACTTTCTGCTACTTTAGTCGAGAAAATAATTTTAGTTTTGTATTTTTTATTTTAGTTTATATTTAAAACTAATGCTAATACTTAGTTTTATCCTGTATTTTTTGCTTCATTTTCATATTCGTATTCATTAAACACTTTTTATTATTCTTCTTACTCTAATTTTCCGTGTAAGTATAGAAGAACGTAGTCATTTTCAATTTATTTGCTTTTTAAGAAATTAGATACATTGTGTTTTGCTTACTCCATATCTTCAAGACTTATTAAGAATACAAGTATGTGTCCTTCGTATTCTTTTCTCCCCTAAAGTTTCTATGTGATAACATTGATTAAAGCTTTGCTTGTTTCTTCAATATAATCCTCTGAGTTACCCTAAAGTGCGTATTAGATTTGAACTGGATAAGTTTTACCAGGAATTTCAAGAATAGGACAATTGTTAAAGAACTTTGAAAACTTAGAAGTATCAATAGTTGCAGAGCATATAATCACTTTTGTTTTGTATTTAGGTATATTTTACTTAAGTATTCCCATTAATAAATCAATAGTTAGGCTTCTTTCATGTACTTCATCTAATAGAACAGCATAAGTATGATTTAAAAAACTAGAACCTTATTTTTTGAATTCTTTAATTGACTTCTAAAGGAATTATTTTTCTGCCATCAGCAAAATTTTTGTTTGTTAGAAGTTAAAATTTTTATTTTCCTTCCCTGATCCTAAATCATATCCTACTTCATTTCCTAATTGAACTCCTAATTCTTCAGCAATTCTTTTAGCAATACTCAAAGCAGCTACTTTTCTAGGTTAAACAACAATAATTCTTCCGCTTCCAGTTCTCAAAAATGTATTGTAATAATATTGGGGTAACTAAGTGCTTTTTCCACTTCCAGTTTCTCCACAAACTACGAAAAATTATTCATTATTAAATTTAGTAGACATCTTTTATATAAAAGAAGATTCTAGTCTATAAGAAGGTAACCCTTAGTTATATTTCTAAATTTCAAATTTAACTTTAGCTGGAAATTACTATAAAGCCTGCTCACTTTAATTGTACTGAAGTTTAAATATCTATTTTTTAAAGCTTGTATAGAGTTATATTTAGACTAGAATTTGCTGAACTAAGTCTTAGATTTATTAGTTTATCTCAAATTTCTAGAAGGTATACTACTATTCTATCTTTTTATTTATTAGTTATTATAACTATATTTTATTAAAATTAATTTCGAATTTTTTACTTTTTATCATTCTATTTATTTCCTTAGTCAAGAATTTAAAACGGATTTATATAGTTTGTTGCTTTAAAAATTATTTTAAATCAGAATCTTAAAAGCATATTGGGCAATGTTTCTAAGGACAAGCACCTATTCCTGATTCACCTAGGTGTTTATATTCACAAATTTTTTGTTTATTCTAGCACTCCTTAACGAAATAATGATGACAAAATAAATTAGATTTGTCAATTTATTATTTCTAAAGTTGTATTATTTCTTTTTTCTCTTCCTCCTGAGAAAGAGGATTAACTCTTGCTTATAAATTTTGAATAAGTTATTGGTTTTAAAATTACTCGTTAAGCTATAATTGTTGTATCTAGTTTTAACTTTGCTATTAAGGAAGAGGATCAATTCTTTACTTTAAATCTTTCCATGAAATATGCTCTAATTAGCATTTTGCATTAGTACATTTATTAATGAAATTAAATCCGCATATTTTTTATATTCACTCAGGATGTTTTTGTTCTTATCCACATTTACAATTAGGTTTTAAGCAAATCTCTCTTATTTTTAAACCAAATATCATGTTATTTTATAAATGATTTATTTTACCTTAAGATTATTCATGAGGAAGATGATTAACTTTTGATTATTAATTTTGAATAAGTTATTGATTTTAAAATTACTCGTTAAGCTATAATTGTTGTATTATGTTTTAGTTTTGCTATTATGGAAAAAGATTAACTCTTGGTTATAAATTTTGAATAAGTTATTGACTCTAAGATTATGCGTTAATCTATGCTTGTTATATTACGTTTTAGTTTTGCTATTAAGAAAGAGGATCAATTCTTTACTTTAAATCTTTCCATGAAATATGCTCTAATTAGCATTTTGCATTAGTACATTTATTAATGAAATTAAATCCGCATATTTTTTATATTCACTAAGGATGTTTTTGTTCTTATCCACATTTACAATTAGGTTTTAAGCAAATTTCTCTCATTGTTAAGCCTAATATTCTGCTATTTTATAAATGATTTATTTTACCTTAAGATTATTCATGAGGAAGAGGATTAACTTTTGATTATTAATTTTGAATAAGTTATTGATTTTAAAATTACTCGTTAAGCTATAATTGTTGTATCTAGTTTTAGTTTTGCTATTAAGGAAGAGGATCAATTCTTTACTTTAAATCTTTCCATGAAATATGCTCTAATTAGCATCTTGCATTAGTACATTTATTAATGAAATTAAATCCGCATATTTTTTACATTCACTAAGGATGCTTTTGTTCTTATCCACATTTACAATTAGGTTTTAAGCAAATTTCTCTCATTATTAAGCCTAATATTCTGCTACTCATTTTAAGGTTTCTTATTTTCTACAATCTGATTTTATAGTCTAATAATCGTTTAAGAGTTTAATGAGCTTGAGTTTAGAAAGACGTAAAGAATAAGTTTTAAAGTTTATTGTAGTTTTAAATATAAAACAATTAGAATAATTGATATAACCAAGATAAAAAAATGGATTATTTTAAATCTAAATATAAATCTAAGTTTAATAATTAAATCTTAGTTAATAACTTTATCTAGAAGGGTCATTATTAAAACACTTCATATACAAATATTCTTATCCTCCTTTTATCCTTTATTATCTTATTATATGTTTATAATGAATTTTATATAATTATTGATCTTAAGCTACTTACTAAATGTTTTTCATTTATACTATAAATTTTTATTGCTACTTTGCTTTTGCTCTTTTGTAATTTAACATTTTCAATTTTCTTTGTTTCTTTACTAAAATTTTATAGTTACTAAAGTCTTTATAATTACTTTTCTCCCTTGCTTCTATTAAAGTTTTTATATAACTATTTATATTACATTCTACTTTAAATCTTTCGTTAGACTATTTTTTATTTATGATGTTTCTCTAGTTATTTCAACTTTTGTTTAACTTTATGCCAAGTTTTTTAAAGAATTATTAACAATAGTAAAATTATTCTAAAGCATCATAAGCAAAGATAGCAAAGAATAATATCCAATTTATAAGCAAAAAGCTAGTTCGCTATTAACTTCAAGAGATAAGTTATAATAACTATCCATCTAACTAACTTTTTCTAAATCTTATAGAACAAATATATAGAAGCAGATTAAATCATTTCCAAATATAAAATCTGATATTCTTAAGATCTTTTAACTAATGATAAATCTACCTAACTAGTTAAACTTGATTATAGAGAACTATGCTTTATTGAACTGTAGTTCTAATATACTTAATTTAAATTAGATAAATATTTATAAGATACTTAATTAGATGCTGCTTGTATTATATTTAATGGCTATTTAATTCTATTCTTTATTATTAAACTTACCTCTCATTATTAATTTAAATTATATTCTATTTTATAATTAGTTTAGATATTTTAAGACACCTAAACATTTCTGGCTTTTATGTTCAATTTATTTATATAATCCTTACAATTAATTATTATAACTAAGATTAAAGAGTTTTAAAATCGACAGGCTCAAAGATAGAACTTAGCTCAACTTTGAGTCTCTAAATAACTACCATCAGAATTGTATCAGCTGTTGTTTATATCTTTAGTTATAAATTAAAAATTTTAGTCTCAGATTAGATCTTGTAAATGAATATCCTTTCAAGCGACTCTTAAAGTTTTGTTGCACTAAATTTAAATAATGAGGCACTTCAAGATGAATGAGAATATTACGATTTCAATTTTAATTAGCTGCTATAAAATAGGAGGGCTAAATTTAAAATTTGCTTATTATTTTTTGTTCTTCTGTCTTTTCTTACAAAAGCTTTCTAATTTCTGCTTTTATTTTTTCGAAATAAAATCTATTTTAAATTCCTTATCGAATTTCAATAATCCATAGGTCTTTACTCAAGCTTCCCCTTTTTAGTTTTACAATTTTTTAATTCTATTTCCTTCATAATTCCAAACCCCTCCACAAATAGGAAATAAGAAGGAAGTTAATTATTTGGTTAATTATTCGATAAAGTAGTGTTAAATGAAGGTTGCTTGATTGCTTTAATATTTTAGAGGTTTTCTTGATTAAATAAATATTTGCTAGATATTTATCGAGTAACTTATACCAGTCTACTAAATAGAAGTATTATAACTAAAGCGAGTATTTATAATTATTTATAGAGACTGTATTTTTACTTTCCATTTTAAATGTAATGATAGCTATTAGAATTGATTAAATCCTTATATCTAATTTCTATATAAATTTGACTTAATAGTCACTACTGTAGTATTGGATGTTTATTAGAAGCATTAATAATAATATAAGGTAATTAGTTTAATGAAGAACATAATTAATAGTATAATATAATGGATAAGAGTCTTTATATCTATTAGTTATATTAAGACTTATTACTTATTCAGATTATTCAACTCTAAATTATCTTATATCTTGCTTTTTATTTTATTAGCTTCTAAGAAATTTATATAGTGGCTAAATATATTCCTAGCTAGAATTAAGCTAATAACTTTACTACTGTTTAGCAAAGGATAAATAGAAAACTTAGAATACTATTTAATTATAGTTAATGAATAGCTTTGAAAGCCAATATTACAGATTATGATTTTAATAATTTGGCTTTCTAAAAGGTTCTTAACTAACTGTTATTAGCAAATTAAATGCATGCTACATAATAAAAAGCCCATTAATTTAATCAAATGTATCTAAATTATTAAGTTATATAGTCAATTGTTAAGCAACTAACTCTATACTCTATCATACCAAACTGAAGATTTTCTATATTAGAACTTAACCACCATCTAGAAAATTAAGCAACAGAAAAGTAAAATTATATAAAGCTGAGACATTATATTAGCAAAGTTAGCTTAAGCAGCTATTTCTATAAATAGTAAGATTCTACTTTGAAAGCAAAAATGTATATAGATAAGATTTAATAAGAATAGGAATAAGATAAATATAATAGATTATTATTATACAATGCTTCTTAGACTAATTGTATACTAAAGCATTGCAAAAGAAATAGTAAGGAAAATTATTAATATGATTTTATCATTTAAGGAGTAAATATATAAGGCTGATGGCAAAATTAATTAATTATCATTCCTTAATTTTAATAGTTAAGCTAAATAGAAATAATAACAAATGCTTATTTTAATAAATATATATGAAGTTATTGATATAAGTCATTTATTTCATTTTACTCTAATGTCACTAATAAACTTATATAGTTTTTAGAAAAAATTACTGATTTAAATGCAAATCTTTGTTTTATAGAACTATTCTGTTTATAAGATAGATGCATATTGTTAGTTTAATTATTCTTGGTTTTGGTTTTTAATATTTCCAAGATTTTACCACAAAATTTTAAAGAAAACATTTCTTATTAGATACAAAAAGTATTACATCTGAAAATAGGTTTAAAGATTCTTTTCATTAATAGATAAAGAGTTAGCAGGATAATGATTCGATTGCTAAATATATTGAAAACTATGAGACTGCATTTGCTTCTTAAAATTGAGATTATTTATTTACTATATTCCTTTTTTTGGTATAACTTATTTCTGGAACTTTAAAAATGCTTTGAGTTGCTCTCGAATATATTTGCATAATACATCTCAGTAAACAATATATTTCTTTATAAAATTTAGTTTTGCTTTTATTTAATACATTTTCAAATATATATAAGGATATCTGAAATCAAAGTTGGTTTTAATTATTTATTCAAAAACTAAAGCATCTTTTTACTTATTAGTATTTAGATTTAAAGTTTCAATTGTTTTCAAAGAATTTTACTATTTAAAAATTGGATTGTCATAGCTTATTCCTTTTTTCTATTATAAATACCAAAAAATTTCGCTTTAGAATGTTCAAATGTAATTATGTTAAGATCTGCGTAGCGAAATTCATTTTAAACTGAAATAAGGGAGTTTAAAAACTTTCTTGCTTATTTTTTCCTTTGCATTGTTTATTTCTCTGATTAAATATCAAGACATAAGCTAATTCCAATATTCGGCCTTAGAAAACGTAAAAATACGACAAATCTATTTAAAAAATGAAGGGAATAACATTCTAAATATGGAACTGAGTGCAAATGTATTTCTTCATCTATTCCAAAAAGCTTTGAATCCTAAAAGCAATGATAATTAAAATATTTTTTCATATAAAATGAGTTCAAGATATGTCTCTTTTTTCCTATAATAGAACTATTAGCCTTCTATTTTCAGATTTAATTATATTTCTTTATTTCTTGCTTTTCAAACAAATTATAATTTCTCACTTTTTAATATTTATTTAAGGAAAATCCTTGGAAAACCACTATTGCATAAATACTTAACTATTGCTTCCTCTATGAAAATTGAAAAATAGTGTTAATTAACCTACTAAAGTTCTACTTGCAAAGCTAATGTTTAAGAATAGATTCCTAATTGATGCTCTTTCCAAAAAGCACCTGATTACTATAGAGAATTAATCTAAACTAGTGATTTTATACTTAATGCTTGGTTGTTTCTTATTTATTAGGATAGTTTATTCTTATTGATGTTTAATTATTTTACTGTCAGTATGAATGTTTTAGGTATCTCTGTATTCTGTATAAAGCTTATTTATCTTGAGCATATAATATTTAAATTAGTTTGCAAGATGACTAAAGAGAAATAGTTAGTATTGATAGTTGATGTTAAAATAAAAGCTTAATATAAATATAAAGTGCTAGCTATCTTAAATATTATTAGCAACATTAGCTGCACTCCATTAAGTATTAGATACTAAGTATATGCTTTTATTCTTAAATCTTTTTATTTGTATGAAAATACTAAAACTTTAAGAAAGCAAGAAATAAATAAGTTGTTAAAGATATCTTTTCGATTGCTGCTTAAACAGAGATATTTAAGTGAATTTTGAAGAATAACTTGAGAATCATTAAAGGAAGTAGAATATAGCAAATACATTTAACTTTAAATATAAAACTTGCTAAACTAACTAAAGCATAAGTAAAATCAATCGATAGTATTAAATAAAAGCGTACAGTTAGTTTATTAATAGAAGATAATAGATACAAGTTTAAACTACAGTTAAAATTTAAATTCCTTCACTCTATATTATAAAAATGTAATACATATAATGTAAAAAGTATAATAATAAGTATTAAAATAAGTTACTTATAAAATAGCTTTTTGAACTGAAGGGAATCTTTTTGATTAAAAAGATATATAAGATATCAATTTATAAATAAAAAGAAGTACGAAATAGTTATTTAAATAGGGTAAAAGAAAGTAGATATAAAGTTATTAATAGAACTTTCTAATTATCACATAACTCTCAATTATTAAATTAATGAAGAAATTAATATAAATGAGAAGAAACACATTTATTGCTTAGCTTAATATCAAAGCAGATTTTGATGATTGGAGTTACTTAATGCTATAAATTAAAATAAACTAGAAAGCCTACTTTAAGATTCTCTAATCATTTGCTTAAGTATAAATACTTATTTAGCTAAAGACTTTTCAATTTTAAATTATTCAAATTAAAAGTCTATATCTTTATAAAAAAGAGAATAAGCAACTAAATAGCAATAAGTTAAAATAATAAAAGAGATAAATAAGCATAATAAACATTTTGTTCTTATTCTTAAGCTTAAAATTATGATTTTTAAAACTAAGAAATATTAAAAGAAGTAAGATAAAAATAGAGTAGAAAAGCATCAATACATTAATTAAAATGAATAAATGAAAATAATAAGCTACATCTAAGTGAAAACTTAAAGTCTAAAGGCAAACTAAAAGATGAAATAAAAATTTCTAAATAAAATAGTTGTTATAAATAATATAGATATTCATGTTTAATAACTAAGATAAATAGATAAATATAAAAATGATTATTTTGCTATAAGTATTTAAATGATAGTGGCAAAAGCTTAATTAATTGGGGATGGTAACCTAGCTAATAATTGATCTTAATTTTAAATTTTGAAATGAAATGAAGATATGGTCATATTCTATAATTAAAGCTTAAAATTTAATATTTAAATAATAAAAATAAAAGTATATATCTATTTCTATAGTTAAATTATCTTATTATTAAATTTTTCTTTTTATAATTTTGATTTAATGCTTGTATTTAATTAAGATATGCTTAAATGTCTAAAAATAAATGATTACACTCAATTTAGCTATAATTAATATTTTAAGAATAACACTTATTTGGTTTTACAGTTTTCTGAATTTTTCTAAATATTTGTAAATATTTAAAATAATCTTTTTGTTGAGATAGATCATAACTTTTATTAATCACTCTGAACTTGTAAATATAAGCATGATATTTATTTAAAAGAATAATGTAAGTTAATAGAATAACTAATAGACTTATTTAGCATAAAATAGTATCTAATGATAAAGATAGAGACACTAGCAATTAATAATAATTAATGCTTAGCACTTTTTATTTTATTCAATAATAAACTATTTATTTATCAGCTAATTTTTCCTTTATCATGTGTGAAGTATTTAAATAATTAAAAGCTTTAATTTATTAAATTAAGTCTTATACTATTTTATTGTGGTTGCTTAAAAAGGTTTAATCTTTTAGCTGCTATTATATAATAACTAATAGTGAACCTTGAACTTAAAAGAAGCTATATTAATTTTATATAGTAAGCTATAGCTATATACTTTATAATGCTAAAGATTAAAAGCAATAAAATTAAGAAATATACTTATCTAGCATCTAGTAAAATAAATAATTAGTTTAAGTCAAAATTATAAGTAACTTCACTTTAGAGGAATATACTAATTTATAATAAGATAAATTAGATTTACAGTATTAAAACAATTTAATTTAAACAAATCTATTAATTAATTATAAGTAACTAAAGACTAAAATTAAATAACACTAGCTAAACAAACATATTTTTAAATATTAAACAATTTTAGTTGCTAAGGTAAAATAAAAGTTCTATAATCACTTAGTTTTAGTATTCAAAATTTAGTATTATAGATTTTAAATATTAATATAATATAATTTCTATTTTATATTTTATTTCTTTTTTATCTTTTTCATACTAGTCATTTATTCGAAGCTATTTAAATCATTTGAGTAACTTTTTACACTTTTTGTTAAGATTACAATTAATAAATTAAATTCCTATGTAATCTTTTTAATTTAGTTTTCATAATCAATATCATATTTTTATAAAATAAAGCATCTATTTTCTTTTACAAAAAATTGAAGAGTAACTTTGATATCCCACATGAATAAAAGCTTTGCTTAGTTGAATTTTGAAAGCTATAAATATTATTTTTATATATAATTTATTAATTTGTTTCCTATTTATTTTCACTTAAAAATTGTTTATCTAATTATTTCTATAACTACTATTAAATATTTTGCTTACAAAGAATGCTGAGAAATTATAAAATTTGTAGTCATTGCTGCTATTAATTTTGGTATCTTTTATACAAGCAGAAGAAGTTAATTTTATATATTTATAAGATATTAATTATAAGGCTTAATTTTACTAATAAAAAGTTCCAAAATCCAACTTTACTATTTTATATTATTAACTAGATTATTAATTTAAAATAGGAATCAAATCTTATCTTAAGAAGCTTTAGGTTTTAAGCTAAAGTTTATTAAAATGTAAAAGACTCCCTTAATTAAAAGTGATAATATTTAAAATAGATTTAATATTTAAATTAAGTAAGCAATTTAAATGATTCTACTAATATAATTCCCTAACTTCTTTCTGATTTTCTTACCTTTACCAAGCTTAATAACCTTAATTATTATTCTTTTAGCTCATTTTTACTTTTTAATGCTTTTAAAATTACCCTAACCATACAATCAATCATGCTCCAATATCTACTACAAGCTAAATCTTTCTTGAGATTCTTTCCAATAAATTTTCTATTAGTGACTTAACTTCAATTCCCACATATTCCCAGCAGTGCTAATTCATATCAATCTCATCATGTACTATTGACTTTAGAACATCATTTTAACTGTCTGCAAATGGATGCTTTCCACTTATCATTTGGTAAAGCAAAATACCTAATTACCATATATCACTTTTAAAGGTATATTCTTAGGATTAAATGTACTCTGGAGGCAAGTTT
This sequence comes from Loxodes magnus, assembly GCA_946699065.1. Taxonomy (NCBI): domain Eukaryota; phylum Ciliophora; class Karyorelictea; order Loxodida; family Loxodidae; genus Loxodes; species Loxodes magnus. Next base: position 1,557,461 of record CAMPDV010000006.1, on the reverse strand, counting down.
TCGTCTTAAGCAAAAATTTGGATCTGATTAAAATTTTATTGAACATTTCTGGTACTTATTAGCTTAATTTCTAAAGTAGCTTTATTGAAGATAAAGGAATTGGCACAAATATTGGTATGAAGTAAATTTTTTTAATGTAGGTGCATAATTGAATGAACGATTTACAAAAATACAGGAAGGGAATTTCATTCTGTAAACTTAATTTCTTTGAAAAGCATTTCTTGTATAGTAAGTCCTTAGCAGAACTCCAGAACGAAATGTAATTAGTATGCGTCTTCGTAGCTTCTGAAAAGCTTACAAATGTTGGGATGATCAAGATTGGAGATAATTTGTATTTCATTATTAAGTTTCTTTATTTGGTTATTCTACAGAAGTTAATTTTCCGTCTCTTTCTAAAAAGACTTAATAATAAATTTTGTAGAGGGGTTATTATGGCTGATATAGGCTTCTCGTATAGAAACGTTATCTTATTCATAGATTAAATTCCCAAAAATAAAATCTGATTTAATGTCTATAATTAGAATGCTTACCCTTTTAAAGAGTAGTAGAATGAGTCTACTATTCTGAAAGAATAAATATATCATTTTCGCTTTCACTTCCACTACTTGCTGACTAAGTTAATTACTAATCAAAGCTATCCAAAATTAATTAAATCTCTGAAGATTAAATATTATGCATTTTGTCCATTTTTTATATTTCAACTTATTTATAATTTCTCTTTTAACTCCATTTATTAGTCTTTTGTCTCCATACATTTATCGACAATACTCTTCTTTGATTATAAACGTTTAAGTTAATATCCTTATAGATAGTTACACCAGCTATATTATATAGTCTTAAGATTAGAAAATGCTACTCTATAGTCTAAATAATTTCCCTTTTATAAACTAAGTTGTAATTACTAAGTTTTAGCGAATATTACGAGAGAGTTTAGTTAAAGCTAAGTTTATATTATTAAGTAAGTAACTTCGCTACTTTATTTTCTACATATTATTAAACAGCTTAAAATCAAAAAGTGTATCATAATAGCCTTAAAATATTAAATTTACTTATAGCAGCTTGAAGATAACTATGAAGGTGAGATATTTTAGAGAAATTAATCTTCACTAATTTCTTTAAAGTATTGAGTGTAAAATATGTCAATAAGTTAAAAACCCTTACAAACCATAAAAAATTGCTATCTAAAAGGAGATATTTATAATAATAAACTTATATACTCTAATACTATATGAACTATCATTACGAAATTTACTTCCAGCTTTACATGCTAAGTGAGGGAAAAAGGTTAAGATGTAAGTATGAATTATAACTGATAAAATTATAAATTTATTATTTAAAATGATTTATGAAATAATTAAAAGAAAGGTATTAAAAACTAGCATCCTGACCTTTAGAATTAACTATAAAAAGTAATTCTAAACGATTTAAGCAAATATAGCTGAAAAATTATTAGCAACATAAATGATTCTATACTATAAAGTTGCTTAAAGAAACTAGACTTAATTATATAAAATATTTGATTATACAAATAATATTTCTATTATTTTATTATTTATATCACATTAGACTGTTTAAACATAATAATCTTATGTTAAGATCTAAAAAACATAATTGAGGATCATATAAACTTAATAAATCCAAATATGGCTTCTATCAAATATAAGCAAACATGAAATAATATTTATGATAATTCTTGACTAAAGTAGCTAAGTTTTGAATTAGAATATGTTAAAACCACTAAATAATATAGAATAATTTAAATTCTAGTAATAATTGTTAAAATTTATATTAAACTAGAACAAGTTAAAGCATATATTTAAATGCTGCTTCTATTATAAATTATTTCTATATTATAAGAAATAAAATGGTTGTTTAAAATATTTAATACACTAAGAATTTAGTAAGTTATTTGCTTTATTTAGTATATAAATATCTTATAAACATTATATTTAGTATATACGCAAAATTCCAAAAGCTATTTATCACTTTAAAAAAGAGGAATAATAAAAATATATAGAAGTCAAATATTAATTTTGATTAATATATACTTGTTCAGTTTTAACTTATGTAAATCCACTAAATCATAAAATCCTTTTAGATTATATTTATTAGAACTTTAAATATTTATATATATATTCTTTAAAATTGAGAACTATCAATCAGTTCTGAATGAAGAAATTGCTGCTTTAGCAAACATTTTGTGAAAAAATAATTTGAAAATAGTTTAGTTTCATGAAAGGAAAAAGTGCGTAAGCTATTTATATCATTAGATTAATAAAAGTATTAAAGGATGAGTAGCTTCTAGGTTTAAAATGGGTTGAATTTGCCAATCATTAAAGAAATATAAGATATAATTAAAATAAATAATCCAATTAAATTCTTTATTTTTATATATGCTAAATCTTATTTCTGCTTTCAAGACTCCTAAAGCTTAATTTAATTATAATTTTAGTGATAAAACTTTTATATTTGAAGCATTTGAGTATCTATAAATTAAATCTTTTAAACAAATCTCTATCTAATTATTTTTTATTTATTTCATTATTTAATTACTAAAACTTTGCTACATTTGTTTGCATATAATCTGGGTTTAAGGTTTTAAAAGTTATTTATTAATTACTTCAAACTTTATTAATAAAAAGAAGGATTTAATAGATATCAATATTTCAAAAGGATTATTTTACTCCTTCGAATTTACATTTTTACTTTAGAATATTTGATGCTGTTTGCTGTCATTAATAACAGATTTTTATCTTAAACTCTGGTTTCCTTACTTTATACTTTTAGATGAATTAAATATTTTCGTACATTAGATATGGATTTACTCTAGTTCTTAATTGCTCTTGTTTTCCTTCTTAAATAACCTAAAAATAAGATTCTTTCATTCTTTCATTATTATATTATTAGATGGTTTAAGTCTATCAAAAATGAAGATAGATAAAACTAAATGTTGGCTTTCTTGGAGGATTTTCAACCCCTTTTCCACTAACCATATTTTGCTTCAGAGACTTATAAAAATTTAAATAATTCTCCATTCTCTCTTCTTGCATTACATGTATTTTTTGAATTTTCCAGTTTATCTGTCAACACTTGTCTTCTTTTTTATTATTGATAGTTCTGACACATTATAGTTTAGTTTTCCTCTCTTTCCTTTTTTCAGCTACTGCAATCATTTCTATTTATATTGCTGATTTCTTTGTTGCTTTTAGTATCTTTATTTGAATTTCACGAATTTCTTGCCTCTTTTCCATAAATGTTTTCTTGAATTACAATAATTAATGAATAGATTTTATCAATATAGCAGCATTAAAATTAAGAAATGGAGAATCTTAAAATATTATGGCTAATTACTTTTTTATTTCTATGCTAGTTATAATTTTTTAATTCAGTTATTATGAAGTAATACATTGGCTTTAAGCTAATTATTATATTTATTAATTACTATTCTATAAAAGTCACTAAATGCAAATAAATAGAATAAAATAGCAGAAGAGCTCAAAGAAATTTACGTTTTAGAAAAATCTTTGGAAAATTAATGAAAATAAAAGTAGAAGTAAGCTAGAAGATAGCATTAAATAAAAGCGTATACTTTATTCATTAATATAATATAATAGATACACTTTTTTGTTTACCGTATATGATAAATTCTCTCTTTCCTTATTATAAAAAGATTACGCTGATTATATTATGAAAAAAATAATAACGATAAAGGAAAGTCATCACAGTAATACAAGATAATTATACCAAAACTATTTTTAATTAGATAGGATATATAAAATATCTGTTTCGCTGATTGAAAATAAATATATAAATTGTAACAAGGAATTATAAAAGGCACTAGATATGAAGCTATCATTTACATTAAATAATTATAAAAAATATCTAAATTTATGAAACTAATTTAGAAAGCAAATTGAAAGAAAAGAGATTTATTTATTACCTAGCTTTATTATTAAGATAGACTAATGATTGGAGTTATTTCATATTTAAAAATTGAAAATAAATATATCTTAATACTTTGCCCTCTTTTAATTATTTTAATTCATTTATATGATTTTCTTTTGCTCCTTTTATTATTCTTTTGGTTTCTCTTCTTTCTTTTTTTTTAATTTTTGGGATTATTTTTGCTCAAATGGAGTTTTTATTTCTTCTCATTTGCTTATTTTCTTTATTTAATTATCGAAAGTTTCTTCAATGAGATTTTCTTCTAAAATAAAGGTTAATGAGTTATCTATTTCACAAAAAATAAGGTGTTGCCTTTTTATCACTTTCTCAAGCTTTGACACATATTATGTAAAGTAATTATTTTGCTTTTGAACAGGCTACATAAGCAAGTCTTCTTTCCTCTTACAACTAAAATTTATTATTTTGCAGATTCAAATTATTTTTCATTTCTATTGGTACAATCCCACTGTTAATACTCATAAAAAATACAATTTTTCATTCTAGTTCTTTAGCTTAATGTATAGTAGAGAGTGTTATCAATTTGTTTTTCAACTTATCCTCTTTTTGTATGAAGCCTTGAATTTGCTAAGTTATTGCTGAGTTGTATATTCTATTAAATTAATTTTATAGTAAAGCATTATATCTATAAAGTTGAATTATTAGCAATAAGTTTTTTGATTATATTGATAATAATTTCCTACTTCAGATATTACATAGTAATCATCTTACTTTTAATTATCTTTTAGTTCCAATTTCTAATTTATAAGGGGCACTTAAAACTAGATAAATGTATTTAATATTAATTTACTTTTGTTAAATAAAAGCTACCAATTATTCTAATCTCTACTTAGTAGTTTCTAATTTATTTGTTACATTAAAGCAAAGTCTAAATAATTATAAATTAAGTACTCTCTTGCTTCTGCTCTTTACTTTTATCTTTTATTTACCTTTTGTATTGTAGTCAGCCTTTTATATTTATATCATAGAGAAAAATGACAATTTTTTAAATTTTAAGCATAATTTAAGAATATACTTAATATATTGCAGCAAGAATTTGTAGGAATATAGATTAGAGATATGAATTGTCTTATAGTTATAATTTTGATTTAGCACCATAAGGTACCTGCTTGTTTATAATTATAAACCAAGCAATTTATTATAAATTTTTTAATTAGTTCATAATCTTTTTCCATTCTTTGCTTTGCAAATCATTCTAAATAAAAGAATCTTTAGATTTATATTTATTTAAGTATGATTAAAGCCAGCATTATTACAAACCTTATACATTAAAGAATTTTTATTCTTCCTTTTATTTTAAGAATTTAACTACAGTAGAGATGAAAAATTAGTTGCCTCTAAATTAAATTTTGTGTCTAGAAATTGAAAATAAAATAGTTTTCTTCTCTTGTACAATCAGATGCTCTATTTTATTTATAGAAGCAATCTAAAATTATTAACCAATAGCAATCTTAATTAATTTTGCTTTTATTAACTATTAACTTTTCTAATTTTTAAACTTAGACTTCTATATTTAAAATAAGACAGAAGCTAAATTCACTTAGGAAGAACTCTTTTTAATATTATAAATAAGAAAGCTTAACTAATTATCAGCCTTGTAAATAACTGAGTATAAGAATAGGAGACACTTTGTTCAAATATTATTGCGAAATTAATCTTTACCAATTTATTATCTGGCAATATATGAAAATAGTTAGCCTTAGTAAAAATATCTTATTTATTAACCTCATTCATTAAATAATTATCTGTACACAATCTGTTTATTTTATAAAGCTTAAAACCATATAAATCCTGAAAAGCTTTAAAGTGCTTACTAAAATATTTTGGAGAAGGCTTAAACTTTAGTTAGGATTACATTTTTATTAAATGGTATTCTTATGGTTCAATTTTATAAAAATTAACCTGTATAAATATTCTTAGAAATGTAAAACTTAACTATATATCTGAGAGAAACCTTTTTCTATAATAACATCTTAGTATATTAAATACAACTCAAATTTCTCTAAATATAACCAATCTATTTATGCTTTTAGCATTATTCTCTTGAGGGAAACATATAATAAATTGTAAGAAAAGTTCTATTAAAGAATAGCTTTTAGCATTATCTTAATATAATTAGTAGTTATTTACTATTTTAAGGAATCATTTTGAGCAATAGAAGAATTGCTCTTACAAAACTTATATTTATTTGAGCATGCTTGCTTTATATTTACCATTTTGCTCTAATTTTAATTGAAATTTAATAATAAAAAGGATAATCAAACTCTTTTAGAGAGAATTAAACTTTAAATAGTTTTTAGAATTTTTAAATTCAGTTTGGATTTTTTCTCTTCTTATGTTTCTAATACTTTTTCTTAGGACCTTCAGGACTTAGATTTTTCTCTTATTTTTCTTCTTTCACTTATTAGCTACTTTAATTTTAGCTTTCTGGAACTTACTCTTGCTTTTCCATTTCTTATGATTACTATTATATGGGATTATTTAAGTTTTAATTTTTTTCTTGAAGATTCGAGGTTTAATTTTAAGAGTTTGCTATTGGGTTTTTTTCCTCTTCAATGTTCTATTCTTTGATATCCTCAGAAACTTGTTCTTAACTTTCTAGACTCGCTTTTACTTAAAATTCCTAATTAATAGAAATTTATTCTTTTGCTTGAATATTCAAATCTTTAGATTTTCTTTTTGGATGTTTTATTTCAGGTCTTTTTACACATCCAAGACATACAATATTTGTTTCTAATTTATTTTAAATTTTTTGCTAAATTTCTAATAAATAGCTTTCTATTTATCTTTCACTACATGCTTAGCATCGAATTTCTGTAACTTTAGCAGAAGCAACGCTTTTATCCAGTGTAATATAAAGTCAGCAAGAACCACAAAATATTTTAATCTATTCTCCATATAAGAATTTTAAAGGTTCTATCTAATCTTCCTATTTGTTTTAAGATGGTATTGGTTATAACTATTTTGCTTAAGCGCTTAAATATAAGAAAGTTTTTTTATTATGTTTTTTTAGACAGATTAAACATTATGTAACTTTTGATCTTTTAAGATTCATTGAGCAGCTATCTCTAAAGCAACTTAAACAATTTATCGTTTATCTCATGTTATAGCATTTCAAACAAAAAGGAATACTTCCTTCTTCCATTTCAGCTACTAAGATATATACTTCAGTTAAGCATCTCTCACATTTTATTTTATTGTAGGTAGGTTATATGTTTACTCTTGAGCAAGCTATGTCTTCTATATCGTTAATCATATGATTTTATGGAATTTTATAGGATTTTAAACATTTGGCATTAAGGCATTGTATAGTTTAAATTTTGTTATGCATTCATTAAAGTTCTCTTTATTTATTGCAAAATATTTAAACACATTATCCTACGTCTATTGCGTCTTCATTATTTAAATATTCTCTATTAAATACATTCTAAAACGCTGAGAAATTTTCTTCAAGTAATTTGAATTTTCTTTTTCAGTCTTCAAGACATTCCTTCATAACAACTTCTTTTTCTTAACCTTCTTATATTTATCATAATTTTTTTTCCATTTCATGCCTTAAATCTGCATCAGCTAATTCTTTATCAACTTTTCTTAATGCATGTATAAAAGTAACTCCTAAATTTCTAGGAATATAAACTCTTTTTTCATATTTTACTTTTACATTTTTTAAATTTTCTAACTTTTATAACTGCTAATCCAACCATCCTACTGTTCCAATTCTTTTATTTTTTATTTATTTCAAAAGCTAAACTTGAGTATAAAATTTAGGTATATCATATCGAATTTTATTATCAGAACAAAATTATTTTAATTCAAATTCGTCTGTGAGATCAACTTTCACTCTATTTCTCTTGAATTTATACTATTTTTTATAAGGACCTAAGACAGTATATCCTCTTTTTAATAGACTGAAAACTTTACCAACAAACATTACCTTGCTCATTTCTATATTAATTCATACTTCTAATTCTTCCAAATCTTCAGATAAGGTTGCAAAGAAATGATAAACTATTATTTTATATATTTTCCATTTCCATTTTCAATCATTTTCTACAAATATTTCTCTAAATTGCTATTTATTGAGTGCAACCAAAGGAACTATAGGCATATTTTTTCCTTTTTTCTACAATTCTTAACCTTAGTTTCACTCTTTCAGTTTTGGAAGCCAATACTCTTAAGTCAAAAAAAGCGATTTAATTTTTTCGAAATTAAAATCTTCACAGTAAAATTCAGCTTATGAATTAGGATTTGTTATTAGTCCTTATTAATAAAGATCAATTGCATGGATTTTTGTAAATTTAGGTTAGATTTTATAAAATTTTTATGCTTCTAAAGTAAGAGAAATACTATTTAGAACTTAAGGAATATTTTTTCTTATAATCGAACCCTCATTTATTCTTTTAGTTTTTAACTTCTTCCCGATAAATGCCTCAAAATTACGTTACCTTATAAATTCTTGTATAGTGCTTTCACTTTCAAAGGAAGCTTTTGAATAAAAAAATATAAAGTTTTTTTTTAATTATATCTAAGCTAGAACTTGTCATTATTTTTAGTCTTGCATTTTTTGAAGTTCATCATATCTATCTACTATAATCGATAAAATTGGTATTAAAACTGGTCCATAAGAAAAAGAATCGTAAGGCATATACATTTTATTTTAGAATTAAATCAGCAACTATCTAAATGCACATCCAATGCGTAAATCAAGTTCACATCTACAATCATAATATTCATACATTTCTCTTCTTATTTCCTTAGGAAATTACTCTAAATTGACAAGATCTTCTTGAAATTAAGAAGAAGAAATAGCTGACACTACGACTCTATATGATTTTGCGCATTATTTAATCTGATTTGAAATTAAATTTTATATTTTCTTGCATTTTGATTCGTTTTCTAAATCATTATCTAAAAAATATATTACTAAGTCAGCATTTTTAGCTTGATCCTCTATATTTTTTATTTATTAACCACTCTAATTATTTGCTGGCTAATTTTCTATTTCAGAGCTAAAAAATTGGAATGGCTCATAAGAATTTAAAGATCCAGGGAATTGTAATTTTCATAGATTACCTTAGGCAAGAATGATAATTAAGTTTAGAGTATTTTATATCCAGACATTGCCAATTAAATAAATGATACTTTACTATTAAATTTCTAACTGCTCTAATATTCTAGGATTAAAATTATATTCTCTAAACTATCTTTAATCAATTTATTGAACCTTTAAAAGTTTTAATTGTCTATAATCATTATTCTCATTATTAAACTAAGAATTGAAAGATTCAGCAATATGCTTTTGTAAATCTTTAAAATAAAGTTAAGGATTTCAACCTTTCATTATTTTTTCTAGCAGATCTATTATTGGTTATGGATCCAAAAAATTACTTTCCTAGTAAATAAGGCTAAAGTAAGAAATATCAATTAAAAATAATTTTACTCCTAAATAAAATTATCTTGACGTGCATACCATCAATTATTGATTTCACAAAAATCCCCTTAGTTTTTTGTTCTGTTGATTTTCGTTCTCACCAGTGACCGTAAAATTGAAATTATTTGTTAAACAATTTTTGATTTCAGAAGATGATTTTGTAGAAGAGCAAAGGATGATTGCCTTCATTATAATATTGATAAAAATTTTGCTTTAAAATGAAATTATTATGAAATATTATATTATAAATTTTTTATTTTCAGTCTGTTTATCTCTCTTTTTTAATGTAATTGTATATATCAAATCATTCTAACGGACGATGTTTTCTTCCTTAGCTTAACTTAATTTTATAACTAAAGTATGTAAGTCAAAATCTTCTGTTTTTGGTTATTTCTGAATTTATTTCTCTTAAGAAATTGATTATTTAAATAAGTAGTTCAAGTTTAAAATTACAATGAGAGTTAATTAAAATTGTTCTTTGAAATTCAATCATCAACACAAAAAGCCAATTTAGCTCATTCTAAAATAATAATTATGAATTATGAATTTAGGAAAACAGTTACTGTGTATAAGACAATCTTAGATCTACAAAAGAGTTGCTTGCTTTCCAAGAAAGAAAACCTTAAATTGACAATAAGAATTACAAAATTAAATAAATAAGAAAATTGGTTAAAATAAAACAATATGAAATGAGTCTTTGATTTTTCAAAATTAGTTTAAAGTAGAAAGTCGTTTGAATTTCTCAAATCAACTTGAGGAATATCAATAAAATTACTTTAATTATAAAAAATTATCTTTGAAAAATGAATCTCAAAGGAGATAGGAATCATAATTTATTCTTAGACTTGAATACCACCACGAAAAGTAGCAATAATGATAATTATATATTGATGAAAAATTTAAGCTATATATATCATTTACACTTTTAATTTTTATTTATTTATAAAACTTAATAATTATTATAAAAATTTCTTTGCTTTAATGACTAGAAAGATTGTTTCAACAAATTAACTTAAAAAATAAGAAAATGTAATAGGAAAACGGAAAAGGATGTACAAGATAATAACTATATTGTAACTATATTGTAACTATATTGTAACTATATTGTAACTATATTGTAATAGATGATTAATATGTAAAAAGTATTAAATTATTTAGTGTGCTATCTTTAAATTTAGTCAATGTAAAAGATAACCCCTTTCTATAATTAGCTTAAACTCTTCTTGAGGAACCTATATTTAAGTAGAAATTTTTATAGACAGATTGATTGATATTAATAATTCTGAAAATTACTTCAGTCTCTTAAACATTTATTGATAATAGAATAAATTTTATGAATAAGGAAATAGTTCTAAAGCAAAGTGCCTAACTAATATATGGATCGAAAATAAAGCTATTTATTGTGCTAATAGAATAAAGAAAATGTAGATTATTAAGGAGCAAATTAATATAGCATCAGTATTATTTTTAAGCAGTTTGCTATTATGCTTAGCTTTTCGATAAGAAGTGAATTTTATTAATAAGTTGGCAAAAAGTTAATTAATTTAGAATTATCTTTTAATATAAAATAAAGCATATGTTCCTAAACTTACTGATATTATACGCAATATAATATTTTAGTTTCATATAATTGAACAATTAATTTTAATATTTCCTATTTATACGCTTACTAAGCTATAACTCTAGTAGTTATTTGGTAAGATAATTTAATTAAATTCTGCCTTCAAAGTTACTTTAGTTCTAACAATTTATTACAATAGATTAAAGTAGGAACTAATATAATATTTCTTTATATCTTCAACTAAATAAAACCTTGAAATAGATTTTAGTCTAAAACTAGAATAAAACTTACCATTGCTTATCTAGCTTTTAATATTTTTACCTATGTATTAAACCTAATTTTTAATCAATTTTAAGTCCTTCTAATTTATTCTTTTATATCAAGTTTATCTACACTTATCATCAAATATTTGTAAATTTAGAATCCTAAGAAGTACAAACTTAATTTAGAGGATCAAAAGCTTAAATTTATATCAAAAGGTTATTATTTAACTTAATGCCTACTTTTCAAATTTCTATATGGAAATTATGATACTTTAATAGAGTTTTTAAGGATTCTTATTAAATCTTCATAAAAATTAGTAAAAGCAACTAAAATTTAAATTAAAGCAATAACTTAATCAATAAAGAGAGTTAAATAAGAACGTCAACTATATTTTTTAATTGGCAACTTAAAATACTTGCTTGAAGATTTTTCCTAGCTAAGAAATTTTAAATAAAATTAAAGTAGAAACACATTAAAAGCAAAATAAAAGAATATAATAAATGATAGCTAAATTTAAAAGCTAATTAAGTAAAAGCTTTAAATCTAAAGTTAATTAAAATTCTAAATAAAATCATAAAAATTAAGTTTAATAAGTTGATAAACTAGATGAAATATAAACATATTTTAGATCCTTTTTATAATACATTTCTTAATTTTAAGTATTAAATCGAATTTTTCATTTTTATTCTTATCTGATTTCTAGATTTTATCAAGTATTTTTAAATTTTATGACATCTCTTGCAATCCTACTAAATAAATAAAGAGTATTAGTAAGGTTTTAGATTGATAATGTAATTACAAAAAGATTTCATCAATTAATTACGATAAACTGTAAGGAAATTAATATGCTATAAATTTATTTAGATTATCTCGTTTGATAATTAAGATAATTAAATTAGCTTTAAAATTTTTTAAATTATAAGTCTGTTATTCCCTTTTAAATTATTTAGCAAAAGTTGATTAAGATTAGAATGATAAATTATTACTAATTTATCTCCCATTTTAATAGATAATTTGTAAATTAAATTGTAAAATGATTATACTCTAATTTAAATATATATAAGTATATTTAATTTTAAGCAACTAAAATAAAAAGTAAATACCTATCTCTAAAGCTACACTCATTAGTTTATAAATTTTTCTTAGATTTAATTTTAATATTAAATTAAGATATACTTGCATAAACTAAATTAAATGGTTGTATAAATCTATAATTAGAAGCTAATATTATTTAAGCATAAAGTTAATATTTAGTTATAATTTTAAGAATCTTTTTCTAATCAACTTAGAGGATTTTAAAATATCTATAGAGTTTTCTTTTCATTTACAATTACTATAATTTTTATTAAGCCTGTACTTGCAAAAATAAACTTTATATTTATCTAAAACAATGATGTATTATAATAAAATATAGACTTATTTAATATAAAATACCATAATATCAATAAAGATAAAAATGTATTAATGATCAATAATAATAACAAACACCACTTTTATTTTATTTAATAATGGGTTTATTATTTAGCAATTTTTTCATTCTAAAAATTAACCAGTTTCAGTGTGAAAGAATTTATTAAATTGAATAAAGTCTTGTTCCAATATGCTATATTTATTTAAAAAGCTTTGCTTTTTTAATAATCTATTCTAAAGATTTTTAAATAAATACTTTTAATTAAATTAGATTGTATTTATCTTATACTTTATATTCATTTAAACTTCTTTATACTAAACTAGAATTTTAAAAATTTAAATAATAACTTTAAACAAAATAGTAAGTTGTATTTTATGAAAATAATATTAATCAATACTAAGATAGATAACTTTTGTTATAACGTCTTTTCACTTTAGGGTAGAGATTAGATTTAACGGTATTCAAAACAAATTTATAAACTATTTTGTTCACAAAAAATGATAAACTTTTTTCAAGCAGCCCATTATAATTATTTAAGTTTTAAATATTATATCATTAAAATAATTATGATAATACCTGTTTGATTTATCTTTTCCTCTTTTTATATTTTTAGATTTAAGTTTCTTTTTCTGCTATTTCTTTATAATTTTGTTATATTCAAATTATTTAAATTCATTAGTTATTTTTTCTCTAAGTACAGCATTTCAAATCATATTACAAAAATTTCTTGTATATAATTGTTTAACCTCATCATTCATAGTAGACATATAGTTTTTTCAGGACAAACATATATTTTCTTCTACAAAGTTTGATTTTTAGTCTTGATATTTGTATAGATAACATTTTATTTAGCTGAACTTAAATATTTTTGAAATTTTGCTTACAACAAAAGTTTGCAGTCAATGCTGAATTAGTCCGCTATTAGTTTTTATATCTTACAAAATAGATTTTTTGATAAAGTTAGTTGGATTTTAAGGACTATTGGATATTGGGACTTTTTTCCTTTAAATAGTTTTAAATCTAATTTAACTAATATTTATTAGCTAAAAATAGTTAGAATATGATTGAAAGATTTATATTAAGGAGGTTTGAATTTAATATATTGATTTGTTTTTTCCTAAGTTATTAAACAATCTTTGCTATTAAATGTCAAAGCATTTAAAAAATAGCTGAAGTTTTTAAATTAAATAAGTAATTTAAATAGCTTTGCTAAAATAATTCCTAGCTTTCTTTTTGATATGATAAAATACGAGTTATAATAATTTATTTATCAAAAGCTCTCTAACTAAAAAAGTTTATTTACCATAACATTTATTAATAAAAGCAATATTAAACTAGTTTAGTCTTAGATAAGTTCAACCTCATAAGAATGTCAAGATTATTAAATATTAAGATATACAGAAAGAAAATAATAAAAACTTAAGGTAGGAATATCACTAAAAGTAGAAGCAATAAAAGAATGATAGAGAAATAGTAAATTTTATCAGTAATAACTAAATTAAATTAATGAGATAGGACTAATTTTTAATTTAAAAAGAAAGGGCTATTCAAGTTAAAAAATATTAATTTTGCTAAAATCCAAAAAATGATAGTGAAAAGAATAATTAAAATGATATATTTTACAACTATAAAATTATTTTTAAGCATTATAAAACAATTTACTAGATTTGAAGCTTAAAATATACAAAATATTTATTATTAAAATATAATCAATTTTCAATGCTAAAAATATTTTCTATAAATTCCTTATAAATTATTTGTAAATTATTAATAATAAACATTTTAAATTATATTGAATATCTTCAGTTCCTTTATGAAAAGATTAACTGATGAAGATATTAGAAGAAAGGATATATATTATAAAATAAAAATTACAAATTTAATGCTTGTAAGCAATGTATTGTTTGATAATTTCAATTAATTTTTATTATTTAATAATAAAATTTAAATTAGAGTTTACTTTCAACGGTCAGATTAAAGACTTTCATGTTTTATCATAAAATGTCTATATACTTCTTCATCTTTCTGTAAAATTTATTAGCACATAACATCAAAGAGCCAAGCATAAACTTATGTGGTTATATTCTTATTCTTGAAAATAGGAATTTTACAACTTGGGCATCTATTATCACATCCTTGTTTTATGATTTTCTCAAATTCTAATTCTTAATTTACTATGTTTTATTAGAAAAAGGTGTCAAGATGAAACTTATATGGCTTTCCTTTAATTTTTAAGCATAATTTTTTGGAAGATACAAATAAAGAGAAGATTATATAAGTAATAATGCTTATGATTATTAACTTAAGAGTCTTTAAGTAAATTATTTGTATTTTAGATTTATTTAGTTTTTGGTATAAATTCAGACTATTAAGAATCTAAAAGATTCTTAAATCTATAAATATTTTCTTAAGATTGAATTAAGTTTACATTTTTTTGATTAAAGGTAAGCTTAGTAATAGAAAGGATAAAGAAAAGCTTAGAAGACGATTTAGTTATAATTTAAATTAGAATAGCTTTATAGCCAATGCTACAGATTATTATTTTAGTAATTTAGTTTCCCTAATAAAGAGTTCTTAAATATAGAGATTATTAGCAAACTATATCTCTTCTAAGTAATAAAAATCCCATTAATTCTATCAAATGCATTTAGATCATTAACACTTATTGCAAATATTAACGTTCTATCTTGTGTACTCCACTATAAGAAACTTATTTATCAGTAATAATTTTCCTTAAAATATACTAAAAATATTGAAATTTAGAACTTAAACTCTATTTAGACAAATAAATAGCAGAAAAGCAAGAATGTTATAAAACTGAGATATGATATTAGTTGGATTTTGGTCAGATAGTAACTTAAAATAAAGAAATAAATTGCTATAAAGATTTTACTATATAAATAAAAAGATTTATAAATAAGGTTTAATAAAAAATGTATAAAGGAATTATTAAATATAACAATTAATCATTTATACTACATTCGTTCTTAAACCACTTCCTTCTTTATTTATTGTCAATTTAATTTTTATATTATAGGAGCAAACATTTAAGATTGATGACAATTTATAAATTATAATTTCTTATATTTAATAAATAACCATAAATAGAAATTATAATAACATCTTATTTGTAAATACTTTATTATGTCAACCTATGATATAAATCATAGATTTCGTTTTATTTAAATTAATTAATTATTTTCTCTGTTTTCTATTTGTTTCTTTACTCTTTCTACTCTTCGCCTATTTTCTCAAAATTATTTTTTTGCTCTTTATTGTTTATAATTATCCCTATTTGATTTTTCCTAATATTATCTATTTTATACAAATTTCTAACCAAAATTCTGATTTTTAGATATTCTGTTTACTAGATAGAAGAGACCTGCTAGCTAAACTATATTTGATCAAGGTTATAAATATATATTTCCAATTTTTTATCATAAGATTTCATCGAACGGATTTATAAATAATTCTAATATTAGAAGCATTCAAAGATTTATCTAAATTTTTATATTATTTTTATTGCAGAGTTGCTTTTCAATGAAAAATGATGCAAATGTAAAAATATAAAAAATAATAAGTAATAGTTCGTAATTTAAAATTGATATTATTCTTAAATTTATGCTAAATTTATTATAATTTATTTCTGGAAATTTCTAATACTCTTAAAGTTGCATCGGAATATCTGGATAGTCAGTAAATCTCTATAATTTAGAATTGTTTCTTTACAAAATGTTAGCTAATTTTTCTTCAATATAGTTCTTAACAGGAAGTTAGCATAATTTTGTGAATTGGATGTTATTATTTATTTTAGAAAAATAAATAATAATGTTTACTTGCTAAAATTATTGCAGTTATAAATACCAAAAAACTCTTTTAGTTTAAAAATAAAAATAAACATTTTATATAGTAAATTAAAGACCTTAGCTTTAAAACTCATGCCTTATCATTAGTA
The DNA here is from genome assembly GCA_946699065.1 of Loxodes magnus. Lineage (NCBI taxonomy): Eukaryota > Ciliophora > Karyorelictea > Loxodida > Loxodidae > Loxodes > Loxodes magnus. The sequence goes on along the minus strand of CAMPDV010000006.1, from coordinate 1,540,876 downwards.
TGGCAATATTTCAATAAAAAGTTAATTATTAACATAGTATAAAATTGCTCTTAGTAATCCTATGTAAATTGAATTTAAGTAAAAGACTATAGTAAGCTATAAAAGAACAAAAAAGCAAAATATTTATTATGAAAATTTAGTTTTTCAAGAAAAAGCAAAGTGGATCAATCTTCTGTGCATAAATTATATGGAATGATGGTAAATATATAGAATAAAGCAGTTTTAAAGCAAAAATTACTATAGTTAATGAAAGACAAAAATGAAAAAAATGGATAATTCATAATTAAATATTAACCGAGCTTGAGGAAGGCAATATTCTAAAAACGAAAAATATCAAGAAGCTTTCAAATACCTATTACTAGAAAATATGATTTAAAGTAAAGAAAAAGATTAGAAATTTATAGACATAAAATAAAATAGTTAATCTGCTAATATATAATAACACTAAAATCAAATTTTATTACTATCAAACTTCATTTAAATAAGATAAGTACCTAAAAAGATAAGATTTAAATTTTATATATATTATTTTGTTCTACCTTGATATTTCGCCTAATTATCCTTTAAAAAACTTATAATTATTATATAAGACTCTTTTTCTGATATACTATTTACTAAAGCAATTTAGATATGCTTATTAAAGTTAACTTTATAAATAAATTTAATCATTTAGCCTAGTTATAACGATTATACTAATAAATTTATAATATAGCTAAAAATAAAGGCATAATTACTAAAATTTATTTTCAATTCTTTAATACCACATAGCAACAGCTCATTTCTAGATTAAATAAAAATTACTTCTTTACACTTTTAATCTTATATTTTCGAAACTCCCAAATTTCTATATAATTTAATGTTTTATGAATTAAGCTTATTTTAATAAATGTATAATTCTAATATGAACATTTCAAGTTTCTTTCTATCTTTATTTAATCTTAAGCAAGTTATTTCAGTCTATTAACTTTCTCCTAGTTATATTCTATTCTTATATAATGTTTCTTAGACTACTAATTAAATAAATTTGAATAAAAGAAACAGCTAGCTAGATAAGAATAGCTATAATTATTATTTTATTTTTAGAAACTATTATATATAAATTTATGGGAAATTATGATAAATTGAGAAAGATTTATTTGCTGGGAATAGAAAAGCAAAAAAGGAAAAAAGTAAAATGTGAAAGAAAAGCAAAAGTGAATGAAAAATAATGAGATATATATGATATTTTTAAGTAATTTAAAAACATTAGCTGTGTCCTTACTTGGAAAAAGCATATATTGTATTAAAAGTATCAAAAAACTCTTTAGTTAAAATTTAATTTATCTTAAGCTTATAAGCCAATGCTTATAGTCTTCAATTGCAAAAACTAAATAAATAAATTATAACTAGAGAATCTAAAATATATTGCCACAATTTTAAATGTTAAATTAAATAAAGCTATTTTATTCCAGTTCAGAATAGAAATCATCTTAGTTAGTGCTTAAATTTATTATTAATCTAATTATATTTAAAATTATATAGCATTCTTTAGTTACTTTTTAAAGAAAGAGTATAAATAAGAACAGGCAAACTAACTAGATGCTAATAAAAATAAACTATATTAAATTAGTGATTATTAGATAATAAGTTGCAATATAGAAGTTCAGAGTAATTTTATTCCAAGATAACTATATAAAAACTTAAATATCTACTATTTATTTTTTAGAAAGGAAGGATATATATTATAATGGTCGCTGATACCTAAAAAATTAAATTTAAAATTAACTAAGATTTTAATATTTATAATGCAAGATAAAGTAATAAAATATGAAAATAAGAAAAAAATATTTTGCCTAACTACACTTATAGTTAAAATTTAATAAACTAGATATAATTTTAATTTATATAGATTTAGTGTAAATGAAATGTATGCTTTAAAGTCATACTATGGAAGGATAAATAAAATTTTTTAAAGGTTTATAGATAGCAAGTTAGTTAACTTTTATAATATATAAGTACTTAATAAAATTAAAGTAATGACATTCATAAATAATAACGTTAAAAAAAATTTAAAATTAATAAAAAGCAAAGAGAATTTATAAATTAAGACTGTTTGCAAGTGTTCTAACCTGTATAATAAAGTGATTTGTTAATTATATTATATTACCTATGCTGATATAGTTACAGGCTGTAAATAAATGATAAAAGTGAAGCTAATATTTACTACTTTTTTCAAAATAGTATTGTAGTTATAAAGAAGAAAACTGTATATAAATGAAATTAATTAACAATATCTCAAAAAACTAATGAAAAAATCAATGAATAATGCTTTTGCAAATTATTTAACAAAATAAAGAAAAGACAGAATAATTTACGCTTCATAAGCATTTTCTGTTTAACTTTTGTTTTTGAAACATAAAAATTTCGTTATAAATCTACAAATTTGTAAAGTAGAATACGTAAATATACCTAATTAATTTAAAAAAGTAACAGATTGTATTTAACTCTAATGGAATATTAAAAGTATTTAGAGAAATCAATAATAAAAGATCAAAAACACCTTCAAGAATTTTAATTTCAAAATAACAGCTTCCAAAGAAGCAAGAGTCCTACGTTATAAGTATGTTTTTATTGTATTTCTTTAGGTTAATAAAATAGAATCTAGGAAATCCAAATATCGATACTCCCCCAGTCCTCTTTTATCAGGTGGACGCATGACAATTGGCAGAAATTAGATTCTTAGTAGAAATAATAAATCCACAACAGACTTAAAAAATATTACTTCAAATTAGATTGGGGATGAAGTAATTAAGCCAAGACAATCTTCTTTTAATCTGGATAAAAATGCAGTTGTATTGAAAAATTAAAGTATATAATCAGAAAATTTTATCAAGTCTAGTAAATAAGTTGGAATTTAGACTGACTTCTCGTCAAATAAAGAATTTATGCCTAATAACTTCAATTGAGGATAAAATGGGATGCAAAGAGGAATATTTAGAGCACCAGTATTTTAGAATTCTCCTTAAGTGATCATTCCAAATAATTTTACATCTACTTACTAAGAGTAATACGCAAATTTGCCAGGTCAACTTAATATAGAGTACAAGCAAGTGCAAAGAGGAATCGGCCTGAAGGATTTGAGCTAAACTATTCCGAAATCAATTGACAGTAGATGGAGCTACATGATAAAAGATCTCTGGAGTACTGTTGATGAAGTGAGAAAGAGCTCTGACTATGAACCTCCTATAAGAGAAGTTAAAGTTTAGAAAGTAAAGAATATAACAAAAGATTTGAAGTGAAATGTTTTATTAATAGTTTTTTCATTGCTTTAGCATTTTCAATCTTTCTACTATGCCTGGATGAGTTAAATTGAATTTCGCATATAAACTGTCTTCCACAAAATTGCCTTTATTCTGTTAAAACAGCTTAATCAAGCAGGTATACAAATCATCTTATTTCTTTTATTGCTTTGCATAGCTGTCTGCTTAAAATTCAAAAGTTCGACTAAATGCAACTTAAATTATTTGGTATAAAAAGCTAACAGGGTTATAAAGTAAGCTGAATATGAATAAGCTAATAAAGGCATTACATTGACCCTGACCAGTAAATCCAAAACATGAACACATAAATGAATTATACATTGTATAGGAAAATATTTGGAGCATTGAAACTATGTATATCTAATTCATTATGAGTAGTCATAATGTATGGCTGTATTTCCAGTGTCCAATTTCATGGCATAGGACACTTAAAATTTCTCCATGTGTGAAGTTTTCTTTGATCAAAGTATCGAACAGGACTATTTTTTTAAACTTCCAAATCCCATACAAAAATGCATTGCTATGACCTGTTTTAGTTGAAGAATCCATTACTTTAATTCCTCTTAAAGGATAATCTGTCTGCTTCGCAAGCTCCTCAATTTTAGTTCTAAGCTCACCTGGTTCTAAGTCTACAAATTTATAGAACAAAGGAGCTATAAAGTTAGGTATTAGAATCATGAGCAAAAGGCTAACTACAAGAATGAATACACTTGTATAAAAGACAAAGGAATCTCCAGTCCATAAAATTATTTTGAGGAATAGTACCAATATTGGAATGCCAATCACTCCCGTTACTACTAGCATTTTTATAGCATCCTTAATAAAGACTTTTAACGTTTGCTTGTTAAATCCATGCTTTTCTTCAATTACGAAAGTTTTGTACAATGAAAATGGTAAGGACGAAAATTACTAAAAGACGGTAAGAATACCGCAAAAAGCAATAGGAGTTCAAATATCATCTTTAACTATATTAAGCTCTATGAGAGTATACATCCAAGCATATCCGTTAAAATACAGGAATAGTAAATATTCCAAAGTCTACACATAGTTAGAAACAAAGGAGAAATGGAACTTATCACGGTTATAATCCTAGGAACTATCAAATGTCTTCTAGTCGACAATGTCCGTAAGCTCAGGAGCTATTTATTTCTCGTAGTGCTTTTTGCACTGTCTAAATTTAAGGTAAGTTTCGAATAGATATTAGAATAAATCGAAGCAAATAACAATCTCTAGCAGTGGAAGCTGCATTTATAAAATAATTTAAACAGAATAAAAAATAAAAATCATAATGCTTAGTATATTTTTAAGCTATCTGCTCTAATTCTATCTATAAATTCTAGCTTACTAATACTAATTATTAGTCTGCCTCATAAATATTATTCTTAGTATATGTATTAGTATATTCAACATTATATTTGTAATTTCTTTCCTTTGAAAGCTATAATTGAGTATATTTTTAATAAGGGTTTTCGTTTAAACTCTTAAAAATTTTGACAATATTTAACAAATTAAGCAACACTAAATAAATATACTCTTATATAGATTTCATTAACTAAGAATCATGCATTGCTTTCAATTCGTACCCAATTAATTTATAATATAACTCTTTTTAATTATTTCTCTAACTTAAGTTTATTATAATCAGAACTCTTTTTCCTCTCCTTTAAACTTTATTCGTTAAGTTTATTAAAAAGCAAACAGATTAAAATGCTCTATATTGCTATAATATATAAAGCATTTCTTTCTTATATAAAGTTTAAAATACATAATATTATAAAGGATAAAGGAATGAGAAGTTACTAGTTAAAAGGCTAAATTTCTACATTAATCAACTATTTTATTGAATGAGAAATTGAAGAAATAAAAAAGCATAATTAGTGAGATTGAGTATAGATGAAGATTTGGTAACTACTAAGGTAAGTTAAAATGAAAATATGATTAAATAGTTAAATTTAAATTTTCTACTATCTAATTAAAAGTATTTAAGTCAGGTATGATAGTTATAGAGGATAATATATCAAGCTAAATAAAGCATAATTTAATACTTTATCCAATATTTTCTTTTCTTTAAGTTATATTTAAATCCATTCAAGTAATCTATTTACTTAGTATCGAGATTTTAATCCATAGAGATAATTGCAAACCAATAATTTTGACAATTATTTAAGAATTATTCACTAGCAAGATAAGCATAAAGGCATTATGCTCTGTTTACTTGATAGTATGTAATAAAACAAGAAGAAACTGCTGCTTTACTTGCTATATTACAAATATTTAATCAGATTATCCTAATTTAATATAGTTATACTTGCTAATTCTTATTACCTAAGTTATTATATAGCTTAAATTAATGAGACTTGCTTTTTAGCTAATAAGTTAGTTATCAATAGCTAAGTAAATCATTTGGATTTAGGCTGTTTTTCGTTATAATCAAATATGCCTTTTAAATGAACTTTCTTTATATTGTTGTCTTATTAAACTAATTTATCAATCTACATAAGCTGAAATGCTTAGAAATATCTAAGTAAAGGTATCTTCTTAATATATAGTAAAGGAAACAGAGATTTCTCTAGTCGTTTCTAGAGTTTCAATAGATAAATAGCGATATATTTAATATATAGCATTGAAATAAAACCAAAAGAATGAAAATAACTAGTTAATAAGTATCTATGTAGTATTTTATAAAATGAAGTAGTCAATTAAACCTAAAACCACTAGCACCAACTATTGGAATAACTCTATCAATATGTCTTAAGATTAACACATCTAAGCTAACTAGTTACTAAATCTTACGACTAACTAGCAAATTACTATTAAGTAAAACGGTAATAATCAAGATAAACCAATACAAAACGGAGTGCTAAATGGAAATCTTAAGAAAAATAGATAAAAAGTAAAGGTAAATACTTAATAGTAAAAGAAAATAAATTAAGATAAAGAATAAAACACTTCTAGGAATGAAAGTGCAAAGACTAGCGATAAAAAAAGATCTTCTTCTTTAAATTTTAGTAAAAGCAGGACTTAATATGCTAATTAAACTTAACGCGCTTCTAGTAAAAATTAGAAAAAAGCGAGTGAAGATTATGAATTTGAACTCTGTAAGTTCATATAAAATTTGTCTAATAGATAAAGCTAACTATAAAATAAATTAAAAGTAGAGTAGGACAGTAGAATAAAGCTTTTTAAGACTGAGTAATAAGATATAATATAGTCAAAATAAGAGTAATCCTAAAATGAGGATAACACTGAAGAGGTCAGTTTAATGAAATAAAAATGAGTGTTTTCTCTCATAGGCTCATCATTATAAAATAGTAGTCCTACTAAACCTAAGGAAGAGCTTCAAAAGAAAGCAACAGGAGCCTTTAATTTATTTAGTAGATTTGGATAAGGCTAAGTAAAATAAGAAAATGATATAAGTATTACTGATAGAAAAATAGAAAGCGATAAAATAAAAACTGTCAAAAGAGATTAAAAGTCTAAAAGCCTTATCTAAAAGAAAGTAAGACATACTAAAAAGGGTTTTAAACTTGTTATGAGTAAATAGTTTATTCAATAAAACGATATAGCTTTGTAAAAATTCAGGTAATATATGGAAAAAATAAATGCTCAAGCAATTAATTAGTTCAGAAAAATAAGTGAAACAGTATAAAAACTTCCACCAACTTCTGAAGCTTATATGATAGTTCAAAATACTGCACTTGCATTCCTTATAATAATAAGCAATATAAAATGTGCTGGGACGCAATGCTTCAAATTACCAGTTGGTTTTACGCTAAGCATGGAAGATATTACATTTAATTTCTAATATGCAGACGAAATAATATTGAAATTATCAAATATAATAACTGCTTTCTCAGAAGAGGCTTTTAACGTGGAAGTAATTAACTAGATAGTCTACTTCTTAGAAAAAGGTAAGATCATTAAGCTAAAATAGCCCTTTAAGATAGTAGATATATTTATTAACTTCTGTAGTGCCGTCATAGAATATCAAGAATTCCTCACAGCTAACTTATTACACAAATATGATTTAGATATCTCCTAACTTGGTAATTTAACCTAACGGAGCAATAATTCATTTAATACTTCATTTTTAAATGACTCACATCCTTCTTAGTTACTTAACTCTAGCTTCAACTTAAGATATACTCAACAAAGCTAAAATAAAATCCAAGACAGCTGTTTCAGTTATTTTTCAGCTGGAAAATGTAGTAATTAGAAGTAATCATCAGTAGAGGAAAAGAAAGATGAATTTGATTTTGCAAGTGAAAAGAGATTAATAAACAGCGTTAGGAAGAATTTCCAAAATTAATTCCTAAAAATCGAATAAACGATGTCTGATGAAAAAAAAATACTGCAAACAGTATCTAAACAGTAATTTGATTAATGCAACTAGCAGATCTAATAAGAAGACTAAGATTTAAAAAATTTTAAAGTACTCAATTAAAGAATGAAGTATCAGTTTGACCTTTTCTTTTCTGAAAGATTACTGAAATCAATAGAAGATATAAGAGGTAATAAATTTGGAACTCAAATAGGAAAAATAGTGATAGAAGCTGCTATTTTGAAGGTTAATAAATAACATTAGTCTTTGCTATAAGAGTTTATCAAAGTAAGCTTATTTCATTTAGACCAATGCTAATTAATTTTCTAAGAAGAACTTAAAAAAGTTTACTGAAAAATATTAGGACAAAAAAATATTCCAGAAAAAGATCCAAATTCTAGCAAGAGGGAAGCTTAATGAAGCTTCCAGTAAAGACTGGATAAAATCTTATTAGGGTTTTCTTTAGAAAGTTAGAAATCTTTCAGCACAAAATGAGTATTAGAATCTTTAATGATTAACCCCCATTTAATTAGTTATTTATTAATTCATTACGCTTACTTAGCTACTACTATCATAAACAAAACTGATTTATATCTAAAGAACCTAAAAATCTTATTATAGTATATTAAGTATAACGAAATAATGTGGAAGAATACCTATATATTCTAATTAATCCCAATAGCTTTTTAAATAAATGATTTATATTCTTAAAGGTAGAAATGCATTATGTATAAATATTCTTTATATAGCCTATTTATTACACTATCAATTTAGACTAAGTCAATTATTGTAAACCTAATTTTTTAATTATATTAAGGCTAAAATATAATTAGTTCCTAAAGTCTTTTTAATCATATTTTATATCAAATCAAAAATAGTGTCTGATTATTTCGAAAATAGCAAATCTAAAAGTAAGAGAAATCCAAAATTAGTTAATAAGAAACTCAACAAAAAATCAAATAGAAAGTGGTAAGAATTACCTCTAAAATATAATAACAGTTCAATGAGCTTTCATCCTATACTATGAAGATTTAATATAAGACAAATATAAGAGTATCAACATATACAAACTAATAATGGTATAAAAGCTAGCATTTATCAACTAGTCTTTCATATTAAAATATTTCAAATTACTATTAAGAAACCCCTTTATATCAATGAATAAAAATTTACAAGCTAATATCTAAGTTTAAACTAGAAATAATATCTTACTCAGTTACTAGGTAAAAATGATAAGAGTGAGCTTATTTTACGTTTTTAACTAATGAATCTATTAAATTCTAGCCTTTCTAAACTCTTAAATTACTCAGTATTGAACAACTTAAGATATTAGTATATGCAATTTAATAAGAAACTAATGAGCGATTTATTCTATTTAAGAAAAGGAATAAAGATAAACTATTATTAATGATAGTAGGTGCTGTTCTTGTGATTTTCTTATTAACGAACATTTAATTATACTAATGCAGAATAAACATTTATTTATTTAAGGTTTAGAAAAGGAAATTTTCAATATTTTATCATTCTTATTGATTTAAAGTTTTTGTAAAGACTAAAAGTTTACTAATTTACAAGTTCAAAGAAGCTCGATATATCTTTCATATAAAATGGAACTTAAAAGAATTAATTAAAATGAGGATAGCAAGGTACAAATAAAAAGCAAATTCTTTAAATATTTAAAAGGATAGAAAAAGAATGTAAGATATTAGAAGCATAATTAATTATATATACTTGCTATATAATGAAATATATCAATAAAATAAATAATTATAATCATTTATTAATATAACCTATAATGTTTACTTATTCAGATTCAGAAGTTTTTCTAAGTAAATACTATGCAATTTGTAAACTAAAAGAAATATGCTATTTAAATTATCTTAGAAGGAGCTTATCAATTATTTTCTTAGGCTTATATTTAATTAATATATAATAATCAGATCAGTAACGGCTTTTTTCAAATAGTAGAGTCTGATTTATTTTAAAGTAATATTTTATATAAAAATATTATTCTTAGAGTACCATTAAAAAGTAACTATTACTCAATGATTTTTTAATAGAAGAAAAACAGATCAATAATGAAAGATTTTCTTACTATAATAAAGCAAACTATAATAATCTATTTTTTAGAAAGCAATCTAAATGTCAAGCAGTAAGTCTCTTAGCTAAGGTAGATTTTAAATTAGATGCTGTATTTAAATAGTACAACTTTATAGAGGCTACTTATTTGATAACTTTTTGTAAAAAGAATTTCGAGTTTAAATATCTAGATAATCAAATTTTATTAATCATCAAAAGAATTATAGCAAAGAAATATAATAAATTTGATAATTTCTTAATCTTAAAATCTCACTAATTTAACCTTCAAAATAAAGATCAGATAATTAATGAATTAATTCAAAATAGATAAGGAGTCTTTAAATAAAACATAGCATTATTGGAAGAATTTCAGATTAAAATAGTTAAATTAGGATACTTTTTGATAGTTATTGGATAGTGTTTTATCAAAGTATGATAGCTATACCTTGATTAATTCTATATTTAATAAAGTTACAAATTAAAATAAAGGATTACTATTTTCTTAAATGAATTAAAACACTTCTAGCAATTTAAATCCATAGAAACTAAGCATCAATATAATATACTACTAAAATGCATTAACTCATTTCAATTTAAAACAAAGTTTAAATGTAGTTTATTATTCAAAAAACCAAGCATAAATATGAATGGCACTTTAGAAGGTGAAAGGTATGAAAATTACCTTAAGAACCTCAAAATAAGATTGGAAGTTTTAATTTTAATAAGCTTTTAAAATGCAAGAGTAGATTTAAAGAGCTAATAAATTCCATTAAAAGGCAAATAGTATAGTTTTCAAATAATATTCAATATATGAAGCATTAAATCTGAAATTATTGCATAATATCGTGGTTTTACTTTAAATATAAAGTTCTTTTATTTAAATAATCCTCCATTTTAATAATATGGAATAAAGTGAAGATCTACTATTAATCGAAGTTTCAGCACAAGATATAAAGTATTCTAAAGACTTAGTAGTAATATCTACTCGTATTCCTTTTAAAAAGAACTATTTATAATTAGGATTGTAATTGAGTACTTATAATAGTTGAGTATGTGATTTAGGAGTAACTGAAATTATTCCACATGAAAATAGCCCTAGCTTCTAGAGGAAATTCTTGATTGATAAGGATCCTAATCTTGTTTTATGAATATATGTCAACCATTGCAAGCATCTTGATCCTGTTTTTCTAGGATAATCTTTTATATATATAAGTGATATCCTTTAAGCTGAAAATTATAACATGTAATTGAATTTGGAAGATAAAAATAGGAAAAAAATCGATCAAGGAACGGTCACTATAAAAGTCTAAATAATAAAAAGTTCTGACATTTATAATTATGCAGTTTTGAGCTTCCATGGAGAAAAGTTTGTTAATGAAAGTTGGATTTACACTATCGATCCGTTTATTGTTTTTTACTAAATTGATTAAGAAGAGTATAAACCTGTCTATTGAACTGAAATAGTAAAGGATAATATAAATCCTTAATTTAAAAAGTAAATCATACCTTTATAGCTCTTATGTGGCTGTAATATAGAAACAAAATTTCTAATACGATGCTATAATTATGACTCATCGTTTGGAGCTAACTAAAACTTTATTGGCGAAGCAGAATGTTCGCTCAAAACCATCCTAAGTGGTTAAGAAGTTGATTTAATTAGCCCAAGTAAAAAATCAGAGAATAGGTATTAAAAATCAGGCACTCTAGTTTTTGACAGTTTGTATCTAATAAAATAGCTTAAGCAATACTTTCCAGAAAAAGAAGAGTCTCAAGAGTGAAAAGATAAGATTTGAAGTATAACCTCATATCATTATTATTATTTAGTTTTATTAAGAAAGGATGCTGAGGCTCTCTTAATTCTATTAAGTATAATTGATTATTTCACTAGCTTCTCATCTATTTTTAGTTATTAAAGAAGCACTTATTGTAGCTAGTTATACTTCCATTATAAAAATAGTAAATACTTTTGTGAAATTTAGACTTTATAAAATATTTAGTTTTAGATCTATTAGAATATTTAAAATGTATACATAAAAAGAGCTTACTTAGTTTGCTATTGAAAAAGGATTTAGACTAGTTAGATGTATTGAGGATTTAAAAGTAGATCAAGCAGAATAAAAACTAAGTAATATTAACAACAATACTATAAATGCTTTTCTCAAAGTTTAATCAAAACTATAAGCTTAAGAATCTAAAATTCTATCTTTAATATCTTAAATATAAGTATATATTGGTAGAAAGGATGATATATAGTTTGAAGAGGTCATTCTTAAGAAGTATAAAGATTATTAAAAGTTAGATTATTTGAATTTATATAGCTAAAATGACTTATCATACTTTTATACTAATCATCTATAAAACTTAATTTTTAAGGTTTCATGAAAAATCTAAAAAATATTATTACTAAGAAACTAATAAAAATATAGAAAATGTATTCCTTTTATTTAAATTAATACCTTTATTTAAAAATTAGTCTTTAGTATTTTTCAGTTGGATTTAAATATCTTTTGAGTCACATAAATAGTAATGAAACAAATAAATAGTAATTATGAAGGTTTCTTATTAAAAAATATGCAATAAGAAATAAATTCATAGTGTTTTAATATAGCTCCGCCCCTCTCTACCATAATTCATAAGATAGTAACTATTATTTTATGAGTTAAATCTCAGTTTCATTGTCGAAATAAAATAAAATCTTCCATCTATTTTAAATTATAATAAAATATCAGCATACATTACAATATGTACAAGATACTCACATAAAAATAATTTGCATCCATATAGTATCCTTTGCTTATTTTACTTAATATAATAAATTGTCTAAAGAATTTATAGCATAATATTTATCTTATTAAACATAAACTATTCATTTTTACTATAAACTCTTTTTAGTCCTAGGTAGAGAGGATTTAATAAAATGAGTAAGAAAAATAGCAAATATAGAACTTTATGCAGTTTGTTTAAAGTATTGTTTTTGGTTGGAAGTAATTTTCTTCTATATATTTATTAGGATAAATTATGCATCCGTAGAGAAAAAGTTCTTGCTTTACTTTGACACAAGCTCCTAAAATACTTTCTTCAAGTCTACATCATTCTTCTATTTTGCAATTCCAAGCAACGATAGAATCTTTTATAAAGCTATGCTTTGCTATCTAACTTCCTTTGAAAACAACAGAATTTATAATTCTAACTCCACTTTATATCACAACGTCAGCTCCAATAACTACGTTAGGTCCTATTTTACATCCTTTCGAAATCACAGCAGTAGGATGGATAAGTACATTTCCAACAATTTATTCGTTTACTACACTTAACTTTTTCTGATTTTTTATATAGAGACTATGGAGATAAAGTTAAACAGCTTTCAAATAATCTTTAGGCTGTCCTGCATCCATTCAAAACCCTTTCAACAAATATGCCATAATCTGCTTTTCTAAAACCATCTAAGGAAAAATCTCCCTTTCCATGGACTAGAATTTTAGGCTAAGCCTGTCGAGAACAGAATTGTTAAAAATATAGATTCCACCATTAATGATATTTCCTTTATACTCAAGTGGTTTTTCAAAAAATTGTGTTACATTATTGAACTCATCTAACTCCACCACTCCGAATTTACTAGGATCTTCTACTGTTGTAATCATAATAGTAGCTTCCTTTCCATGGTTTCTGTGAAACTTGTACATTTCTAACAAATCACAATCACATATTACATCACTATAAATAACAAAAAAGCAACCATCGCCATCTGTTTTATCTTTGTCTAAACTTTAAATTTCTTAAACTATTAAATTTTCTGCTAACTTCAGAGGTCCAGCTGTACCTAATGGTTCTGTCTCCTGAGAAATCTAGAAGACTATTTGAAATTCTTTTTGCTTCTGAAGACAATATTCCTATAATTATTCTGATAAGTAGTTTGTAGCCAGAATAATTTCCTGCACCCCAGCAGAAATACAAGCATCTATTTACTAATCGATCAAAGTTTTATCAGCGAAATCAACAAGGGGCTTTGGTACTGTTAATGTTAAGGGTCTTAACCGTGATCCAAATCCGCCTACCATGATAACTGCCTTCATTAGTTTAAAATTATATAAATGAAGTGAGTATTTTACTCAATTAATCTTAAACTATTTTCTAATTAATTTACTTTTTACTAAAAAATTAATTCTTTTCTTACTAACCACTTTATCATTTTTCTTCCAGTAAACCATTACACCTTCTAACTATTATTTTAACCTTTTACAATTCACCCTTCATCCTAACTACATCCAAGAGTCTTTTTTCCTTATATTTTGAAATTTTTTATAAAATCTTTTCAAAAGGTAATATCTACAGTTTTCTATAAAGTGGAAATTTAAGACCTATTATACAAAAAATCTATCTTATTTACTTAGAATTAGTAAATTCAGTCACAGTAACTTAAAAGAATTTAATATAACAAACGCATATAGCAGTGAAACTATAATTAACACTATGCTTCTTTAATTTAATGCATATACTGTAAATTGCTCGATAGATTATAGAGAAACCCTCTCTATTTTATATTAAGCTCATAAATATTTTACTTCTTCTTGCTAATTTTCTTTTTCTTAATTAGCTATTTAATAGACATCTTTACTATATAGCTTTACTTAATTAAGTAAGCTTTTCGAAGTTTTCTAATAAAATTTTCTTATTGATTTTTTAATAATGGTGATGCTATATAGATATGTTAGATTATTAAAGACTAGATTTTATGTTTTAGATTTAATATCAAAATGGTAGATAAAGTGATTTCTTAGTTATTTATTAAGTACTTTCACTATAATGTTTTCTGCTAAAAATCTATCATTATAATTTCTTCTATTTGCTTGATATTTTTGTAGCTTTTATTATATAAAGATATCTTTAATAAAATGCTTGATGTTATAATCTAAGCAATAGGAGATTATAGCCATCAAATAATATCTTAAGATATATATCATTAGCATTATAAATGATTTGAAACTCATTTTTTAATAAATCTCAATGGTAATTGCTATTACCTTAAGTTCTCTCTTTATTGAAACTCTTAAATACAGATAACAATATATTAATCACAACTAAATTCATTTAATTTTATTAGACTTACATCAATTAAGCACAAGAACTTTAAAAATGACATCTAAGTTGTTTACCTTGCAAGATTCTAATTCTTAATACTTTTTACTTATTGTACGATTTAATTTAGCTTAACTAATATTCTCTTGGTTAAGTTACTATCTTCTAATTTAAAAAGCAATATCATTGCCCTTTTCTCTAACTATTCTAGATTACTTAAATTAAATTGAATCTTTTGAAATACTTAAATGTTTAATACTTCTTGCTATTAGATAGCTTTATGTATAATCTTATAGAATGGCTTAAACTTATTTTAATATTTTGGCTACTAATTATAGGTTGAAGATTATCTTTAGTATCTTTTAGTTCTTCTAAATATCATTAGAAGCTTTTATTAGTCAGAGTATAGATGTATAGCTTCAGGGCAACTTAAGCTTAATAATGTAAAATAATTTCTCTTAAATGACTAAAAAATTAAATGTTGATAATCCTCATATCACGTACTTACTTCTTTTTCAGACTTTGTGTTATTCCACATTATTATGACAGAACGAATTAGCTCTATTATGCCAAAACCATTTTTAGCTGATACTTAGAAGTATAGAATTTAATTCTAGCAAGCTAAATTGAAAGCTTCTTCAAAGCTTACAGTTGCTAATTGTAGCAAATCAGATTTGTTTCCCACTAAGTAAATGAGATGTTCTTTATTAACGCTTTTAATATCTAGGAGAATAGAATTTATTTTAGCAAATGAACTATAATTTGTTATATCAAAAACCAACAATAATATTTGGAATCCTTTATACAAAGACTTCATATAAGGCTGGAATTTCTCTTATCCAGCTACGTCAAATATTTGAATTCTAAATTATTGGCCTCCAAAATTTTCTGATTTAGCATAATATTCAACTCCTAATGTAGTTTCATTAGCTTCATCTATCTTATTTTAAACATAAAATTAAGCTATAGAAGATTTTCCTGTTCTTTCATCACCAACCATCAAAATCTCTATGAATGGACTATGACATAAAGCGACCATAGTATAATTATATAAAATAATTAAGCTAAAAGTGAAATTTCATTCTTGATTCATTTTTAAGCTTAAAGTAAGCAGGTAAAACTCATAAGTTTAAGTATTTTAAAGCATAGGATAGTAAATATAAATTGATAAACTATAAGCAATACATAATTTAACTTTTTATACTATCTTATCCCTTTTGTTTAAAATACCTATTTTTATATCTTTTAGCTCTTATTAGAGATATTAGTGTGGGTCATATGATACATTAATAGCATTAATATTAAAATAATAGCAACTAGTTTATAAATTGAAGTGTGATATTATATCTTATAAGTTCTAGGTTAGTATGGGAGATATCATTACAAGGTGTTATAGAATGTACTAAATTATCTTTCCAATTTATATTGGTTCTTGCTTTAATTAGATAGAAAGCTTTCAAGTTTTTCTATAAGAAGTCATTTTACTAGTATGTTTGTACAGTTTCCTTAATAATTTAACTTTATTTAGAGATTAAATAATAAACTAATGCTATAACAATTCAATTCTATTATGGCTTTTACGCTTACAAAGATAAAGGCTAAAATATTATAAAATCAACCATTTATATTTCCTCAATAGTTTAGCAAGGTTATTTTTATTAAGCGATAGAATCCAAATTAAAACCTTAGAAACGAAAAATAATAGTAAGAATAGAGAGAATAGAGAGAATATATCTATAAAAAACAATGAAGCAAAAAGTAAATTAACTAAGTAAATACTAAATAGTATATCATTAAGAAATTAATTTTACCATATACAATGCTGCTATTATTGTGTTAATTATATCTAGTTCTTGAAAGATATTAATAAGCATTATATAAGATAATAGAGAATAAAAGAATTATTTTAATATCATTTAAAATAATATTAAAAGAGACAAATGAAGTATTTTAAAAGCATATTCAATATTATATTTTTAAAGAAACTTAATAGTAGAACTTAGTAAATAAAGTAATTTTCAACTTTGTTTATAGGTAGAAAGAGATAATATAATAAATTAAGTTGCGCTTTAAATTTCTTCAAATCAAAATGAATATAGAAAGAAAGCTTTATTAATTAAGTTAAGTCAAGTCATTAAGTAAAAATTGAGATAAATAGTTTATGACTATGTGAAAAATAGACTTCAATGAAATATCTAAAGTTAATATTTTTCTAAATATTTAGCAAGTTTTATGATTAATAGCTTTATAAGTTATTTAATTTAAAGTAACTAGATATTATAGGTGAAAATAATTAATTTAAAGCACTTTGTTTGATTATATATAAAGATATTGCAATGAAAATATAAATAAATTGACTTAAAAATGTAATTCATCTCTTCACAGCCGCCTGCCATTTTTCGAAACAATCCGTTCCTTCTTCTTGAACATCCTACCGAGCTTTACCAACAACTACCGTACCGTCCTTCTTAATAACTAACAAAATAGGAATACCTGTAATTCAATATTTATTTACGATGAATTTATTTCTTTCGTCGCTTTTTGGAATAGCACATCAAGAAGCTCTTGATAATTATTTTTAAACATCATTATCTTCTTTATCAAAAGCTATATACACTATCTCAAATTTCTTATCCTCTTCCAAAAATTTGCTAGCTTTGTTTCCTTTGTTTACTTTCTCATAGAAATCTAATAAAACAGGAGTGAATTCTTCACAGATTCTGCTGCTAAGGGAAGCGAAATAAAGGGCAATCACTTCAACACTTTCAAGCTATGATACCGTAATAAATTAATCTCCAGCTTTCTCGAATTTATCTCCTAAGATAGTAGACAAATAATTGAAATTCATTTATCTTATTTATTAGATATTTCTATTAGTTAAAATAACCAGTCACTACTTTATATTCATCAAAATCCTTTTAGTTATATAATACACTTCTTTAAATGTATTTGGTACTTTAAACCTGTGCTTATAATATTTTATAATATGTATAATACGAAGCTTTCTACTTTTTCTATATGCTAATGTTATAACTATTAAGAAAGATGATAAATCGATATAAAAAGAAAAGAGAAAAGTTAGATAAATCTATAATAAGCAAAAGCTCCTCAATAGAATTTGATTTTACAAGTATAATGCTGTATGTTTACTTTAACAAGTATAAGTATAATAGATATCTGTATTAGGTACTAAAGTAACTTTATTTCAAATCTTTCTAGTTTGCTACTTTTAGATAAATATCATTTAACTTTTAAGCAATTCAGTTTTATATATTACTTTCGAGACTTCTCATTAATCTTTCTTTGATCTTCAAAACTAAAGAAGATTGATGATTTTATCATATAATCATAAATCTTAAAATATAGGTACTTAAACTTTATATCTTAGAGAATTTGTAACAAATGAAATATTAAAGGTACTAGATTATAAAAGAAGAGTAAGAAATAGTACAATGAGATACTTAGAAAAATTAAATTAATTTCTATCTAATTCATTGGAACATTTGCCACTACTATCGATTACTTCCAATACCTATTCTGAATTCTTAAAATCAATATCGGACTAAAAGACTGATGTTCCTTGAGACTAAGATTGCTAGTATTCGTCTAAGCTTAAATAGTCTTGTGAATTTGCAGAAAAATATCCTTCTTCTACTGATTCGTATTTAATTATTATAGAAGGTTCCAAGATAAAGTCTTCACAAATGCTTTTTTAATTTACCTAGTTTCTTTTCAGTTTATCTACTTAAATGGTATTTTAAATTTCTGCAAAAGGAGAAATGGGTAAACCTATGCTCTGAAATCATTTGTGAGCTAAACACTGTCTTGCTGTTGGACGTTTTACTGGATCTGGATTAGCCATTTGCATAATTAAGTCTTAACTTTCTTGAGATATAGAATGTCAGTACTTTTCCTAAAAGAAAATTTTGCATTCTCTATTTTAATACAGAATATCTTAAGGCTTCTTTCCAGGAAATGGAGATCTACCAGATAGTAAGATATAGAGAATTATCCCTAAAGAAAAAATATCTACTTTTTATCCATAGGATTTGTTTTTCAAAATTTCAGGAGCAACATATCCTGGTGAACCACATCTCATTGTAAGATTTTCTTCAATAAACTTGCTGGCTAATCCAAAATCAGCAATTTTAAATTCATAATCTAAATCTTTATTCATCATTAATAGGTTTTCTGGTTTTAAATCTCTATGTACCACTCTATAAACTTCGTGCAGATTTACTAGAGCTTCTAAACAATTATATACAAGCTTTGAAGCTGCTTTTTCTGTAAATTTACCTCTTTTCAGAATCCTTTTAAATAACTCACCACATCCACAGTATTCCATGATTAGATGAACAAAAAATTCATCTTCGAAAACTCCATATAAAGTAATGACATAAGGATGCCTAATTCCTCTCATACATTCTATTTCATTAATAAGAGCAATGACATTCCTTGAATTCTCGGAAAGCATATTCTTATTAATAGTTTTAATGGCTACAGTTTCTTCTGTTTCTAAATTTTTTCCCATATACACTCTAGCAAAGTTTCCTTTTCCAACTTCTCTTTCTTTTTTAAAGTAAACATCTACATTAGTAAGCACACAGTAATAAGTAAGCCTTTTCACTCACTCTATATTAGATTCATAATCTGATGCTCATAGTTCTATAATATTTTAAGCAGAATAGATTCGAAACCCATATTTATCTTCATTTTCTATTTGCTCCAATCTCTTGAATTTCAGATTCATGAAGCCTTTTATGCTTCCAGCTTTCTTTTTAGAATAGTAGAATATTTCATTTTTCATAGCAACATATCTACTTTTCCATAAATCTGGGTTATTTCTTGATTTTTTATAGAGAAATCCTTCGTAAGTTGCGAGTCCTGCTAGTTTTTTTTTGTCAATATATTATTCACTAATTCATCCTTAATACTACTCATCCAGCTATGAATCGAATATTGATCTCATATTTATAATTAAAAATAGTTGATTAATTTTGAAAGCAATTAATTCAGTAAATCAAATTCTAGCTATATGTTTTAGAATTAATTACTTGCTACTGAATACAACTTATATCCCTTTATTTCTATTATGCAAATGCTAAATTATACTCTCCCTTCTATCTAGAGTTCTATTAGGCAATCTCATTTTTCCTTCTTTGAATTTAGCTGAATATGACTAATTAAAGAGGTGCCTTTAAATATTATAAATTATAATAGTACTTATGTGTGTGTTATTAAAGTGTAGGTATAAAAGACCATTTTAATGAATATAGACTAAATTGATATAAGCATCTACTTCATAAGTATAGTCTCAATTAATAGATTAATAAAGCATATATTAAATATAATTGCAAATAGACGTATAGGTTTCATTCTATTAAGGCTGCTTATATCATTACATTACAATTACTCACTTATTATTTTACGCTCTTAATACCAAGCTTTCTTACTATATTTACCTGATTATTATATGCTGTTATATAATAAGCACCTATATAAAACTTAGATATTGTATTTCCTTTGCTAAAACTCTAATCTTATTTAAAAAGACAGAGTTGGATATTTAAGTGATATTGAGACTAATTATTATAGTGTTAATTAGAAATAAAAACTTCAGTTTAAGTAAAGATAAAAGCTAGTTATTAAGCAATTTCCTTATTTAATTATATTAAGCATAATCTAATTAGTTACGATGCATTTGATTAGATTATACCTGTTTTAAGATTTAAGAATCTATACCAATCATTTAAATAGAATGATAAGTAGAGTCTAATTTATAGAAAAGCTATACTTTCCTTTATGAAGAATATACTATCTATATAATAAGTTATCAAGCTCAGTATACTACACTTGCTTTTATAACTTATCTAATTTTAGTTTGAAATAAGGAATATTATGCTAAGACTATCACCAACAAAATTATATAAGTGATAATCTTAGATCATCGTTTTTAAAAGAAAGATATTATGCTTTTTATGAGAAATTGAGTTAGACTAGCAAAATATTTAGTATAATAATACAACTAAGTTAATAGAAGTCTAAGCAGACTTTTAAATATGAATTTAATAGCTTTTTAAAATTGAGAAGCTAAATCGCTTTAATAATAAATTATTTGAAGGTGTTGCTTGGTATAAGCTAAGACAATCAAAACTTATAATTTAAGAAGGCAAATATACTAAATTATATATAAAACCTTTTATTCGTATGATATATAGATACTAATATTATCATATTGATTTTCCAACTGATAAATATAGCTATAATGATGATTTTTAATCAATAAATTTGAAAATATTAAAGCTTTCTTTCATTTCTTCTTTGCGAGTGAAGCATCCTTTTTCATCACAGACTATAGAGTAGTTTTAGCCATGTAATCTAACTCTCCTAATCTTTTACTATCAATTCTCTTTTTCCTATATTCAAGCTCCATCTAATCTTGCATTTCCAAGGCTTTCTTAATACGTTCTATTTTTTCTGGTCGATTTCTATGCCATTTGGACATTTTAGGTATTCTATCATAAGGATGTCTTTTATTTTCTTTCAACTACTTTTCTATAGGCCATGGAACACCTGCTTTCAAAAATTCCTTTCTTAAAAGTGCTTGATATCTTGCAGAAAGCAAAGGCTTGATATATCTTCCATTAACAACTTGCGAGCTGACGCCTTATGGAAGTGGAAGTCAAAACAATTTAGTTCACATTATAATTAAATAAATAATTATTAAATTTCTTATTTATTTCCCTTTCTATTTAGCTCTTCCTTATAAATCACTCTATACTCTCTCTTATCTATATCAACTCTATTTTGCATCCCTTTGCTAGAACTAGTCTGCTCTATTAAATATGAATAACTTTTATCAATTTAATAGTAGCAGTTAGATCTTAATTTCTTGATTTAAAGAGTAAGATTTAGCTTAATAGTTTAATAAAGCTTCCTATTAAATATCATGACTATAAAGAATCATCAAGTTCAATATCTACTATTTCATATTTTACTTTTAGAGATACTTCCATATAAACTATTGATATACTCTATACTCTAAAGCTCCTATATCTACTACCTTACATTTTATCTAATCATATTTACAATCACTTTAACTGTCTATCTTCATTCTTCTCTCTTAATAACGAATTTCTTTATATTAAGAAACTTTAGAAAAATATAAACTTATTGCTTTAATTTCTTTCAACTTTATTAATTGATTTCTAGCAAGCTTTAATATTGATATATTATAATAAGAGTAGCAAAAGAGACCTTAGTGTTTTATTAGTGGCATAAAGTTATAAACGATAAAAATTAGTTTAATTGATAAAACCTAAAAGTAATTAATAATTATCATTAAAAAGATTCTAAGTAAATTATTAGTTCATTAAGGAAAATTGAGTCATCAATTATTTAATGTTTACATACTAATTTTACATTCAATAACAAAGAAGAGTGAAGTTATAAGCTAAAAGTTCTAAGATTATTATATTAGAGCGAAGAAAGGAAAATATATTAACTTGAATAATTATGAAATAATTTAGTTACTATAACAGCATAATCAAAGTAACTCTGGCATTTTACTATTCTTTATAGATCATACAATCAAGCAATTTAAAACTAAATCTTAAATTAATTACATATAAAATAGAGCTGAAATTATATTTAAATATAACAGAAACAAAATTAATCTAGTTCTTAATTATTTTTAAAAAGAAGTAAGGTTATAGTTCTGGTTATCTAAACATAAATAAGTATAATTTCTAAAATTATAAGAATATTTTATAAATTTCCTAGGATAATCAAGTATTTATAGCTTTTAATTATAAGATAATTAAGATTTTAGTCCAACAAACTAGAATGTCTATCTAGTTAATTAATTCTATTTTTCTTCCAGTTTAATAAGTATTTTAGAAAGTACTTAATGGCATAGATAAATATCTATCTAGATATTTTTAACTTAAATAGAGTTAATGGCAAAGTTAACTAAAAGAGTAAAGATGGAAAAATATTAAGGAAGAGTAAATTTAAATTATCTATATAAATCACTTCAATACTAAAATGCTGATAAATTTTCAATTACTAGTTCAAAATAATCTAGATAATTTGTGGACTAAATAGAATTTAATTCTTAAAAAAGTAAGGAGCAAGCTTTCTTTTATTAATGTTGAAAATACATGAGAAGAAATAAAGAAATTATAAAATCTAAAGTGTGTAATTTATTTAAATTAAATATACTCATATAATAATATATTAGTATCCTAATTATGCATTATATGTTTACTTTCTATTTCTTAGTACTTTAGTACCATTTTGAACTTTCTATTATAGTTAAAAAAACTTTCTTTCTTGGTTGTTGGATATCTAATTTTGAGAAGAGTTATAAAAAGTTAATGGATGAATGAATATTTATTTTAGTCTTAGATTGATATCATCAATAATGACTTTTATCAAGCAAATTTTTTAAGTGATGGTCTTATAAATTAGTTTGAATTTAAAATAAAAACAGGAAAATATGCTACTTTAATATACACTAAAGTATTAAATAAAATACTATTTAAATAAACAATAATATAACCTTAAAGTAGCGCTTAGGAAAATTAATAATTAGATGCATGATAAAAATGTACTAATTTAGTTGAAGTTGAAAGAATAGTGAGGAGCTGCTAATTATAAATAATGAAAGAAACTAAAAAATGAATTAAAAGATTCCAATTAATTGATATCTAAAAATAGAAGACAGTAAAAGATATTCGAAATGATTAGAGTAAAGGAAGGTATTTAAATACATCTTTTAATATTTGGTAATTTAAAAATTGGTATTATTTTATTTAAATACTTTATTTATTTTAACAATTTAAAATTATTAACAGCAGCTCAATGAAGTTTAAAAAAAAGGAATTATTTTATTCACGAGTACAATTAAAAAATATAGAGGTGCTTTAATTAAATTTAATATAAGCGTATTTAAACTGCTTGGGCTAAGTAATAGAAATCTGCTTTTTATTTAAGATTAATTTAAAAATAAGAAAACTAGGTAAACTCCTAACTCCTTATTATTGACAAATGCATTTAAACATATAATTTACTTATTAGATATACATTTGTTTTAAAATTAGCTTATTATTCAATTAAGCTTCTATTTAAGAACTAATGATCAATGTTTATCATGCTTTAATAATAACTATAAGCATATTATTGTAAATAGAACCTGTTTTTGAAAGGAAAGCATACCATTAATATAGATAGCAACATTTAGCTTGATAAGCTTCATTTTTACATAGTGTTAAAGTTTTTAAGACTTGATGTATTTATTTGACCTGATAAAGAAGTAATAAGCATAAATGCTAAGTAACTAAGAAACTTGATTTCATCTTCCTAGCTCTTAAAGTTTTGTATGTCTTTTATTAAGTTCAAAGGCATTTTTTCTCATAGCGACTGAAGTGAAAAATAGAGAAGTTAAAATTAAGAAAATCTCTAATAGAAAATGGTAGAAGCAGAAGATATAGGTTAAATATTGGTTTCTTTAAAATAAGATCTAAATTTTTTAAGGGAAGGCATTGAATAGATACCATAATCAGATATAGCCAACTCTATCAAATAAAGACTTTAAAGGGTAGAAAATTCACTGCAAGATAAAGCTGGAAACATTTTGAAATAAATGATTTATAACTAGGAAAGAACGATGTAAGAACTGGACTACGTTAAACTTCCTCAAATTAACCCAGAAAATTAATAACAACCTCTTAACTACCCTAGAACTACAAGCTAGCAAAGACTTAGAGCTTCCTCTTTAAAAAAAGTAACTGAAACTGGATTTTTGAATAATTCTTTTAGGAAAAAGCCTTCACTTAATGTGAAGCAATAGATGACTTAAGAAAGAAATAAACTTTTTTTAGAAGATCCATCTTCTTCTATGGCTCATTCTTTGCTTAAAAATAAATTCGCTCTAAAATCTTAAGGAATCAAGCTAGGTAGGACTGTAGGAGCTACTCATTATCAAAAAAAGCGCAAACCTCCTAAACCTTTTGCGTTACACAAGAAATAGGTGAAAAAAGAGAAATAGGATCAATTAAAATAGCTGGATAAAGGAATGTACAATCTGATAAACTAAGGAATTATTAATAAAAATGAAGATTTATCTCTAATGTTTCAATCAGGAGCTCCTACTATTATTTCTACAGCTTCATAAATGCATAATTGGGATGAAAAATTTGAAAGACCAGCTGAAATTGCGACTGGAATTATTCCTCAAAATATAAAATTCGATTTATCAAAACCTCCTGAAAGCGCAATCGTTAAAGTAAAATCAACTCCTAAAACTATCAAAACATCTGAACTATAACTTGCAATTTTTGAGCCAGTTTAAGAACATCAATAGCAAAATCTAGCTATAGAGGTTTATTAAGAACCTTAATAGAAAGAATAACCCAGAGAATACGACGAACTTCTAGATACATACTCTCTTCATCATTTTATGATTCGTAAAGGTCAAACTATCGAGCAAACTCCTGAATTTATTAGTTACAAAAGAATTTTTTAATAGAAATGGGTGCCAATCAAGCAAGTCATCCAAAAGATAGAATAGTTTTTAGCATTGAAAAACATTCCTATTGCCTATATTGATGGTAAGAAAGTAGCTAATTTGGCTTTAGATGAATTGAATATAAATAGAATTAATTAAGACTAGATTTTAGACTGCATTGTTAATTTAAATGAAATTCTGCCTCTTGTCAAAATTCCTGGCAGAATGTTCAAAGGAACTCATGGAAAAGAACTTGCTGCTGTTGCTATTCAAAGCGCTTGACGCATGTTTAAGGCTCATAGAGCTTACCGTAAGCTTAAGGTATTCATATAAAAGGCAACAATGATATAAAATGCATT
Source organism: Loxodes magnus (assembly GCA_946699065.1). Taxonomy (NCBI): domain Eukaryota; phylum Ciliophora; class Karyorelictea; order Loxodida; family Loxodidae; genus Loxodes; species Loxodes magnus. The sequence continues at coordinate 1,515,232 of CAMPDV010000006.1, read as the reverse complement.
TAGGAAATTCAAAAATTTAAAGAGCACTAGATTGAAGATTTAAAATAAGAAAGAACTTGAACTAGAGCGCTTTAAGTAGTTGCAATAAGATTTCAAACAAAACTGGGGTGAAATTAAAGCAAAACCTAGAATTGAAATACACCTTAATAGTTGGTCATACTCAGAATTCCAAAGAGTTACAACTGATCATTTTACTTCAAGATAAAACGCGTAAATAACTAGATTTTTCAGGTTAAAAGATAAAAACGTGCATATTATTTACATTAGTTCAGTGGAATTGAGCCCTGAAGTATTAGGATATTACTAAAAAGTGCTTGAGATTGGAGGTGTCGATTAGCCTGAAAAGCGATTTACCGTTATTACGACTACTGAAGCAACTCAGACTTTCCCTTAACATTTTTCAACAACCTAATTGGTATTATATAGCCCTAAGTTAATTAAAAGACTCTTTAGATTAAGTTAAGATCGTTTTACTTATTTAGTTCCTGGAAATGTAACAATGGACGAAGTTAAATTAGCAGTTTTGTTAAATATTCCTGTAATGGGAGGAGACCCAAATAAATCTTAATTATATAGCACAAAATCAGGATCTCGAAGAATATTTTAACTAGCAGACGTGCCAATACCTCCTGGTGCTTTTGATATTTATGATGAAACAGAATTCGAGTAAACACTTACTCGTCTAATAGCTAACAACCTTCATGTTGATACTTGGGTGTTTAAAATAGATGATGAAAGATAAGGAAGAGGAACAGCTTCTTTAGATGCAAGTAAACTAAAAATGGTCTAAGAATTGAGAAGAAGACCTATAGCTCTAAACGAATTCCTATTAGATAGATTATATGATACAATTCACAAATCTTTATCCAAAAAAGTTAAAATAGCTCATCCTAATCTTTACAGCAATTGAAAAGAATATATTACTAACTTCTGTAAGTAAGGAGGAGTTATTGAATGTACACCATTATGTTAGCCGTAAGATGTTCAAAGCCCTTCAGTAACTTTATGAATAGGTATTTTTTCTAATTTTAGAGCCTACAGGAGATGTATAACTAATTGGTACATATGATAGAATCAAAGTAAGGGACTTTGTTAACTCAGCTTATGTTTTCCCTTAAACAAGTCTTCCTTCAATGGTAAATACTTAATATAGAATTTCTAATCGTTGATATAAGCAATAGGGCATGTTTTATATGAGAGAGATATCTTTGGTTATGTTTCAATTGACTTAGTGAGTTTTCCAGATCCATCATTTGAAGGTGCACATCCTTTATTTTGAGCTACTGATTTGAGATGCTAAATGCATGATGTTTCTGCTTCAATGTAGTTTTTTGATTTCCTTATGTAAGGAATTTTAGATCCAATTACTAGTGAGTATCTAGTAAATATCCAGCCAAAAGCCAAAAAGGATATTAAATTGGAAACTAAATCAGAAGAACCACGCTGCATGATGGTAATTCCTTATCTGCACCATAGTGGTTTGCAAAATGTCTAATATAAATCCTTTTTCCATATGTGCAGACTGGAGTCAATTTCTTTTGACATGGAATTTAAATAAGGAAGTGCATTTATAATGCCTGATTATTTACAAAGTGGAGTTATTGGAATTATGACTATACATTCAAACCACGAAAAGTGCTATAAACTTATGAGTGATGCTTTGTAATTCCTACTTAATCAAGCTGGTCCGACTCCACCAATTTAGTAAGGACTTGAAAGGTAAGGTTTAAATCTTAGGTCAGATATGCTTTCTTTTGGCGAAATATATTCAAAAATCAAACTTTTAGTAAAAAAATGGGACAGAAAAGACCAACAAACAAAAAAAGAACTTATGCAAGGAGGAGATTATATAGTGTCTGTAACTTGAGATTTTACTTAATGATATTAATTTATGTTATTTAACGGAACTTTAAGCTTTACCTTTACTTTAACCATTCCATACACTAAGCTTCAATAAAAATATCACTCATATAATAATCGTATTCAATCACTCTCATTATAAAGCAAACTTGTTTAAATCATCAAGTTAATATTTATTTATCTAAAATTGCAAATCTAATCTTTATAAAAGTAAGAAATTGTTACTAAAAGGCTTTAAGTCTGTTGACTTAATTAAATAAGTATAAGAAATTTAATTTTAAGTATTTTAGCATTTTCTTAACCACTTTGGTCTTATAAGAATCTATTAATAGTAGATATAAGCTAAAGCTATATTTTCACTTAGAGAAAGAAGCAATTAAAATATAAGATATTCTATCTAGTCTTTATACAGTTGATAATTTTAGTATATATTAAATAATTAAAAATGGAATATATTAGCATTCAAAAGAGATAATGGAAATTAGTTATTCTCTTTTAATTTAAGACTAATTATATTTGTAGGAAATTGTAAAGTAATAATCTAGGAAACTAAAGGAAAGGTCATTTAATTTAAATTTTTTAAAATATGATTTAAGATTATTTTAACTCTTGGATAAGCAAATATTTCATTTTAATAGCAATAAAGTTATATTATGCGATATAATTATAGTTAAAAAAGAGCCATTTAAACCAAATTACTTTACTTTTATTTATAATTTTAGTTATTTAAAATAGCAAAAGAGTATATCTCCAGATTGATTGAATTTAAAACTATCTATCTTAATTTTTTCCTACTAGCATAAAATTAAGTTTATACATTCCATTGTTTTTTTGATTTTCTCTCATTTTTATTATAAGATGTTCTCTCTAAATATTCAATCTTGTCTTTTAAGATAGTTAAAATAAAGAAGAAATAGCATAAAATTGAATGCTAAAAATGAAATGAATTAAAAGAAAAAGTTATTTACATCTCTGTAATATCATAATTGACAACTTATATTTACATCAACTTGGATTATGCTATCCAATTTTTTGCCAAAATTTAGCTTTTACTCATATTTTTGTGCATTTTTTCTTAAAAAGTGAATTTTTCATCAAATTTAGTACAAAACTGACTTATATTTTATTATAATATTATTTAATTTATTAGGATGGCATGTTATAGATACCTCATACATCTTACTTAAAACTTAGAGAATGACATTGTATTTTTAATAGTTAATAGTATACAAATTTATTTAGTTAAATATGGACTAATAAAAATCTATGAATATATAATATTAAATAGTTTAATAAAATAACTAATTTATAGAATACTTATTTATATTAAGTTCCTAATAGCCCATTTGAAAATACAGCACTAATTTGAGCAATATAATCTACTAATATCTTAAAGAAAATTCTTCTTTATAAACTATTTCTTTATTGCTTAAGAATAATTTACTTGTTTTTTCTTTTTCTATTTGCTTTCTTTCTCACTTTTCTGTAAAGTTAATTTTAGAGATTGTATTTCTTCAATAATACTAATTAAGCATATTTATTATTTATTTTTTAATTGATACTCCCTTTTTGCAAATAATCTATTAGATTTATGAAAGATATGTAATTATATTGAAGTAATGATAGAAAGTATATTAAAGTAACTTGCAAATTCATTTATTATAAATAAAAGAATCGAGTGGAAATAGTTAATAGTATAAGATATTGACTGTATTGTGAATCTCTTATGAAGAGTAGTATATTCTACAAGCTTATGCTTTAATAGTTTATAAAAGCAAGTTTATAAATAAAGTCTGACTAGTTCTAATAAGATTACTCAGTATTAAAAGAGAATCAATAGATGATGTAAGAATAGGTATTTGAATAGTGTTTGATGATATATTAAATGACTGTTATTAATCTAATACAAGGTTTATAATTATATTACATCAACTTAAAAAGCACTAAAGCAATGATTGACCTATTTTAAATAGCATCTAGTCGTAAATTTCGAAAAATTCGTCGATAAAAAGCCTGATTATAAAATAAAATTACCAAGTGCCGTTTGTAGATGATTTCATTCCATCTCCATCTGTTAGAATTCAGCCCTGGTCTACTACATAATTTATCATACACTAATAGCGACTTAAAGAATTATCTTCAAATTTTATTTTACAGTCTCCCATCCTACCAATAGTAATAGTTTTATCTTATTTAGTAAACTAAAACATTTAGTTTGTTTTAGGTCCATCCAAAAATTTCAAGACAAAGTTTTCGGTATCTGAAAGCTGTATAGCCATATGACTATCTCCAAACGAAATAATATACCCACTTTTTAAGATGAGAGGTTTAGTAATCTTTAAAAAAGTTCCCGTTCCATCCCCGAGATCTTTCAATTAATAGCTTTAGCTTTCACGCGAATATTTTATAACCATATGTCTATTTCCAACTCCTATTTCTTGCCTTGGAATCAAAAAATCATTTACAGGTTATCCTTAATTATCTATTGTTTAAGAGCCAAAGAATACAAGCCCATCTCTTTTTCTTCGCAGGCCTTAACGATATCCTTGTGCGTTTATTTCTATAATTGTGCCTGCTTGAATAAAAGCTCCTTCTATAATTTTTATAGTAAGTAATGCTGCTTTCTCAGCTTCTTCTGCTGAAATTTCTGGTTCATTTTAAACAAACTAAGAACGTGAAATTAGATTTAATTCGGCAAAGCTACTTTACTTAGTTGTATCCAATCCGGACATTTCGGCAGAAACTATTGAATTATTTAATTCACTTTACTGTTCCTTCGTCGGTGGTGCAGACCAGCATCAAAAGCAATTTCTATTTTCCATTTTGATAATACTAAAGAATGAAAAAATTAGCAATTTTATATATTTAAAAATAAAAAGACAGTCATATTCACTCCTTGTAAGTACTTAATACTAATACTCTATCTAAATCTTTAGGAAGTAGCATTTAGATGTGTATTAAGTATTTGACAATGAAGTTATTGTCTTCTTTATTCTTCATATCACTCTTCTTCTATCTCTTAATATTCAGAAATATTTGATGTAATTCATAAGTTATGCGACTATTACTAAATAGCCTAATATGCCTAACTTCTAATATATCAAATAAAATAAGTATTCCCCAATATGTTTAATATACTCTGAATTTTAGTCAAAAAAGTTGCTTTAGGATAAATTTTTTTTAAATAGAAGAGTCACCTAAAAAATGAGAATTAGGTGAAGAAAAAAAGTAAAAGTTCTGTCATTGAGAAGCTTAACTTCATTAATAAAAAAGCCTTTAAAATTACATCTTAACTACTAATATGGCTATATACATATTGAGTACTAATCAATTATTATATATCTTATCACTTCAAATTACACTCTTTTCTCTCAAGTAAAGATATCTAAAATGCCAATTTAAGTTTAGTCTTTAAAGATCTAAGTGATTAAGATAATTATTATACTGCTAAAAGAGGATTAAAAAAGAAAGGAAATAGAATTATTTAATAAGGGATGATACTGAGATATATAGTGCTTCACTTTATATAACCAAATTATTTTATTATGCTCTTTACAATGAATGTGCTATTATTGGTAAGATTAATTTTAAATTTAAAATCTTGCAAATAGATATAAACTAGATAAATATTATCTATTCTAAAGATAGTACAATCATATCAGCAATAAAACCAAACTGTATAAGATTATATCTTTATTTTGAATATTAAGTTTTTACTTATAAGCGAATGATGGATTTTAATTTTTAAGCCTAGGGAAATAAACAAATGTGAAGTAATAAAGAAGTTTAGAAAAATTAGATTTAATTAGCGTTTAGATAGTTGAAAATGTTTATCTGTCTCAAGAAAAAAAGTAAACTGAATTCAATACTTCTTTTAGATCAAAGTCTCCTTTTTCAGGAATAGGTTCGAACTTAATATCTGGAAATCTTTTCTTAAAGCTAAGAAGAAGATTTTCCAGTAAAGGTTGGCTATGCAAATATATAAATTTTTCTCTGCATAATACGTTCATCCTGTCAACATCACAAGCGTGAGTTCAATAACTGTCATGTACTGCGTTAAAAACCATATCTTCATCTTTACAAGCTAAAGCAGTAAGCATCATATGTGTGCTGTCCAAACTGTGAATGAAATTTGGAGGAAATGCTGATTTTTGTTTTGTAGTTGAAATTGGTAATAAATCTTTACTTCCTGCAAGAGAAACTCGTTAAAATAAAGTGTCAATAAACATAAGTGATTGCCCTCTTCTATAAGGTTGTACAACAGGTAGTCCTAAAGGCGTAATCCAAGATACTGGCAATCCTCTTGAAGATATTTTACTTGCGCAATCAATAAGTCAGAGTTTGACACGATTAGCCTTTTTAAAAAGATCTTCAGCAATAGCTTCTAAAGTCAATTTAGCTAAATATAAAGCCCCTTAGTTTAAATCACTTTCTTCTAGAATACCTTTTAGTTATCTTCTTATTTATTCAACAGCTCCCATTTAAGTAACTCCATACACAGAAGTCATCACTGTTTACTTTATTACTTTCCTTTTTATTTTTCCAACAAGTTTCTATGCTAGTTCGCTTTTATTTTCCAAGGCATCTTTATCTACCTTTTACTATACGATTTTACTCACAGCAGTGTAAATATCACCAGGCCTTTCTTTGTTAACCAAGTTAACTATTTAAGCTGCGTCTGAATCTCTTCCAAGAGCTGCAATATGCTATAATCCATTAAAGCTACCATCTTAATGAACGTGAATATTAGAAATGAAGTTTTCAGAATCCTTAGAGTTTAATGCTTCAGTAAGTTCGAATATAATACTAAGTGCTTATCAGCAATCCTCAAATTTAAGTCATTCAGTGTGTTCCATTGGATTTTTAGCTATCTTTTATATCAAAGGTAAATTATCCTCAGCTGCTTAGTATCTTTCTTTCATAGACAATTTATCATATCCCATTAAGTTAGCAGCATGAATTTTCAACCAATATAACCCTCTTGGTCCTAATTTCTTACCTGTAGCGAATGTGAGAAGACCTCTTGACAAATCATTTCCCATTTAACTTAAATGCGGAGTGAGAGGATATACTCGTCCTCTAAAATCAGTATTCATAGGAATATAAAACTTTCCAATTCATTTGAATTATCTTGCTATTCCAAGCTTTATTTCAAAATCAGTTAAAAGAGACCAATTTTCTCTTTTTTCTTTATCTACTTTTTTTTGCTACTTTATGTCTAATCCTTCAATGCTAAATGCTTTTCCTTCATCTACTATAGGAATTTCTCCTACTCCTCCTCCATTTGCATATACTTTTTCCACAATATCTAGTACCTTGTGATTTATTTTTCATGGTGTATCTCCAATAACATTCAATGCTTCGCACACTTTGGTTAAATCTGCACGTTCTAGAGCTGATTTTTGCATTTTAGAATGCTATAATCTCATAATTGGAAAAGATTTCTATAAAAATCCTCCAGTTTCTCAATCCTTCCACCTAGCAGGCATGTAAATCATTGGCAAGCATCTATCGAGGAATAAATACGTAGAATTCTAATCGCCTTTAATTTTACCTGTTAGGATCTTAACAAAGTCTGGGTGAAAACTTATCAATCCAAATTTTTTACTTTTAGTTTTTTATATTCTATGTGTAAATCCTTGAACTTAGACTCCAGATATTTAATCCTTAACTGTTACGTTCTTTTACAGGATATCCAATAAAACTGTTCCTATTTTTATTTTATCTTCCGCACTGAGACCAAATTACTCTCTAATTTCTTTAATCTCTTAACTTAATAAGTAACGCATATGCTTCTCAGATGTTATTTAAGGAAGCTTTTATAGCTTTCTTTTTTTATTTAAATCAATTTATAACTCGTTTTGCTTGTTAGCCATAATTTCTCTACTAACAGCATCTCCTATTTCATTTGCAACTCTAGTCATTAAAACTTCATGATGCTAGCTCTGTATTGCGCATTTTAAGACACTTGTTAAAGTTATGATTGCTAGTTTATCTGCACCACATTGCTTAAGTATTTTATCTTTTTGCTGGATTTTTTGAATTTCCTAGTTTAGTGGAATAAAAATTTGAAGTAGTTATTCTTTTGGAGTAAGCCAATTCAAACCAAACCTTCTATGTGTAAGAGCCTCAAAGTCTGATTTAAACCTATTTAGCGTGACTTCAGCTGAATCTCTTTCAACATGAAGTTCTCTGATAAATAGATTTCTTTAGTTCTCTTTATCTGGATCTTAGATACCATAGATAGGTAGAGTAAACTCTTTTTTACAGATGAATTCTTCCATTTTCTAAAAGACTTCGATATTTTCGTCTTACATATCAATCAACGACACGTTTTTAATAAGTTCTTATAGATACTCAACAGATAAGTCTCCAGTAAGAAATCCAATATCAGCCTTATCACTAAACTCTGTAATAACCTATAAGCTTTTGTGAATATTTTCACTCGAAACTTGCATTTTTAATCCTTCCTAGATAAAGTGTTTGCAATGATCGATTTTTTCAAATAGCTATTACATATTTTCATTGTTACTTTCTAGTATATTATTGGAGTATATTATTTTATCATATTGCTGTTTTAAGTTTCCTTACTAATTATCATATATTTAGCTCCTAAATAAATTTGTAAATGTCTCCAAATGTGGTGTTGAAATTCGAGAAAGGAAAGTTAGATGCTTGATAGTTGCCTCGTTTAAATTGATTCACCTCTTGATATTTTTTGTAATCATTTTTATTAATAAAACAATACAATTCCTTAGATTAAAATATCATTCTTCTATACCTTTAATTATCTTTATTTAGAACTATTTATACTATCTTTTAATTCTATTATTTATTGCAAACCAGCTATCTTTTGCTATTATACTCATCTTTTATCTTCCAAACTTATTTATTTACTTTTTTCCTTCTTATGATGATTACTTATTAAGATTATTATTACTCAAAAGTAGGCTGCTTTTCTTAATCCCTCCTAATAAATAAGCATAAGCTAAATAATTAATATCCAATTAATTAGTCTAGTTCTTTTAGGCTTATCTATTATTTCAATTTAGTATATTATTTATATGCTCTTCATTTTTGTTCTATTAGTCAATTTGATAATTAGCGAAAAACATTGTACTATATTGAATGGTATTAAGAAGTTAGTTTATTCAAAGAATTTTTAGATAGATAATTTTAAATTAGAAAAGATTTTAAAGGAAGATGATAGTAATTGGCTTATTTATAAATAATAATCATTTTTGCCTTTTTATCTTGGTTCTGTAAATGCTTTGATAATTAGGTTGAAGTTCTCTTTCTAGCTAGCTTTCGTATAAGTTGTCAGGTTCTTCTACTTCAGGCTTTTGAGCTTAGCTCTATTTTTGCTTTTAGAAGGTTTTTACTAAATTATTTTCTATTTCTTCTCTTTCCCTTTCAGCTTGTTCAGTTATATTAAACTTTTAGTATAATTCTTTAGGTAAAGGATTTTCGTCAAGTCAAGGACTTGCTTTCTGATCCTTCTTTTCAAGTTCTTTTTCGCTTTGCTCGAATTGTTCTATTTACTCATTAAGTTTATTGAGTAGTTCCGAAATTTCAGGATCTTGATCCTTTTCTAGCAGATACATTTTGGTATTAAGAGAATTAAGCGATTAAGAAATAGTTGATGTGGATATTCCTATATTAAAGTCCTACCTTTTTCCAACTACAGTTTTTATATCTAGTCAATAGTGTTTCCAATTCCAAACTTTTCCATTCTTTCGAATAAGTTCTTATAATCCTCTATCTAAGGCTATCTTTACCCTTTGCTTTATTACAATCCATTGATTCTTCCTCTAGGAAACAGCAAAAATCTAGATTTCTAAAAGATACCAAAAGCTTTCATTGATTTTATTTAATTTTATACCTTTAATTCAGCTTATTTAAGATAAACAAGCAGCTATATCTCTTTTAGCTTGTATCATTTACCTTTTTTAAACCTGCATGAAAAAGCTTAATCTTACTCTGTTAACTAAGTTAAAATATTTTGCAAAGCAAAATTTTTCATTCAAAGAGATTAAGAAATTCTAAAAGTAAATCGCTCAAAATAATGAGGATAAGTATAAGTTAAAGGATTTATTTTATATTGTTTGTTTAACTAATTCTATATACAGCTTCGCTATATAATAGCCTAAGCAGCTGAGAATTAGGAAAGTTAAAAGCTTGATTTGCTTAAATAAATTTAAAGGAATATAAATTACATATAAAGACTATTAGTAGATTTAGATATTTTTATATGCATTATCATACTAAGCTAATATTCATACTCATTACTATTGTATTTAATTAACCTACTTTAGTTTCTATTTTTTCATATATAATGTAACTCAATAAGCTTAGTATCACTTTAGCGAGTTTAGTAGATATTTTATAGTAAGTTTATTATTATTTTTGATTGAGCTGAATAAATTAAAATTAAAACTCTTTAATTTAATCATATAACAGATTGACAAACAGCGAAGTAAAGAAATATGTTTAAATCTAATTTCTGTTGTTGCTTTTAATAATAAGTTAACTAGTTTTATTAGCTAGATAACTAACTGATCCTTCTTTAATTAATCTTGCAACATTAAATTATTTTTCTTAGGATCTCAATTAAGAAAACTTATTTTAGCATAATTTTTTTAATTAAAGCGATAATCTGACTAAAGCAGTAAATTTCTAACTGGATTAATTCTACATAGGTTAGTTATTGAAACATTCTTCAGGCTATTCTATTATTTGAACTAAGGTTTACTTTCTTTGATTACATTAATTTATAGTAAACTAGAGATAGCATCTTGCTAAATAATTAATTAGGTATTTTATATTTTCCTCTCCAATCATATTGAATACTCTTGAAGATCACTAAGATTATAAGTTAGGTAAATATTTGTCTAGCTTAAAATTATTTTTTAACTAAACTAGCAAAAACATAAGATCATCTTACTTTATTTAAGAAGCTACTCTTATGAAGTTAAGAAGCTATTTTTTATGAAGTTAAGAAGCGGAAAGTTTGTTTAATTTTATCGAAGTTTAACTTAATTAAATGCAGACGAGGGTAATCAAGTACTCTTTATTATTAATCTAAAAGCTTGCTTTAAGAAACTTAGAGCTATGAATGGAAATCTCTTATAAACATATTTTAAAGAGTTTATTGTATTACAGTTTTAACTAGCCTTTCTATACATTTCATATCAAAGCAAAGAGATGGGAAGAATTAAGTACACATTAAACAAGAAAAAACACTTAAAATTATAAAAAAACTGGTGCTACCGAAATGGAAATGATTTTAATTTAGTTCTAAAGTAAATTTAAATTTCTCTTTAATATTAAAGTAATTACATTTCTAATTACTACAAATTTGAATTTTTAATTGCATTTGCAGAGTTAATAAAGAAAAGAAGTTTAATTAAGTTTTTGGAATTAAGAATCTAAGAAAAAATAGTAAGTGAAAAAATTAAATGGCTTAAAGAGCAGATATCTTAGAACTTTAGAGTTTTAGTTAGTCCAGAGACTTTGAAATAATTAAAGGTTAAATTAAATTAAATGAATATATTAATAATTTTTCCTAAGATCTGGCTACGTTATATTTTTATTAAACTAATGATAATTTTTTAATGCAAATAGTGAATAGCTAGAATAATAAGGTATTAGTAATTGCTAGATAGTTAAGTTTGTCGCTTTAAATTTGAGAATATTTCTTCTTGATCTTGTTTATGAACTCTACCCTTACGAATATTAAGTTCTTTAGTAAATTAAATTCGTTAAAAGTGAATAATAAAGTTTAAGAATGAAAAAAAACAGTATTTTATAAAAAAATGTTGGTAACTTTGTGAATGATCTTGATATATGTAAAAGCATGTAATTATGATTGTAGCAGTGGATATTATTGTACTAGTGAAACTTCGACTTCTGGAAATGCTTGTTCATAATGTTCTCCTTCAATTTCTTGTACCAACGATTGCGTATGCTTTGATGAATAATGTCCATAATGTGCTCAATGTAAGTTTCCTCATATGATATAAGGATCTGATTGCGTATTTTTTTGTGATGATGATTCTTATTATGACTCAGATCATGGAAAAGTGGGACGTTGTGTTAAATCTGGCTGTGGTGGCAAGAAATGAGAAGATGGACCCCTTATTAATTATGCATCTTGTAGTAATTGTCAAAAGAGCTAACTTTCATAGGATTAGATATGTGTTTTAAAATGCTTGAGTAATTGAGCTACAGATGCACAAGTAAAAAAGACTTAGCTCTGTAGGAAATGTCCAAATTCAGGGTGTGACCAATGCTACATAGATACGGACTCATAATAATGCAAGTAATGTGATTACCCTTATTTTGTTAAAGATATGACCACTTGTGTAAATTCTTGTGGACCTTATTATTACTATAATTAAGATTGAGATGTATGTGTTAAATGTAATGACAGAGATTGCAAAAATGGTAGATGTAAAATTGATATTTCTAATTAAAATTGTCATGAATGTACTATTAATTAAGTTGTTAAAGGAACTTCTGGAAACACTGATGGTGCCTGCTTATCTGAGTGTGATCACGATTATTTCTTAGATAACAATTAAATAATTTGTAGAAAATGCCCTTCTCAAACTTGCAATCATTGTAGATGGAATTAAGCAAGTTAAAAGTGCGAAGAATGCAGTAGAAGATATTATTACTAAATGCCAAAATGTTAGCTTTAGTGCGATGTTGGATATTATTATGATTTTAATAATAAAGTCTGCGAATAATGTAGTTCTAATTTTCGAAATTGCTAGCCTTGTTATAGACATAATGGTAACTCACATTGCAGTAGTTGCAGTTGAAATACCTATGTTCTTCCAAAATCAGGAAACGATGATGATTGTGTGCGAGCATGTCCTAACACTTATTATTTGGATCTTTACGCAAAAACATGTCGAAATTGTTTAAACAGTTGTTAAAAACTGTGCTATTTAGATTAAACCGATTTAGTAAATTACTAATGCAAAACTTGCTCATTTCCTTAATATCTATAATTAGATAAATGCTAAAGTAGCTGCTCTCCAGATTTTTATTATAGTTAGACTTATGATTAGTGCATTAAATGCGATTCTGATAATATATGCGTTATTTGTTCAGGTAATTAGGGAGGATCAGGAAGCAATAATTGTCAAAGTTGTCCTTACGCAGTCTAAGATGGTAATTGCTTAGCTTAACCTTGCAGAAATTCTGGATCAGATGAATATTTTTTAGATATTACCAGCCGTATATGCAGAAAATGTCCCTCCGGATCAACTTGTACAAGATGCTATGAACAATATATTGGACCAGATTATTACTGTGATAACTGTGACGCTTATAAACATATTAAAAGCAATACTTGTGTTAGTTCATGTGGAATAGGCTATTATTATGAGTCAAAGCTCGATGTTTGCTTTTAATGCAGTGCTCACGATGGTTGCCAATATTGTTATTCAAATGGAAATTTAAATTCTGTTTGTACTTCCTGTGTTGACAAGCCTTTCATATAGGATTATGGATGTACTGACAAATGCTAAAATTAATATTACTTAGAGTTAAAAAATTTCCTTTGCAGGCCTTGTGTTTAATCAACAGCCTGTACAAATTGTTATCTTTCTGCACCTTGAACATGCAGCTCATGTGCCTATCCTAGTATAATTCAAATTTCAAATACAGATGATTATTAAAGATGCTTAACTGTTTGTGATAGCAATTTTTATTATAAATACGAATATTAAATTTGCATAAATTGTCCATCAGGATCTAATTGCATTCATTGCTATTATGATCTTACTGATCAAAAATGTAAAAGTTGCCCAGCTAACTAATACATTTAATAAAATGGATGTGTTGATTAATGTTCTCCAAATTATTGGCTTGATACAAATAACTATATGTGCAGACCTTGTCCTAACTTATCAACTTGCACAATATGTGTATTATCTTCAAATTAGTGTCAAGAAATGACTTGTGGTTCTAGTAGCTAGTATGTAAATCCTTATACAAGAGTTTGTACAAATTGTCCTAATTTATGTGCTACTTGTCACTATAATATATACAATTAATAAGTGGAATGTGATTCATGCACTGGCTCAGCTCAACTAAATACATTAAATTTTTAGTGTTTTCCATGCTAATTCCCATTATATGGTTAGCCTAACACTCAGAATTGCATTAAAAGATGTAGTTCTAATTACTGATTCGATTAAGTTAATAATCAATGCAATTAATGCTCAGGTTCAAATAATTATATCAAAAGCTATTATACTGGTTCAAGTTGTTCCTAATGTAGCAGTGGTATGTTCATAAATCCTACTTCTCCAGGTAGTTGCATTGCAGCATGCTCTACTGATAAATATATAGATATGTATGCAGGCTTATGTAGAACTTGTCCCAACACAATTTCCTGCAAGAACTGTATTCTAAATACAAATACTAATTTATGTGAGGAGTGTGCTTTTCCAAAATATTTGTAAGAAGATTCTTGCCAAACTTCATGTGACGTGAAATATTTTTACGATGAAACATATGATGAATGTAGACTATGTAAAACAGGAAGCTGCTCTATTTGCTATTCAAGTAATGGAAATGATTGCAATTAATGTAATAACGCTGTTAAAAATAATTAATGCGTTGATAGTTGCTAAAATTCTGGTAATTAATACTTTTTGGATATAGCTAACTAAATTTGTAGAAAATGCCCTTCAAGTCCTACCTGTACTAGATGCATGCTAAATAACTTAAACTCCTGCGTTTAATGTAATTGGCCTTCCTTTATTTAATCAACTAATTGCTAAAATAAATGTTCTCAGTCTTATTACTACCATTCAAATTTAGATGTTTGTATTCCTTGTCCACAAGCAAGTACATGCACTTAATGCTATTTAAATCAAGCTGATAATACCTGTTAATCGTGCACAGGAACCTAGTTAGTTTAAGATTACGGTTGTGTAAATGAATGCTCTACAGGATATTTTTTAGATATATCCAATAATTTATGCAGAAAATGCTTTCCTACTATTACTTGTCCTAGATGCTGAATAAATAATCAATATTAATGTGGATAGTGCGATTATCCGAAATATATAGGGGATTATTACTGTGATGCCTAATGCACTATTAACAGATATTATGATTACAATATTTAAAGATGTCGCCCTTGTCCAAATTTTTGTACTCCTTACTGTTATTTTAGTGCAGGCTAATGCTTAAATTGCCCTTCTGATAAAAAAATATAAAACTAAGGTTGTGTGTCATACTGCTCTAATAATTACTGATATGATAAAGATAGCAATATTTGTAGACCATGCCCAAATTAAGATGTGGATTGTATGGTGTGCACTCTCATAAATCAAAACTGTGTTGAACTGACATGTGCAAATAATTTCTATGTATCTTAGAGCTAAAGTGCATGTGTAGCTTGCCCAAGTGAATGCACTTAATGTTATTATATGAATGGACAAGTTTTATGTAGTGCCTGTGCTAATAACTATTATATTAACTATGATACAGGTAAATGTGTAAATCCTTGCCCTGATACATATTATGTAGAGCTTATAAATTCAAAATATTAATGTGTTAAATGCAAGATTACTAACTGCAAAACTTGCTAAAGTAACCCATAAAGTTGCTAGAAGTGTAGTACTAATTATTACTTTAAGAATGGACAGTGTCTTTTAGGCAATCCTTGTAATGGTAACTCAGTTGATCTTTCAGCTTGCATGTCTGATATTTATAGTTACTGCTGCAATAATTCTTTTGCTTGTACAGAGTTTAAAGAAAGTTCTATTCACAGATTCAGCTCAACTGATTGCAATTCAAGATTAGCACCTGATCCTTATCAAGCTTAAGTCAGCGAAGATGGAAATTACGTACAAATTGATTTTAATAAGCCTTTAGGTGTATAATCTCCTATTAGTTGCACCTAATATTTTGACTAACCTACACTTAGGCAATTCACCAGATATGCGAATAATACTTGCAGTATCGATTTGCAAAATAATTATCGCTTAAATGTTTAGCTGGGTGAAGAAGCATTGATGAAAGCTGGAATGCTTATAATATTTAAAAAATTATCCCTAAAATCAAATCACACTTACTCTATATATAGTGAAACTGAAAAATAAATTACTCTAAATTCCCCTCCAAGTTTGAAGTCATAAGTAGTAATCCTATCCTCCATTCCAGAATATTAGGAATATTCTCAAACCTTATAGATACTAGCATCAACTGATAATCGGTTCCATTGTGCAGTATTATATAGTTATAATATTAAAACCTTTGATCTGAGTAATAACTTAGTTTAAGACCAAACTTACACTCAAGCAACATTTCCAACTTTATATGAAAAGGAAAATTATTATGTTGAAATAAAAGAGGACTAAATGAAGGGAATCAACAGAGTTGAAGTAAGAACGATTGTATAAAATTGGTTAGGCGTTACTTCAAATGAGGAATTACGAGCCTTTTAAGTATATGGCTGGCAATCTTTGAATATAAGCTTTATCGGAGCTGATTAATACAATAAATACTATTTTTACGACTATATGGGAGGTATTATTGAATTCGAAGTAACTTAGATGAATAATCCTTTTGAGCCAGATTTATATATTTAATGGTCTTTATTTGAAACCTCTGATCCACGAGGAATCAATACACTAGTAAAGCAATACTTTAATAGCAATAACTTAGTAAACTTGACTTAAATTATAATTAAATCCAATTTCCTTGTAGACAAAAGCTGGTACAAAATCTAACTGCTACTCAATGATAAGTATTATTTTTATTGCAATATCACTGCTATTACTTTCAGCCCCGTTGCTACTATCTACAGTTCTAGGTATAGAATAATTACAAACTAGTAGTAGATTAACATTTCAGCATAATGGTCATTCGATCCAAAAGGATACAATCTATTATACTCATGAACTTGCAAAGTATATGATAAACCTGATGGCAAGCAGCAAATGTAGTTTGTAGAAAATAAAGATTATATCTGTCCTTAAAGTACTGACAACTTACTAGAAATTAAAGGAAACTAAATGCTTGCTGACTATACATATTTAATAACGTTACAAGTTGAAACACTAGACAGCAGAAAATCTAATGATTTTATCTGGTTAAGTGTGAAGAAGGAATCTTAATGGGGAGAAGTTCATATATTCAGTGAATAAAAGGTACAATGAATTATAAATCCATATGACAAAACAGTTAACCTAAAAGGAGAAATTACTACTACTGAAAATCAAAAAATTACTTAGATTTAATGAATCTCTAAAGATATAAACTTCGATTTGATAGCAAACACTCCGTTAGACCAGCTATTTATATAATTTAAAACAGAAAAACTTTAATTTGGAAAGAAGTATAACTTTTAGATGCAAGTATATGTAGGATCAAGTCAAATTTATGGTGCTATTGATCTTTATGCGAATTCTCCTCCAGTTGCAGAATATTTTAGCTTATCTCCAGATTATGGTATAGCATGACAAACCTATTTTCAATTTGAAGCCTTAGGAAAGGATCCAGACAGTCATTACCCACTCTATTATTTATTCATGATTATTACAAGTGAGGAAGAAGCTTTAGTACCACTTTCTCTTGCAAACAAGGCATTAAGATAACTAAAAGAAGGAACTTTAAAAATTGGAGTAAGGATTTTTGATGTGTATAATGGAACTGATACACAGTCATTGATAGTAATAAGTCAGCAAGTTCAAAATAATATTTAACTCTCAACCACTTAAATGATTGACAGTCTTATTACTTAAAATTTCGCTGATTCTATCGAAAAGCAGTAATATTTATAGCAAATCATTTAATAAATTTAAGAGGGCACAAAAGTCTCCAATCAGTAAATCCAAGATCTTATGCAAATCGCTAGTTCAATGAGTCTGCCAGAAGAATTTTCTGCGTCTCTTATAAGTTTCAGTATATTAGCAGAACAAATAAATTAGAAGGATGAAATAACGAGTTCAATAGATAATATGTTTACTTTCCTTGATAATTGCTACAAGTTAAAAGTAAAATTCACCTGAGATAACAATGATTAAATTGTAGATTCAACTTCACATTGGATGCATATCTAGCTAAATAACACGAAGGATTTAAATAATACTCTTAGAAGATCTTAAGAAATGATAGAGTAAAACTACTACCAAACTTTACAGTATAGTACTCAGTTGTATGCGAACTCTGAAATGGCTCCAAATGTTGCTCCAGTTTATTGAACGAATGATTTCTAAACCATAAAAATCTGAATGTTCGATTAAAATAGTCTTAGTACTAAATACAGTATTGTACAGCATGGAAAGCCATATATTGTTATAAATAATACTCACTATTTAGAAGTTGACACTAGTACTGAAAAGCTATGCATGACTGCTATTATGGCCATCTATTTAGCAAATCCTGTAGATTCTTCTGATAGTAAAATAGCGCCATATATTAGTATTGACTTCTTCTAGAATTGCATCAGAGAAGCAGACACAGGGAACATCAAAAGAGTATAGCCTTAGAAGATAGAACTTAAAGAAACGAGTAGCTTTGTAATGTATATTCCTAAGAATTGAAACAATTACGAAAAATTCGATTGTATGAATTACGACCAAGCTTAACATTTATGGGATACTACTGACTGCTTCGATCTTGAAAGTGATTCTTTTTATTATGCTTGCGAATGCAAAAAAGCAGGCGTGTTTACAGTTCATCCAAAAGTTACTTAATAAACTGAAGAAACTGAAAAGGTAATAACTGAATCTAAATCAAAAACAAAACACTACGTTGCTATTATTCTTTGTGGAATCCTTATCTTCTTGTATGTTGAAGGATTAATGATAATTTTCTTCCTAGAAAAGAAGCGAGCAAAGAAAATTAAAGAGTTGAAGCAAGGTCAAAGCCACTTATAGAAACAATTATTTAGAAAGACATTAGATTCTCAAACATTAACTGATTCACAGCAAACTCGATCTTTAACTTATAAAGGTTAAAAAATTATTTTATAAGATCCTTAAACCTTAAAAACTTACTATACAACTAACCGAACCATTCAAGATTAAACAATTGCTCAAACTATGCCTTAATCTAATGATTAGCTGTAGCTAACTAACAGCTAGTTCATGCTATCCTATCATCTTTTAATAGGACCTTTTACAAACTTATTCTAAAGTGTAAGGAATTATTACTTATGGACTATTACTTATATAACATTCGCTTTAATAGCATTCATTCCTGGTGCTCTTTAATACATGGCTTATAAGACAAAAGGGAAATAATGATATGAGTTTGATGATTGCTCCTTAGACCCAAAAGACTCAGGTGTTACAATTTTGATTTTTGTGATAGCTATCTTTTATAGGTTAACTCATCTTGGTATAGTCCATAAATTCTAAAGGTTTTAAAAACTACTACCACTAGAGATCTTAGCTCTAATAGCTCTTCAAGCTTGAATTTGTCTAGACACTTACAAAAATTTGGAAAAGTAAGCTTTTTGCCACTGGATGTTTCAATTTGGGTTAGCAGGCTTGATTATTGTATTGATCGATTTTCTAGTTATTTATGTTTATGCTGCCTTATTCTGGAAGAAATCAGGAGATAATTTATCGAAATCAATTCTAGATTAGAATTTAGGTGTGATAGAAGAAATTACATCAAGAACTTTAATGGGTGAAAGTAGTATACTTGCTTCTGAGAGTCTTGCAGGAGAAAAGTTAAATAAGATGAAAAAATAAGAGAAAAATTAGTACAAAGAAGGTTATGAGTACTCAAGAAAAGAAATAGAAGTTTAAACCGAAAACGAATTCAATTTAACCAAATCTTCAATTAATGAAACTAAAACTATAAAACCTATTCAAATAGAAGAAACTAAGGAAATGGATATTCTAGCTCAACAACCTTTTTCATAGTAGTCTTAAGCGACAAAATTAGATATCAAAGAATTGTCTAACTCTGAAAACTAAAGGTAAGAAAATATAAAGGCAAGAACTTCTCAATCGCGATCTGGTAAAAACAACTAAGAAGCAAATAAGGAAGGTAGTACTTCTTTGGCTTAAGCAAGCAAGAAGTCTGATTTACCTGTCATTTTAGCTGAAGAAACTTAGAAATCAGATTAGCAACTCAAGCAGCAACTTCCAGCATATATTCTTTGAGACTTAAAATTTTATATTTAAATTGATTACTCAATATGAAAACTAATTTAAAGGATTTAATTTAAAACTTCTTACATAGCACTAAGCTTTTATTAAAGACCTAAATATCTATACCACTTTCAAAATGCTAACGTTTTTCTGTCATAAATAAACATCCTGAATAATATCTAAGATTTATATTTTCTTATCTTCTTCCATGCTTCCACTTAAATGTGCTTTTAAAATATCAGCTAGAAAGTTAATAAGATACTAAGTTAAGAATTAAATAACTAAGTTGCTGCTATATGATGATTATTTAATTGTAAATCAAGTTTAATAAATCTCTAAATCAATAAAAGTTCTATTTATACATTAACCAAAAAACTATCTCCTTAAATAATAGCTTAATAGAGCTCTTTTATATAATTGAAGAGAGTTCTTTAAATATCTAATGATATATTTCCTTTGCTAGTTCTAATATATTAATTTTACTACTTTCTTGCTTACATATAACGATTAGAAAATTATTATTTGATTTTTATGTAGGAGCAATAAGCTTATATTTTAGCAGGAAATATTAGATCTTTGAACTTTTTAAATGTTATAGGCTTTAAATATAGCTCTGATTGAATTAACTAAGTATGAAGAATAGTAGTTACCTAGCAGATAGTTAATTTTGATGATTACTTTTTTCGAAGGAAATTCTTGGCTATATATAATTATTTCTTTTAACCTTTACTCTTTTAAATGTAAGCCAAAATAGATATAACCCTAACTGTCTATAGTATTAAGAAAGTAATACTATAATGTTCCCTTTTTAATTAGATTTTAACTACTTAAGATTTAAGATTGAATTTCTCAATTGGAAAGAATAAATTAAGCTTACAAGCACTTTTTGCATATTTTAAGTTTTAAATTTTTGTTTATATATTAACCCTTTCCAAAGCATCTATTGCAGATACCCTATTTCTTCGCACATTTTTTGCATGGCTTTTCGCTTTCCTAGAACCCCGTACCTTTACACCTCTTACAGTTTTCAATTCCTTTTATAAAAGCTTATGTAAGCATATCTTCAGGAGTAATTTGATTATTAATGGAAGATTTATCCGAGGAAGAGATAGAGATGATTTTTGAAATAGGGATTTAGCATTATGAATTATGTCTAGTCATGCTAATTTAATCTGATTTTCTCTAATTAATAGCTGAAGGCTTCTTTATCTGTAGTATTTCCTTCTATAAATTCTCTATAATTGACTATTGATTAGAAATTAGCGCCTTTAAGTCTCCAATTTACTATTACTAATTCTCCAGTTAAATCTATTGCTTTTGGAACAGGAAATTAACGTATTTTTTAACGTGAATGTTAATACATTCATGGTTCTTGATATCTTTTTGAGTTATTTGTCTAAGACAATTAGGACATTAAACTTATTTCATATCACAGTTTTCCTCATGCTGTCTTACTAAGAGTCGTTTAGCTTAGAAAGTACAGTGTGTGCATTGAATGAATTGGTTTTCACAGTCATCTTCATGCTTATGAAGGTTTTCAATACTAATAATAAGATCACAATATGTACACTTCAGTTATAGCTAATTTATTTCGTTTCTAATCCAAGGATGTGTTCTCTTAAAATTAGGCTCTTAGCAATTATTTATGGGACAGAAACTTGGCTTTCTAAGCAGACAGTCTTCTAAGCATATTTTACAAAGCACATTCTAACAAATACAACATTCTTGAGGGTCATCTAATACTTCCGAACATATCGGACACATAAATTTTTCAGGCACTTATTGAACAAACCTAGCTACATCGTAACCCATTTTAAATAACTTGATCTTTAATACTCTTTTATATCATATTAATAAGAAAAAGGAATCACACTAGAGATACAAAAGCTACCAAGTCTATATTAATACCAGAAATTTAAAATCTTATGCTTTAACATTGTAAGAAGCTTAGGCTTTATTATTAATCTATCAATAAAATATTCTTGCTTTGAAAGTATAATATCAATCTGGATATTATTAGATAACTTACTCATAACAAGTTGATAGACAGTCATAAACAAGTTAATACTAAAGTTTATAAAGCCTTTGCTTAAGAACAGCTAGCTAGACTTATAAGATTTATTGGAATATAAGCTTTAGTTTGAATTAGGAATCTTTCAAACCTATTTTTAAACTTAATTTTGAATAATATTTATAAAAATATAAAGAAATAAATTGATTAAAACACTCTGTTATTTACTAATGTTTTCAATTAAGATTTATAATAAAAAAGCTTATAAAGTGTAAAAATTAAAGATATAAAGGATATAAATAAAGAGCAAAAATAACTCTTATTGATATTTAAAGATACTAAACTAAAGCTCTTAGGTTTTACATATGAAATTAGTTATAATATTATGCTAGTTATTAAAGGAAAGTTTTAAATATTTTTATTCTAAAATGTTAGATCCTGCTTAATAAAACATTTAAAGTAGAGTGAATTGGCTTTTTTATATAATTTTATTAAAACAGTGATCAGAAACTATAATTAATTTTAATTAAGAACTAAGTTATAAGATTCGAAGGAGATTATTTCTGTTTTAATTTGTTTCTAATAATTAAAGCTAAAATAAAACACTCTAAAGGAAATATTGATGATTATTTAGATTTAAAATACTGCTCTTTCCTTAAGTGCTTTATAATTCATATCGTGATTTTATTATTTTTCATTGACATTATTTCACAGATAGAACTCTAATTTAAGTAATATATTTATATTTTAGTATATTTTATTGATTTAGCATGCTAAAATTCCTAAATTTAGATAATTTTTCACTTAATAATTAATTGCGTATTTTAGCATTGCTAAGATTGAAACTTGATAATAGCTGATTGACTTATTTCATTCTGCAAATAAGATAAAAGTAAAATAAATTCTCACTAAAATTCTATTTTGCGTGTCATATCCTAAATTATATAAGCTAGTTGCTTTTTATCTCTGATAACAATAAAGCAATTTAATTATAATGCTTAGATTCATTTAAGGGATAAAGCATTATTATCTAGTTAATTATTTAAAATAAATTAGCCTTATCAATTAATAGTTCTGCTATTCTACTAACTGCTTATTTATTAGTTAATAACGCTACTTTTATACATCTTTCAGTTAATTTTAGGAGACTTTTAATTAAATTATCTTGATATACATATCTTGTGAAATAAACCAGTTTTGCTATAATTAGTTATATACACTAAGTTTATCTCTTTAACTATTTATCCATTTACAATTTTAATTAAATAGTAGTAAGATAAATTAATTGTCTATGTTGCTTTAACTTAGTATATTTTCTGCTTGTTTTACCAAGTATTATAATCCTATAGCCTTTTTACTTGAATTATCCTTTATTTCTAGATATATTAAATAGTATTAAACCTTTTAAAATCTTTCTTATATCTTTCTTTCATTCTATTAATATAACCCTCAATAAGTTTAAGCTTATGTATTTATCTATTTGAAGTTTTAAGATGAAAAGCTTTTATAATGCTATATCAGTTTTATTTATATATGGTAGAGGGTTTCTATCTAGAGTTAGCTTTAAAGAAGTTCTCCAGTGTATCATGCTATGGATTTGGAAGTATTAATAATGTTATTAGTTATATCATATAGCTAAACTAGATGAGATAGCTATTATATTTCTACTTGCTCATTTTCAATCTCTATAGATTAAAAATTCCTCTATAAGTAAACTATTCTAAGTATCTTACAAATCTCTCTTTCACTTTTTCATAATAATCCTAGTTAATAATCAAAATATTGCTGGGATTAAGGGTAGTGTTAGAATAACATCTGAGGTTTGGAGCTAATAAGATTAACTTTTAAATGGGTAAATATAAAAGAGAGATAATGACTTACTAAACAGTTTGATGATTTATCTAGCAAAGAGATATAATTAAATATTAATAATTTTAATATTAATAGATATGAATAAACCTTACATTTGTATACTTCTTATATGCATTTGATCTACTTTTATTGCCTCCTTTATCTTATTCAGAATCAAAAGCTATTCTAATTAAATAGAAGCAATACCCCTTGAATCAGTTTAAAAAACAATGCAAAGAGATAAAATTTAATGGCTGAGGACTACAAAGTTAACAGGACTAAATTGATTAGATAAAATAGTTAAAGAAATGAAGATTAAAGCATGGAAAATGAGTATAGGTAAGATAGAAAGGAAAAGATTGATAACTAGCATAACTAAGCAATATAATTTAAAGAGTCAAAATATTATTAGACTAAAATAGATAAACAGCTTAGAGTTGCAAGCTTTAATTTAAAGTCTCTAGATTTCCCTTAACTTACTATAGGAATGTGAATCAAAATAAAGCATCCTAATAAAAGCCAAATCGTTAAACAAAATAATGCCTTTATAGAAGGAAATTATTAAACCATTATAAGCAATAACTTGTTTGGATGTGGAACTACAATTGCTTATTGGGGATATTCTTTTTATTTAAAGGGAAGTGATTTGTGGGCTTATTTTGGAAGTGATTAGAACTGTACTGAGTTTTAAGCGTTTAAAAATTTTAGATTTGAAGAATGAAATCATATATCGCTTGTATTAACTGGACAAGGTGGAAATTATAATTAAACTCAACTTTTTAACTTCTTTTTGAATGGAGAAAAGCAAAAGGAAAAACAAGGGTTTTATAGATTAATATAGCATGGATCAATTTTAAGAATTGGGAGTTGAGTAGTATCTCAAAAAAGCTATTATAAGGGAGGATTTGAAAAAGTAAATTTACTCTTGGATGGCTAAATAGATGATTTCCTTCTAACAGATGCACTTCTTAGTGAATTACAGATAAAAATGCTACTTAGAGGTGAAACAGTTAAACTAAGTTTATTTTACTTCACCGATTTTGAAATTCCGTTTTGAAAAAACTATCGAACTAGACACTGGATTCAAGAAAGCTACGATGATTTCTATAAAAATAAAGTAAAAAAGAGAGTTTTATTTAACTAAACATTTGGATTTTAATAAACCTTTAGAAATCTAACCAAGTTAACTTATCATATTGGATTTTCTAAATATCTAGCAGAAACTTAACTTGATGAAGGAAATGAAATATGAGATCACTGGAATTCTAGACTTTGATAAATGAATATAACTAAATTTTGGAGCGATCCAACTGAATACTATGAGCGTATTTTATGAAAATATAAATAGAAGATAAGAAAATTACCCAAGTTTTTCATACCTATCTGTACTCTAGTTTATTCAAGAGTTCTTATGACAGAAATGTTTCTTCAATCTTTATCAAGAGTACGAAGCATCAACGAAACTTTGATTATAATATCCCAAGCTGGCAATGATAGTAGTTTGTCTAACTTAATAAGGAAATGATAAAAGAAATTGAACATACTCCATATTTACTTACCATATGAACATGATCCTCCTGAAATTAAGGAAGAGATAGATATCTACCACTATTTAAGAGTTCAAAGAATAGATAAGAACTTAATGTTTGTCTTAAATTTTACTTTAGGATTTCTGAAGCACTAAGCTGCTATATATATAGAAAACGACTTCAGTCTTAGCCCTGATATGTACGATTATTCAATCTGAACTTATGAATTTTGAATGAAAAATCCTTTTTTAGGAAAGTAGGTTGCATTTGCTTAATTAACACATTACTATTATAAAAAATGCCATAGAAAAAAAGATCAAACTGAAAGTATGTGAAATTGAGTCTATACCAATTATGTAATGATGAGAGGATTCATAATGCCTAATTATGTTTTCCATACCTGACTAGAGGAGTTTTACTGAAATGATCCTTTTTGATTCCTTAGAAATTACTTCAGACAGTAGAAGAAAATGGCATAAATAAGTTCTTAAATTCCTAGAGTACAACACCTAGGAATAGGCTAATCTACACATGATGAAATATTTTAATCTAAAATAAGCTAAACCTTAAATAAAAAGCCTTAAGAAGAATTTAATACTTAGCAAAGCAATAATAGTACTTAGTCTGACGAATAATCATTCAAGCAAGCTATCTAGCAATTGCTATAGCATGATGAACATAGATTCATAATGGAGAAGCACTAATATATCGTGGATGGCAAAATAGTATATCCTGCTATTTTGAGCAATGAGAAAACTTGCTAAAACATATATGAAAAAGAAGAAATTGATAAATATATACAGAAAGAAGTATTTTATAGAAGCTAATATGGAAGACTAAGCAATTTCAGAATAAAAAAATAAGAATGAAAACAATTAACAAACATTGAACAATATTAATTTTGCAATTTTCTTTTTAATGTAATTATAAAAAGCTTAGCAAGGACTCTTTATAAATACAATTAGATAATAGAGATTAAAGCATTCTCTCATAAGTGAATATTATAAATAGTAGCCATATACATTAAGAATTTAATATAAGAGACTATTAAGATAACTAGTATAGTTATTAAAAGCTATTTAAATAAACCTTTAATTTAATAATGATCTCATACTTTCTAAACTATCTATATAAAGTTAAAAACTAAGGAGGATTTTGGAATTAAAGAGGAGTTAAGCATGAAAAACTAAGAATAATAAATAAAAATAGATTTATTTGTTTAAAATCTGAGAAAAATAATTAGACAAAGAAATAAAAATTAATAACTTAATAGAGTCATTCTTAAGTAAGTATAATAATGAATGGATACTTCTATAAAGTATTTTAGTATAGATAACCTAATTATTAAGATTACTCCTTATTGACATCTTTTCAAACTTTTATCAAATTACTAGTTACTTTAGTAATTGTTCCATTATATAGGCATAAAAAATCATATGAGTATTTACCAAATGTTCTGGAACTAAATTCCCATCAAAAGCAATCTCATATACATCTCAAAAAAATAAAAAATGGTTAAATCAAAGCATAGACAATTTCCCATATTTATCAAATAATTTTGTTAAAGTTGCAAATTGGAAAAAATAAATGATTTATTGTGTATCAGTAGAAATAAAAGCATTGAAATAAAATAAATATTGCTTAGAAGTTTATAAAATATGCTAGTTCAATTTAGTTCTTGAAAATAATAAGATTTATATAAAATAAAAATAATTATGATTTATTTATCTTTAATCTAATATTATGTAATAGCTACAAACTCTACCATCCTTTTAATTTATTGCACCTAATTTTCCAATATTATCAGATAGTAAGAGAAGGATATATATTATTCTAATGGTTATAAGAGAAATCTATAAGCAGTAAGAGATCTTAAAGATTCCTTATATATAAGTAATATGATGCTAATAAAATAACAAGAGTAGATTAGTTCAATATTAGCCAATTAAAATCTTTCTCTTTTGTTTTAATTAAATTTTTTTGCTAAATTTAAAGTCAGATAGCGTAATATTTGCTAAGGTTCATTTTGAAAGATAATCCTCTAATCTATAAATTTGGCGTCTTAAAATATGAGATGTAATATGAAGCTTTATTTTCCTTGATAATATAGAAAACAATGCAATCTAAGTTCCATTTAATGAAAGAGAGCTTTTAATTAGTCTTACAGTTATCTTTGATATGCTTTAAACAAATTATAAAATTAAAGCTATAATTAAAGATTGCTATTTAAATCTGCTCTTAGTTTTAAATACTTATAATATAATAGTTAGGCTTAAATAACACTTAATTTAAACCATAAAGCAACATATTTGTAAGCTATGTATGCCAGTTATAAGAGATAACTTATCAGTACTGTTAGTACTTGCTAATATATAGAAATTTGAGAGTTAATTAAATAAAATGGTTAAAAAGAAGGCATAAACTACCACTACAGCTTATGTTGATCCTTTTTTGAAGTAATAAACTATTTCTGTTTAAGCCAAACTAGCAGCTTTAGAAGAGGCTTGCGGTTTTCTTCTTACTTAGTTCTAAAGATTCAAATTGGCTAGAACAAAATGGAAGAGCTTTTAGAATTGAACTGATGTATACTTTAGATGGGCTAAGCATTACAGAGATCTTCGTGAAATTAATGTATTTACTGGCAGTAATCCCTAAGAATTTGAGATAAAAGATCATTCTCTTATTTGGAAGGCGGCAAGTACAGAGTATTTCTGGTATTCATCTACTTCAGTTATAACAAAAAAACTGTTTAATGCTGCAGGTAATAATTAGTGGGATCTTAGAATAGAACCAAAAGCTTAATAAAAGTTAAAAGTGCTTTAGATAAGCTAAAGAATCTAAGCTCTATAAAAGATCTATACACTAGTAGGGGGTTATATTAAAGATGGTGTAACTTGCAATATACTTTGGACAGGTCCCTGCCAAAATATGTTTGCATGCTATTTAATATTAGAAAAGACAAAATACATACCATGCATTTTTATGATGTAAAGATATCCCATTATAAGAAATGGTAAGCTACAAAAATACCAATTTGAGCATGTTATTAAAGTTCTTGACATCAGTAAAAATAGTAGTCAAGCTGAAGAAATAGTCACTAAATACGTGAACTTTATAAAAAATGACCCTGATAGATACATTCATCCTGATTATAAAACCAACTCTGATTTCAATTCTTGGGAGTAATAATAGAAATAATACGAAAACTGTACTTTGGTATAAAAAGGACTTCTCCTTCCTAAAACATTTTAGCCAATATTTATAACGAAGTAAGAAGCTGAAAGTATCATTTATAAGGAAGGAAGATGGATCCAAGCAGAAGAATTAGAATTAGAAAAATAGAAATAAGATATGGCAGAAATCATGCTTGCAAACAAAATTTTACTTGATTAGCTTACATAAAGGTAAAGCACTGAAGGTTTCGTTAACTTGCTAGAAATAATTCCTAACTTCCACATAAAACTAACAGACTAAGAAAAAGAAGTTATTGCTGAACCCAAAAATGTTCTTGTACTTGGAAGAAGTGGTACTGGCAAAACTACCTGTGCTGTATTAAGATTGTTTGCTTCAGAGGTGCTTTTTAGATATAGAGCTCACCAACTTAAAATAAAAAAATCTGATTTACTTGGAAAAAAGCAAATGGGGCCAGAAGAACTTGAAAGTTCTTGTGGTCTTCATATTATTTTTGCTACTGCAAGCCCAGTACTGACAAATGAAGTACGTAGATACTATCATAGATTAGTAGATTAAGTAAAACAAGAAATGAAATAAAGATAGTAAAGAGCAGTTAAAAAACGAGAAGAGGCAGAACATCAGAGGTAAATGGAGGAATAGAAGAGAAAGATGGAGGAAGAGAAGGAATGGCAACAAATTCAAATATCCTATGAAGAGATTGAAGAGGAAAAAGTAACTTTGGAACTAATAAAAAAAGATGAACTATCTGAAAGTGATGTTGAAAGAGATGATGAGGAAGAAGAATTGTAACAGGTTCAAAATATGCACTCTTTGTCATAGGTTAATGAAGAAAGTTTCCCTCTTTTCTTAACGATTAGAAGATTAATCTTAATGATTGATGGAACTTTGTAAAGACCTTTCTTTGCTAGAGATGTAAATAACAAAATTATAGGAATGGCAGGAAATAGTGAATGGCATAATGAAGTAAAAGGTGTAGTAATGATAAATAGAGAGTTCAAGGACGAGCAGAAGTAAATTATTCAAGAACTTACGGAATAAGATCTTAGTAGCAGCTCTGAGAGTGAATACGAAGAAGAATATGAAGATATAAGCTTTTAGAAAAAAGAAAAGGTAGAGAAAAAGTATAAGGGATTTAGGAAAAAATATCAAGACAGAATAGGAAAAGGCCAAAAGAACTAAAAAATGAGTTTTGAAATAGAATATGATTACTTTGTTAATAACTTCTTTAAGCTTAGATGTTAAGCATGGTGTGATATTAAACCTATTATGGTTTGGACTGAAATAGTTTCTTATATCAAAGGTCATGCTTAAGCTCACCGTTATATGGGTAGATATATTCCTAAATGGATGTATTTAGAATTGGGAAAAAAGAATTCTCTTTTATCATAAGAATCAAGAGAAACTGTTTTCGAAGTATTTTGTAGATATGAAAGATGGAAATATACATAAGGAGCTTATGATTTTTAAGACGTTGTTAACTATGTTCTTTCTTAAATCTAATATCAAGGATATGATGGATAGCCAATACACTTTATGATGATTGATGAAGTTTAAGACTTAACCCACGCAACTCTATTATTACTACTTAAGATCACTGAGCAAAACTTATTCTTTTCAGGTGATACTGCACAAACAATAGCAAGAGGAGTAGGGTTTAGATTTTGTGATTTGAAGTCATTATTCCAAGAATACTAATAAACTTATAACCTTTTCAAGCTTGAAATCCCTCAAGTTAAGTAACTCACTGTTAATTTTAGATCGCATTAAAGAATTTTGGATTTGGCTAATACAGTGGTTAGCTTTATTGAATGTATGTTCCCTTAGACTATTGATAGACTAGCAAAAGAAAGGGCAAATGTAGATGGAGTACCACCTATGTTTGTTAATGATGTCAATGCACTCTGTGAACTACTTTTTGGAAGGGAGTAAGTGCAATAGCATAATCAAGATAATAAGAAAGTAGAGTTTGGATGTGATTAGGTAATTCTTGTAAGAGATTAAGCAGCAAAAGAAAAAATTCCAGGAATGCTTAAATATGCTCTTTGCCTAACTATCTATGAAGCTAAGGGACTGGAGTTTGACGATGTAATATTATACAATTTCTTTACAGATTCCACTTGCGATTAATGGAAGATAATAAACAATCTAGTTCTCTCATAGCAATACTAAGAAGGCAAATATTAAGTATTGGATTTAGAAAACCTA
Source organism: Loxodes magnus (assembly GCA_946699065.1). Taxonomy (NCBI): domain Eukaryota; phylum Ciliophora; class Karyorelictea; order Loxodida; family Loxodidae; genus Loxodes; species Loxodes magnus. The sequence goes on along the minus strand of CAMPDV010000006.1, from coordinate 1,484,444 downwards.
GAAATTTAAGAGAATTAGGAAATTGAATCTGAAAAGCTGAAGTTTTATATGGTTAGTAGGTATTTCACTCCTTAAAACTACTCCTTGCTTTGCTCTGAACTTAAGCATTTATATGTGGCTATTACTAGACCTAGAAAAAGATTAGTCTTTTTTGAATAGGAACTTGATGAAAACAAAGAAGGAGCAATTTTAAAAATATGGAATTAACTAGGACTTATAACAACCATTAATTTAGACAATTCCGGGTAGCTACAAGCTAATAATTAGCAGGGAAATGCATTTGAAGTCTGCTAAATAGCTCAGAAAACAAGCCAAGAAGCATGGAAGAAATAGGGTATAAGAATGATGAAGCATGGTTTCTATTAATAAGCTCAGCTTTGCTTTGAATATTCTGGTGATTCTAGCCTGCATGAGAGAGCAAAGGCATATGCATTTGCAACTGAAGCATCTAGAATAATCAGTGATTATTAAAACGATCAAGAAAGCAAAGCTCATTAAACCAAGTAAGCTAAAGAATAGAATAGAAAAAATTTAAAAAAGGCTAAATAGTTATTTATTAGTGCAGCTGAAGCCTTTAAAGGTTTAGGCCTTATGAAATAAACTGCAAGATGCTATTTTTCAGCTGAATGCTTCGTAGAAGCTGCTAACGTATTTAAATCAACTGGAAAATTCCTTGAAGCTGGTGAAGCATATGTTAGCAACTAGGATTATGTTTAAGCTGCTGAATGTTTTGATTTAGCGGGTGATTACCTTAAAGCAATAAACATGTTTAGAAAGGCAAAATAATGGGAAAAAGTTTTGCTGACAATAGAGAAGTTTAGTGATTAAATGAGCAAGGATGATAAATTTTAGCTAGTAGAAAAATATGTTCCTTTAGCTCTTGAAGACCTTATGTAATAGATGATTTATACTTCATAAGAAGATAAAATTCATGAAACTTAAATGCAAAGGGAAGATGAAAAAGAAGTAAAGCAAATTCATCTTTTAGAAGATATCAGCGAAGATTCAAGTGACGAAACTGGTACTGATGAAGATTTGCTTACTGACGAAGAAAATCTTGAAAAGAAGTAAAAGCAAGAAGAGGAAATGCCTAAACTGATTTCTGAAGAAGAAGTTATCTAAACTAAATAAAAGGAAAAAGTTGAGAAATAAAAAGGAAATATAAAGTAAATAAAGACTTCAGAAGTATCTTCTTCATCTGTAAGTTAGGAAAGTTCTTTTAAAATTATTGATCCTCATAGCTCCTTTGAACTTCTTTCAGTTCCTAAATTGCAAAGTGAATAGTCATTTAGCGTAGTTGAAGCTTGCGATTAATTTAGTAATATAGATGCCCAAACCAGCGAATTTTTAAAACTAGAGACTGGCTCAGTTGTAGAATCCATAATAACAGGAAAATAGATTTCCCATACTGATTATAGTTTAGTAGATAATCCATTTGCATCAGCTTTATAATTGGAAGGATGTTTAATCAAAACTAAAGCTGATATATATGTGCAAGACGAAATCATGCAGAAAATAATAAAATACGTATCCATGTTTTCTAAAGAAGTGAGACAATCTCTTACTAATCTAAGAAGCAAAGAAATCCTCCTAACTCAAACTTCAGAACTTGCAGCTAGTTGGGAAGCCCTCGCTTATATGGTTGATATGGATTAAGTAGATATTAATCTAGTGAGTTTACTTTTAGATTCACTTGAGCATTTCTAGCTATTTAAACTCTGTCTTATAGTCTGCAATCGCTATCATTTACCTTAACGTTTGGGTAGATATGTTGTAAGCATAGCAAGCAAATTCAGTAAACTAAGTGTTTACAACGCAAAGAACATAAAGTTTGCTCCAAGTTAGGAAATCGCTATAATAAGTTAGGTTGCTCTACATAATGTACTTGAAATGATAAATCCAATCTATTTCAGAAGTAGCAAAGAAAGACTTGATTAATATGAACAAAATCTAGGATATTATTGCTATTAAGGCTTAGTATTGCTTGGTTATTGGAAAAAATCTATTTTTATGGTAGATTTTGAAAATGCAATGTGTGTCACTTCAACTTTTGGAGATTTCGATAATTATAAGTACATTTTCCTTCAAAACTTACAAGGTAAATTGAATGAAGAAAGTATTTAAGCAGTTAGCAAGCAAGACTTCACATGGCTACCTTTCTCTTCTGCACCAAAAGCATTGAGTGATCTAAGAGCTTCTTTAATTGCTTTGGATTCTGTAAATTGGAGATTAAACAGCAAACTTTATACTGAAGTAATTCCAGAATTTCCTAGTTATTTTGCTTTTAGTGGAGTATTATGGAACTATTTATAATCGTCTTAAGACTAAGAAAAGGTACTATAGTTTATCAAACATGCCTGTGAGGGAGTTGATTCTCTGTTTAAAGGATAAGAGTTTAAATCTAAAGTGATAGCATTGAGAATCCATGATGTCTTTAGTTTCATTACACACATTCTCCTTGCCGCTTCTTCAAAACTAAATCTTCAGTAAATTTTAGTGACTATGTAGCCAGATTAGTTCCACTAGTTTTTACAAGCGATTACATAGATTATCACTCTCCTACAGAAAAAGCATTCAGCTAAAGGTTTCAGTTGCTATTTTATGTATGCCCTAGCAGGAGTGCTGTCTGCATTTTAGATAAGACTGATTTCTCCTTGTGAGTCTACTAATCTTCTTTACCATAATGCCTGCATCGTTAAAATTACAAGTTGGGTAGCTCATGAACTTAGACTTTTGCAAGGAAAAGATTTTAATTTGGCAGGCTCTGATAACAAAAACAAAGTTAAAACTAAAAAATAGCAAATCAACTGGGATTAAGCCCAACGTTTAGTACTAAGCAAGGCTTATGTATGCGATGTAGATGCTAACCTGCTTATAGTACAGTTAGAGGCAGTAACTCAAATAATTAATAAGAAAATGGCTGGAGTTCTTAAAAAAATAGTTTAGGAAAGAAAAAATCAAGTTTAAGACAAAGCAGGAAGTACTGTAAGTGAAATAATACTTAGTGAGAAATTAGAACATTTTACATAGGATAAGAGCATTAAAAAATCCATAGTAAATGAGAAATTTGATATAATTACTTTCCATATGAAGCAAGATATTAAATCATAATTGAGAAAAATAAGATAGGAAACAGAAGAATTAGACGAAGCAGAATTAGAAGAAACTAAATTTGCTTAAGAAATAAAAGATTTAACTCTATAACTTGAAAAATTCCAAACTTAAGAAGATTCGTTTGTTTAGCAACTCAAGCCTTTCCTTTTGAAATTTTATAATGAATGGGACTTTAGTACAAAATAAAAGAATCCGTAGATGAAGGAAGTGTTGTTATCTATTGCATAGAACCAATGGAATATGACACTTTAGGCTATGTAGTAATAAGCAAACGTCTAGGAAATTCTAGATAAAAAGCTCTTGAAGATATTCAAATTAATGCATGTATGTGATCAGTAAATAATGTTTTAGGAATATATTAGGAAAAAATCTAAAGCTTTCTTAAAAAAGTAAGGCTTCTAAGATATTAAATGCTAGAACGAAACTTCATTTAAAACAGCTACCTTACTTCTAGATATGAGTGTATACCTTTAAAATAATTGTTGGTCTGAATTCATTTCTAGCTGCTTGCAATATATTCAATTTGCTGAAATAAATGTTCGTAACAAACTTAATCTCTTATAGAAATGCCTAGCTGTTTTGCTCTTTGCTAGACCTCATGCTAAGAGAGTCTACTATCCTTTTGCGTACACAAGATTTTTCAATTTAGAATTTAATCCTAAAGACAATACTTAGGCAAGATTCAGCGAGAAAGTAACTTTAATATAATCTCCTAAATTAGTTAAGGATTGGATTTAAGAAATGGGAAAACTGTCAGGAATGATAAATACTAAGGAAGAAGCAGTAATTAGTTATATTATGGTAGTCACTGCTATTATCAATATGACTGAAGCTAAGTTTGATAACGAATTATTCTAATTACTTATCCATTTCTCAGAAATAAAGAAATGGATTACTCCAGGTACTTAGACAGCATTTGATTTTATAGTAAACTAAAAGGATGTGCCTAGCTATAGATAACAGTTTGGAAAGAACCCTAACAAACTGTTCTATTTCTCTAACTTAGATACTAGCGTAGTTTTGATTGAAAGAATGCATACACTAACTAGTTTCGATGATCACTATAAAGCTTTAGATAAAGCTTTTTACCATGAGAACAAAACTCTTGCTGCCAGAATCAACATTGCTAGATGCATACAGAACAAACTGAAAAGTAAAAAGGTATTTAGGCTCAAAAAAGTACAAATGATACAAAACATTAATGAAGTGATAGCTTTCAGCCAAATATCAGAGAGTATTTTATGAGATAGCAATATTAATTTATCCTCATTTAACCTTGAATCCATTATTAATAAAACTTGGAGTAAGTTTAGAGCAGAATTTAGGATTTATCATATTGCAGCTGCTTTTAAAGAAACTATTTTGGAGTTCTTATACAATTATGAAATGTAGAACGTGCTTGATTTCCACTATTGCTTATTATAGCTGAAATCAATTTAAGACACTATTTATTAGTCAAACTCTATTTTCTAAAAAATAATAACAGCTGATAATAATCTAGGTGAAGCTAGCTTTAGAAAGCAACTTAAAGAACTTGCCAATTAAATTTTGGAATCAAGCAAGAAGTTTTAGATTTGGCTATAGTTCACTTAATCGCAAATTAACTCAAAGCCAACCAAAAAGAGTAAAGTAATTAGGGCAAGATGGGAAGAAAAGCTCAAGGTGATAAGCAAAAAAATGTAGAAAACTAAAAAAGCAGGAAGGAAGAGACAAGAAGCTTTACAAGACAAAGCTGCTAGATTGAAAGGTAAAATTTGAAGCTCCTGAACTTTAAAATTTTTATATTAAATTAATTCCTAATTTAAAACCTATTAGCCAATACATTTCTTAATAGTTAGTCTAACTAATAGTATCATCAATAATATTAAGTTTATTATAAAATAATCTAAGCATAGCAAATATATTTATCTTATAAAATTCATTAACTAACTGTAACTTCAATAGTTGAAGTTGATAAATAAGATTAAATTTAATAAACCAAACTTGTATCAAGAAAGCATATCTAACTCTAAAGGTATTAACTAATTTAGTTTATAAGATTATCTATTATTAATAAACTATTACCTTTCCTATTAATCTTTATTTTATCTCTACTTCTTTGAGCGCTATTTTATTACGAATTAAATTTATCTAAATTGCTTGTACTTTTTAAAGTAAATAACTAAATATAAGGTTAAAGCTATTCTTTATGATCTTAAATCAGATTAAAAAAGAGAATATTAATAGTCTACTAGAACTGAGGATGAAGAGAGGATTTAAATATTTATAATAAAGGTATTAATAAATAATTAGCTAGTAACTTAAAGCTTAAAATATTTGAACTAAGATTCTTAAGAATAAAATAGAAGCTTATCATTTATCTTTCAGATGACTAAAAGAATTATTCATTATGCTTCAATAATCTGAATTTCTACTTATTACTTTAAGTTTAAATAATTATAATGCTTGTTTTCTAGTTTCAATTGAAGTGATTCAAATCATTTCATTGCTTGCTTTTATTACTTAATCCTCTTTTTAAAGATAGTTTGTATCTCTATCATCTGTTTAATTAATTAGTTCTAACTTGCCATTCTTCTTTATCTTGTGTACCCTTTCAAAGCATTTCAATTTCCAGTCTATATAAAGCTGCTTTAAAGGATACTTTTCATTTATAGAATTAAGTTTATTTGATTTATGAAACTAATTTTATTGCCAATTTATTATGCTTTTGCTTTGCAATCATAAGTAAAATCACAATTTCTATTAACAATCCAAAAGCATTAAAAGAAGCCCTAGTAATAAACCAATTAAGTTAAATGGAACTATTCCTTACTTATTATTTAAATCTCCAAAATACTTTAGTTAAAAGAATATTTCATGAAAGAGTTAATTCTATTATTTTAGGATTTCTGCCTTGGATGCTCTTTTAATTATAAGAATTTATCTCTTTTACTCATATTTTTAAGCTACTTAGTATATTTTTCTCTTCATTAAATACCTAAATTTAATTAATTGTAAATTTCCCTCATAGTGTTAGCTTAAAAACTAATGACTTTATAAGTAGACTTTATTTAATTTATACCAATTACTTATATAGTAAATCTACACTAAGCCTACTAATATTAATAAACTTCTTAAGGCCACAACTAGAAGTCTTTTAATTAAATACTTGCCTTCTACTCTTTTAACAACATTTCCAGTTAAACAGAGTTAAATTATCAAAAACTTACTATACGAACTAATTAAAGCGTAAAATGAAATATTTTAACTTTACCTTAAATATCTAGTTTCCTAAGGTAATTTCCTTTATTAAAGTTGCCTTTTATTTTTATAATTTACTGTTTATTTAAACTGAATACTTTAGAAGTAAACCATAAGTATATTATATCACTTTTTGAAAGTAAAATTGTTAGTCATTTTGTGTTGGTAAGGAGCTATAGTAGCCTTTATAGATTGCTATGAGGCTTTTATATCTTTTTATACCTATTTTAATAACGCTAACCTTTATTTTGCTAGCTCTTTATCTTCCTGCACGATTCGTTTGAGATAAGATAGATCAAAAACAGTTGAGGGAATAATGATAATAAAGCATTAAGTGCCAATCAAAGTAAAATATCTAGATTAAATAACAAACCAAAGCTTTAACTAATAAGTATGTTATCTAACCATTTAGCAATACTAATTATTACCTTTAATCACTAAATATTTAACTCGCTAATAATAAAATCAGGAAAAAGCCTTGAAAGTACTATCTTTTACTGGTTTAAAAAGTAAAGATCAAAGTTGGTTTTTCAGTAGATTGATTTTAATATTCCTTTATAAAGTTAAATTAAAGGAAGTTAAAAAGGTGTAGGTAATTTTAAATAGAGATAAGAGCAAATTATTATTTGTTAAATATGAAAAAAATATTTCCCGTTCTCAAGTCAGAAAAATAGTAGGAGTATTATAAAAAAAGGATTCTAAATTTGATGGAGCAGCTTAAAGCAGAGAAAAAAGGAATTAAGCAGTAGATTTTTTTTTCCTAGAAAGTGATTTTGGCTTTTTCTAAGATTTATAAAAAGTTCGCGATTTCTAAAGAGTGCTTTCTTAACTTTTACATTGCCTAGCTACCTTAGGTTTTAATGGGAGATGAGATGATTATAAAGTAGATTATGAGTATACTCTCTTTTGTACTTTTTCAGGAAAGAAATGACGAAATTTAAATAAAAATTTTCAGAGAAAGAGTAAAATTGTAAAAGTATATGCTTCTAATATTCTAGATTAAGCTAAAGACTAGCAAGAGACTAAGGTGCCAATAATTCCTATTTGAATAAGATGATTGGATAGAAAAAGTATAAACTGTAGAATTTATAGATTAGCTGCTTAAGAGCAATGACATCAATTTTGTAATTCTAAAGCTACTTATAAACTAAGTGGGAGAAGTTTCTAAATTCAATCTCTCATAACATTTTTTTGAGTTGAACTTTAGCATTAAAACTGAATAGGCTTCTAATTAGAGATTGCAGGCTGTCACTAAACCAATTTTAGTAGAAGTGAAAAACTTTTAGCATTCTTATTTCTTAGAGGTAGTAGAAGAAGAAGCATATGATTCTGAAGATATAGATAGTGATTTTTCAGAAGGATTGAGGATGTTTGTTCCTTCTACTAGAGTGAAATCGCCTGGAGAATTTTTTACTCATAAGAGATGCCATTCGCTTAATAAGAATAGCACTCAGCAAAAAAGAAAATTCTTATTGTAAAATAAATTATCAAAGAGTAAAAGAAGTAAATCTATGTTATAGAAATCTTAGCTCTAGAAAGCTCATAGAAAGCGCAAAACACATAAAATTTTTCTATTAAGAGAACCTAAAATTGATAATTCACCTTATATAAATGTATAAGGGAATGGATGTATAAATAAGCAATCTTTTGGTATGTTTTAATATTGCAGATGAAGAGGAAAATTAAGAAGCAAACAATATGGAAAAACCGTAACCTTCTAATTAAAATTAGAAATGTAATCTGAAATTAGATAAAATGCAAAAGTTAAAATAAGAATATGAAAACAGTATTTTTAATAAAGATATTGCCAATCAATAATAAGAAGAAAGTAAATTTGAAGATCATCTTGAGAGCACTAAGTCTAAAAGCAAAAAGACTTCAAATTTAAATAAAACAATTAAAATTAGTAAGAACTAAATATTAAAATATAAGTAAGATCAAAACTTAGCTTTCATTGATGTTCATTAGCAAAACAGCTTAGGAAAAACCACTAGAATAATCCAGAATACGGATTTATCTCCTTCTAATGTTTCTTACTCTCCTCTTAGTCCTGTGAAGAGAAAAATAGAGCAAATTAATGAAGAAAGTCCAATTAAATTTCAAATGTTGAATTGTCTGAAAGAAGTAGAAAATGATAAAAGGCAAGCTTTAAGTTTAGCTCCAAGCTTAAGCTTAATAGAAATTAAATTTTTGGAAGAAAATGAAGAAATTAAGCAAAACATTTCACTGAACAATATAAAAAGCTTAAATAGAGACCATTTCTAAATATTTAAGAAGCAATTTAATGAAATGTATCTTCCAAAGAAAACTAAGTCATTTCAAGAAAAATTAGCAGAGCTAAGCTCAGACGAAAAAGAGATTTTTGAAAATTGGTGCAAATGATTTTATAATAAAAATTTATAGTTAATTTGATTTCATTAAATCTAACCAAAGCTACTAGGAAATTCTTCGTCTTAAGCTTAATTTTCAAAATTTTAAAGAACATTTTTCAAGCACTAATCCAGAATAATGTTTTCTAAATACAGTATCTCTATATTGCAAACTTTCTTTCTAAATTAAATTTAAAAATAAATACTCTATATAACAAAAGTTGCCATGAAACTGTAAAATTACATCTTTTGTCTATATTTAAACATTTTTTTATTTGTTTTTCAGAATATTTTAATTCCTGACATTTTATAAAAAAATAATTCAAAAAAGGTTCTACTATTTTAAAAGTATTTAACAGAGTTTTATTAATAACCAATTGTAAAATCCTCTAATACGCTATATCAGTAAATACTTTTAATACTTACATGTTTTAATTACCTTATTTACAAACCAAATAATCTCATAGAAAAGTTGGTATGCTATTATTTAAACTAATAGTAAAAGATAAATCCAGTGTTTCAATTAATAAGAGTATTCTTGGCAACTTTTGTTATATGTTTGTATTAATCTAGTTAAGAATTTTTAAATTATAATCTAAGGAATTTATATCTTTGATATGGTTATTTCATGCCTAGATTTATTATTTGTAGTAATTTATCCAATAAAACTTCATTTAGTTGCCCATTTTATTACTATTTTAGGTTTATAGGTTTTTCATTCTTTCTCTGTAGTTCTATATAAAATACTTTATAATTAACTATCTTCGCTCTAGAGGTTAAATCCATCTAGTAGAAAATTAAGGAAATACATTACCAAATTATTTTGCTTACTAATTCATTATATTAACTATAGTTATTTTGAAAGAAGAAGTTGCTTCTTTGAGTTATAATCTATTGATTATTAGAAATTGAATAAATAACAGAATAGTCGAAATCATTGGTTGATGAGAAAGCATTGAATCGATAAAATATATATAGAAGTAGTAAACTTAGACATTGCCCTTCTTTATTCTCATCGTAATTGACCTTTAATCGTTAAATTGAAGCTTGTTTAAATCAGACAGGTAACTATGAGATAAATACCTTTCTAAATCTCTTTAATAGTTGATATATTTTATACTTATTATTTGCTAACTTTATTCTTTACGCCATTAAAAAGTTAATTATCTAATTTAATTTTTACATAAGGCTTTATAGATCTTATGGTTAAAAGAAAGTTACATTTAATTAGCTTCTAGTTAAGTTAAAGGCTTTACTATATTAATATTAAAACTAAATTCCCTCTACAAATATTTAATCTCATGACAAGTATAAATGTAAGCTTTCTGTCATCAAGAATGATATATAAAGCCTTGCATATTTTTATTTTACTTATATAATTTACCAAAATATAAGTTGAAAATAGACATAGCAGCAAAATTTAGATAACTCTCGCTCATTCTTAGTTTTATAAGATAATATATACTGTGTAAATCTAAGTTTTACTCTCTAGTTATAACTTATTTAAAAGCAATGTAGCTAGCATAAGAAGTAGATATAAGCATATTTAAAATTAAGCAGTTGCTTTATTTCTCCACTAAATATATTAATTTTGACTGGATATACTAAAGTTGACTCTTCCAATTTATTACTATTAGATAAATTAGCTTAAACACAATAAACATATAATTGATATCATTACTTTATGAATCTTTCTCAACTTCCTTATTAGTTTTCATATAAGGTGTAAGAAATACTGGCAAATAGATTTTATTACCTTTGAGGGATAAATACCAGAAACAATAAATCTTAGTTTCATTAGCAAGCTATTATATAGCATAACAAGAAGGTATTTGCTTCTTATATTTTAAAGAATTTTGCTAATAAGAAACTATTTCTATTTGCTCAATTAAACAACATAAGTATTGAAAATATTTAAAACCTATAAACATATAAGAGATATAAAGCATTTAAATAAAGCATACTATAAGAAAAATAGACTGTTTATTAACATTATTTTGAAATATTAAGCTTAAACAAAAGTAAAGCTAGTTAAACAAAATGGATCAGAAGTAATAAGCAACTATGAGACATATTTAATTATAAATATGTGGATCATTTTGTACTTTATTTAATGATTAAATTAGATATTTTATTAATAATCTTAGCTTATATCAAATTAGCTTAAACTGAGAATACCAATTAAAGGCCTAAGCATGTTTCTTAGATACTTCTATCTTTAAATGTCTATTTTTAATTTTAACTTGCTTTTATAATTATTGATCCTGCTCTTTATGGTTAAATTCCATTAATATTATTAACTTCTATATAGTCACTTATAATAACATCTAAAGTGAGGTTAATAGATAATAGAATTAGAATTAAATTAACATTTAGCTAAATTAATAGTAAGGCAATGTCTTTTAAGTAGGAGTTAGATAAAGAATTAGAAACTATCCATTTGGTTCCTATCTAAATTATTAAATAATATGCTATTTAGTTTTATATCTTAGAAGAAGCCAAATAAAAAAGATAATCTTATATTAATGTATAAGAATATTGTAAATGATAAAGGTATAATGCTATTTTATTTTTTAATAATAATACACACATTTTAGCTCCTAGAAGTGAGTAAGAATAATTTAACGTTAGAATTTTAAATATTACATTGATCAAATAATACTAAACTTGATATATGTATAATAGATAAAATAAATAATCAAGCATTTATTAACTAAGCGTAAACAAGAGGAATATAAACTAGTACAATATGATTATTATAAATAACTGCAATTAAAATTAAGTAAGTATTCCAATCATAGATAGATGGTATAATATATTGGATTAAAAAATAAGGATCATCTTACATAGTTAGATGATATAAGAAGTAAATTAAATTTTGTGCTATTTCATATTAAACTGTTTATAAATGAGAATTTCTAAATCCGGAAAAAGAACTCCTAATTATTTCTCTGGGAATTAAACTCCTTGTAAAACAAGTAGAGCTTAGTCTAGTTATAGAGCAAATCCTTAGAGTCATGGTAGTCTAGCAAGTTCAGTATTTACTATCAAGCAAGCAGAAGATTTATGAATGTCTACTTAAATGACTCCAATAAGAATTTAGATGGGTTCCTTTTCAAGTAGATCTCTAACTCCTTAAAAATACTCAAAAAAGCTAAAATAATCAAGCAAGCATAACTTTTACTAAATTAATTTCTTTGAATAGCAAATTACAAGTCCGCGTGGAAATAATTAAGTACTCTAAATAAATAACGATATTGATAATTCTACCACTTAAATGGATAGTAATTTTGAGACTTAATAAAACACTAATAGACTTTCGAAAAAATTAGCTTCCATGGAAAGTTATAGATCCTCTGATGAATAAATCTAGCTAGAGATAGATGAAAAATATAAAATCTATAATGAAAAAGTTAAAATTTAAATAATCAAAAAGTTTGGAAATCAAAATCCTTACATGGATTAGAACATAAATGTTATTAATTTAGTAGACAAACCTTTAATTACTTTGGAATACCTAAAATAAATGAAAAACTAAGGCAAAACTGCAGATGAAGAAAAGTCTAAGAGACATAATAGTGGACTAACTAAATCAAACTAGCAATAGCAATAAACAAATTAATCGTAACATTAATAAGATTAGTCAAATTCTTAACTGCTGAACAGAAATTCATCTAAAACACCAATGCAAGCAACTATTTTAATACAACCAAATCCTAATATAAATTAAATTATATCTTAGAATATTTCTAAAGAACAGTTACATGTACTACAAGCTGAGCAACTAGTTAATAAGAGAAATCAAATTATTACTCCTATATATGCTACTGCTATGAACTAAAAATATTAGCATCCTATTCATTCTAAAGCTCTGAATAAACTTCCTCTACCTGATAAAGTTCTAGAAATGCCTGAAACAGAGTTAAAGCATTATTTAAATTAAAAATAGCATAGAGATGCATAATAGGAAAATATTAATTTTGAAAAATCATCATCCAGCAATTTTTTGAATAACAGATAGACGGTAAAGTTTAATGAAGAAGCTATGATTTAGGCACTTTAAATGGTAAAAGGAGAAGAGCCTAGTAAAGACTTTGATTTAATAAAAATGCTTGTTAAGTTTAGTGACGAAAAAAGAGAATAAGAGGATTAAGACGATAAGGAAGAGTAAGAAGAATTGAAAAAAAGAAAAGAGTAAGAAAATAAAAGAAAGACATTAAATAAACTCTATAATCAGGAATATTTTCATGTCTTTTGAAGAATTTAGGAAATTAAAGGATCATACTTTCCTGGTGCGAAAGAATATGCTACTCTTACTAAAATAGGGTAAAAATTCTATTTATGAGGAGGTACTTCAGGAAACAACTAAAATGATATGGCATCATTATTTCCAGAAGCAAATTGAAAATGAGAAAAAATTCAATTTTAAAAGGTAAATAAAATACCTAAAACAAGATTTGGACATACAACAAATTCTTGACAGCACTTTCTTGTAGTCTATGGAGGAGTAGGAGGTTTTAAAAAGAAATAAAACAAAAGATCAGCTTCAAAAAAAATATATTTATATGATTCAAAATTAAATAGTTGAAGTGACTATTAATTAGCAGGCTATTAACCAGGGAGTAGATATCACCATGGTAGTGTAATAGTAGGGTGTTCTATGGTTGTATATGGAGGACTATCGCCTGAGGGGAAAATCTTAAAAGATGCTTTTACTGTTAATTTGCTCTCCTTTAAAGCCTTCTACTTAACTATCCCTCAAGTTGGACCTAATGATAGTCCTTTTTATCTTCATTCTTTTACTTTTAATGCTATTTATGAGGAAAATTTACTTCAGTCTAACTATGAAATAGGCTAAATTAAACCTCAGAATAAAACTATATTGAATGAGTAAAATTCAGGGATTTATTTATTTGGAGGAATCAATGATCTAGGAGAATTTTAGAATAGAGTATGAGTTTTGAAGAGAAAAAGAAGGTAAAGTTTGCTAAACGAAAGCAATGTTTTTGAATGAATCAAACCTGAAATTAAAGGAAAACCACCAGCTGCAAGAGCTAATCATGCTTCTTGCTCGTTGTAGATGTACTTAATAATTTTTGGAGGGAGAAACACATAAAATTATAAGAAATCAGGAAGTAATATAGAGCTGAAAGATCTCCATGTACTGAATATTCAATATATGTAGTGAGAGTTATTAGTCATAAAAGGAGATGAGCCTTCTGCTAGATGAGGACACACAATAGCTGGCTATGAAGAGAATAAAAATAAAATCTTACTATTTGGAGGGATAAATTTAAAAGCATACTGCAAGCCTTAGTTGTTTATCTTAGAAACTTTCCCTGAAAAGGTTTATAAACTTAGCAAAGAATGAGAAAGAAAGAAAAAATTAGAGAGAAAAGTATTAAGTGCAGCCTTACTTCTAAAGAGGCATTCTACTTAAAAAATGGATTTGGTTTCACCTTTAATTCCTTTTAGAAAATTGAGGAAAAAAATAGAAGATAAATAATAGCAAAACCTTGAATCTATTCCAGAAAAAATAGAAACATCTAAAGCAAACGATTTAATAAATCAAGACATCAAATATAGAAAGCTAAGTACTCCAATATTGTCAAGCTTTAATAAAAATGCACTTACTGAAAATGATGTTATAGAATAGCAACCTGAAAGAACGAATTTGAACATACTAGGAAAGATACTAAATTTTAATTTAAAAAGACAGATTTAGAAAAACAAGAATTATGAAGAGGAAATTGAACTTAAATTAAATGATTGATTATTTTTCCTTTGTAAGACGCTTAAGTTAAATGCCTTATTTAATATTTCTTATCTTAAATCCTAAGTCATACATTTAAATATAATATATCTATTTAATCATCTTAAGAGCAGATTAGATTGGTTAATTTCATTCATTTTTAGTTAGGTTATAAAATATAAATGAAGCGAGAAATTTAAAAGGTTTAAATAGAGCAGAATAGAAAACCAAAAGAGACTGAAAAAGCTTAGACTTCTAAAAAATATGATAGAATTCCAAGTGAAAATTAGAAAGAAAAGAAGCTAGAAAAAAATGAAAAGAATGAAAAAAATGAAAAGAATGAAAAAAATGAAAAAAATGAAGAGGAAAATCAAAAATAAAGAGGATAAAGCGATTCAGAATAGTAAATTAAGGAAACTTTAGAAACAGAATAATCAATATTAAAAAAGAAAAAAACAGTAAGGATAGTAGAAGATCCATAGTAAAAAGGAAGAAAAAATTTTTGTGATACTAGTTATATAAAATAACTTAGAACTCGAACTGAAAAAAGTGAAAATTTATTATTTCACTTAGGATGAATAAATGTCTGTTTAAACATTTTAGATTCAGAAGTTAAATGAGGATGTAAAGCTACTTATAAAGATTCAGATCCATGTTACGCGTTTGTTAATTTTTTGCGCATAGTTTCGCTAATAATAGTAATAATTTCTCTCTTTGTCCTTAATATAAAATACTGCTTCAAATCTATACTTTTAGTGAAGACATATAAATATCCTAGTAGATTAACTTTTTATCAAGATCACTTAATGTAAATTGCATTAGAATTCAGCTTTGTTTGCATACATGTTCCACCTTTTATTGACAAAGGCGCTCCAAACTACAACTATTAATAAGAAACAATAATAACTCTGCATATTCTAAGTTTTTTTAAGCTATTTTTTGCAATTTAGTACATAAAGAATAAAAGTCCATTGAACAGTCCTAATGGAAGATTTATAGGTAGTATAACGAATGTAGAATATAGTGCTTTGTTTCTAATAAAGGCATGACTAGAAGCAAATCCGTTGATTGCTTTAATAGCAGCTTGGGTAATTACAATAGTAGTTAGCAGTTATCTAATGTGAATAATAGAAAGAGAAGCAAGTTATCCTGTAAATATTCTATTAGAGCAACGTCATGAAGATTATTTGAGTACAGTTTGATTAATGTTTATTACTGCTTTAACAGTTGGATATGGAGACATCTTTCCAATAACTAATGCAGGTAGAGTTATTGTCATAATTGCCGGATTTTGTGGACTTGTTTTAGCTGCTACTTTAATATCTGTTGTTTTCAAATTTCTAACTTTGAACTAAAATGAAAAGCTAGTTATGGATTTTATTGATAAAAATGCCAAACGCAAGCAAATAAAGAATATGGCAGCATGTTGCATTTAGTAGATGTTTAGAGTTAATTTGATGAAAAAGAAGTCGAATAAGTATAAAATAGCTTGGGAGTAATATAAGCTGTATAATTTAATAGAAGCATGGAGAAAATTATAGCTATAGAAGGAAAAAATTAGAGACATGAGTGAGTAGCAGAACTAAAAGGCTCAATATACTTATGAAACTCTACTAGAAAAAGTAGAAAATGTTCATAAGAAACTACATGACTTTATTTAAGACCAGCAGGAAAGGGAATCCTTAAATCAATCTGACCATGTTTCCTAATAAAGTCAGGAATTAAATGAACCAGAAAGTGAGTTTTAAAAGCAAGAAAAATTATTTGAGCAAAAATGCAGATTGCTTAAGTTGCATATGGAGAGAAGAGAAAAAGAGCACGAAGAAAATATGTAAAATCTTGTTAAAGAAATAGAAATAATGGAAGAAGAAAGGCAGAAGTTAACTGACAATTTCTACAAAAGATTAGCTAAACATGTACAGCTTTCTCCTTAACTCTCTTTTTTCTTATTAAAGATTACTTCTTAATATTAGCATTTATTCATCTATCTAATTAATACAATTCCATGTTCAAAGCATTCCCCAATATATTTTCTATATCATTTTGAACTATATTTTGCTTTATTCCTTTACTTTCTTTATATCTCTTTAAATACCTATAAAAATAGTTATCATTATAACTCATAGAACAGAATGAAGGGTTATTTTATAAACTAAATAAAGTGCTTTATTTATAATATAAAATGAATAGTTTAGATAAAAGAAATAGCAACAATTCTCTAGAGTTTCTTACCTTTTAACTATCAAGCTAAACTTTACTATTTTAGTAGTTATCCAATTAGATAATTCTTACTGTTTAAATCTTAATTAATTGATTTGAGTACAGATAACTGTATTAATCTTTATAATAAAGGAAGTATAAGATATACCTAAATTTAAATTAAAGTAAATATAGGTATAAAATGCTATTTAAACTATTAAGACTTATTAAATAGATTTATAAGTTTAACTTTCACATTCCTAACTATTCAACTCCCTCTTTTCAAAGAATTATTAATTTAAATTACAATTATTAGTCTCAAATTTAAAATAGATTTATATTCCTTTTATTAAAACTAGATATGCTAAAATCTTAGGGAGTATATTTAAAAAATAGTTAGATTAAATCTTAAAAGTAAGGAAAAGAGATATAGGTATTAATGAATAATAAGCTAAAGATATTTATCTTTTGTCATTAACTAACACTAACCATTTAACTAAATCACTTAGTATTATTATAATTATTTACACTCTTTTAAGCATAGCACTATTAACTAAAGTGGTATTAATTATGTACTTAAACTATATTCCTTTAATTATTTTTAAATAGATAAATTTTAATTATTGATTCCCTAAGTTATCAAAAGAGCATTGTACTAGCTATTTTCCTTATTTTCAATCTTTGTATTACAAGCAAAAGTTTATCTTAGGATGTAACGAACTATATTGCTTTTCTATTATACTTACATTTCTAATGCTTTTTAAGTTAAATAAATTAGATGCTTTATAGTTCTAAGAGATTTGATATCATAAACCCATCAAGATTATTAAATTTTGATTAATAACTTTATTTTTAGACTTAATGACTTAGACAAGTTTTAAGTGAGAAATAATAATAGAATATATAAGAAGTGAGCGTATAGTAGATAAGGGAGCATATAAATGAAGTATCTTTAAGAAAATAAATTAAATAGACTATTAATTCCTAGCTTTATTATTTATAAATAAAGACAATGGAAGAATATAAGTAGACTAATATGCAGCTAAAGGTTAAGAAAAATCAGAATAATAAACTAATTCGTAACTCAGAAAGCTTTATCGTCTTTCTAGAAAAGCTATAGCTCAAAAATTTAAACAATGGAGGGTTTCAGAAACTCCAAATTGAATTAATTAGATCTAAACTAAGAAATCTTCAACTTATTTAGCTTAAAAATGCTAGCACCTATTTTATTTTGTGAAAGTAAATAATAAAAAATCCTGGGGAGGTTTAGAAGAATCAGAAATAAGAAGGAGATGAATATAAAAAATGGGCTATTACA
The DNA here is from genome assembly GCA_946699065.1 of Loxodes magnus. Lineage (NCBI taxonomy): Eukaryota > Ciliophora > Karyorelictea > Loxodida > Loxodidae > Loxodes > Loxodes magnus. The sequence continues at coordinate 1,466,452 of CAMPDV010000006.1, read as the reverse complement.
ACATTTGGATACTTTATGAAGAGAAGCTTAAGAACTACATACTACAGTCATTTTTCGATTTGAAAATCAATAATCTTACAAAAGAAGCATTTTACTAAAGTAACAAAAGCAAGAGAAATGCGATCCACTACAAACTGTAATGGCAACGCCTGTCAATAGTGCCTTCTTTTTTGACTTTCTGCATATATTATTTAAGCTTAATTTAGTTTTATTCTAAGGTAACTTTGAAATATCTGGTATTCAGAATTCCTATAATCAAAATGTAATAAATCATATTTGCTTTCTTATTGCTTTATTAATTTAGAGCTAACACTCTTAGTACTTCGAAAGACATTACTAATATATATTAATAGCGCATGCAAAAGGTTGAATAAACAAAAAGCGACTAAAATATATAAACTTACTCTAACTAAAATAAAAATGTCGCTATTTGATGGTAGAAGTGGAAATAAATCTAAATAGATAGTGAAGAATTAAGACTCTAAATACAGAACTTAAATATAAAATATTGTTCCCTATGTTCCATTACATTCATCTAGTCGTGCACCTCCTTCTCCTTCAATGCAAATTCAAAGTTCAACTAGATCAACTTCTCATTCTTAAATTTCAAGAGTTAATTAAAATTCCTGCAAAGGTTTATAAGGTAATCAGAAATAATAAAACGACGTTTATCAAGAGTAATTTGGTAACCAGAATATTGGAAGAAACTCCCCTTACAATAAATCTTAAAGATAGTATGATGAATAATATGATACGAAATGCTACCATTGCAAAAATTTAGGCTATCATTCCCATTCTTAATATCTAGTACCTTCAAAAACATAGAGCTAACATTCATAATCGAAACAATCATCAAAATAGGGATTTTCGTAAAGAGGGAATTAAAATAGACAATTCGAGAGTAAGTAAGAAATTAATTCCCCTAATTAATAAAAAAGAGTAGATAATCTAACTCACTATGCAAGAAACAGTAATAGAAAAGCTATTTCTCATTCAAGCAAGGCAATTCAAGTAGACTGGAAAGAAAAATAAAGTAAAGGTTAACTGTAGCTACCTCTTGAGTATAACGAAAATTCATAAGAAAATATGACTAAAAGCATTTAAACACAAAAAAGCTAGCTTTCAAATAAAAATTAGCAGTTTTCTAAGTAGATATAAATTTAAGATAATTCTTAATATTAAAGAGAAGGAAATCAGCATATTTTCCATCAAACTAACTATAAGCATGAACCTTTTAATATGAATTCATTTTATTAGAGAAGAATGGATCAAATAGAGAGAAAAATACTCGAAGCAAAAGAGCTGCTTTAGTCAGCAAGAGAAACTAATTAGACTTATCAGTCTAGAGAAAGTGAAAATCAGTATTACAGACCTTATTAGATAGATTAATATTCAACAAAATCTGCTTAAAATAGATAATAGTTAATACTTAGCTCTTAAGATAAATAAAGCACTTATCATCAAAATTATTATGATAGTAATCCAAATCCTCGCTATAATCCCTATGATTATTAGTAGAATTAGCAATTTTCAAGCGGAATACAAACAAAAAGTTAGGGGACTTGAAGATAGCAGCAATATACTACATAACAGCATACTAGTTAATCTTTAGATAAAATTATAGAAAACAATGCTTTTGATAAAATATAGAATGCAGCAAATTAAATCAGTAACATTGGTAGTTGTAACTTTTTCATATATAGAAATACAAAGTTCAGCAAAATAATTATAGCAAGAGCTTTACTTAACAAAGAAGTAGCTTGAGACCAAATTGGATAGAGTTAACGTCTTGCTAACGGAAATGAAGCCTTAAATATGTAATTATATAACACAGATGATAATAACTATAGGAAACTTTGAGTATACTTTTATTTATTTTTCTATTAAAAATGCCTAATCAATATGCAAATTTAAAGTAACCTTTTGCTCACATTCAACTGTAAACTTAGTAAAAATGTTAATTTTGATAATTGTTTCAAATATTAAATAACAAGAAAGTACTTGATTCTAGTTTTAAATTTATAACTTAAAATATATAACTAAAACAATATGAACAACTGAAAATGTTCATTAAGAAGTAAGAATAAATTTAATTAGGACTTAGCATTGATTGTCTAGTAATATGCATATAGTGCATTAAAAATAATAGAGGAATAAAGTAATAAAGTAAAAGAGGTAGCATATAGTAGTAAATAGACAAAGAATACATTTAAATTGCTTTTCATCTTATTATTTATAATCAATCCTTTTTAATTATTCATAAAAACAACTATGCAGCTATTTGACCTCAAGAGATTTTTTAATAGCAAATCATAATCCTTAGAGTCTAATTCATTAGCAACGTCTCCTAATACTCCTAAAACTAGTTTTCAGCACCAACTTAAATAGTTGAAATGTAAAAATTTATAAGGAAGAAGTTTGGAATAAATTGCTGAGGAAAGTATGGAGGAAAACTCGAATAGATAAATTAATTGATGATTGAACCTTAAAAATTATATAGCAGATGATGTAATAAATCAAGAAAATGACATAAAGTCTCCTATTTCTATTTTAGTTGCTTAGAAAAATAAGGAACCTATCAAAAAATTAAATTTTGCTAAGAATTTGCTTAAGAGACAAATTTAAAAGAATTTACCCTCCTAATTAACATTAGTCAGTGAAGAACCTCCTATATCACCTCTATTAAACCCAAGAAGAGTTCTCAGAGTTATAAAGAATAATTCTACTTAAGATTAAGATGTGATTAGAAGTGACCCTGCAAATAATATCTAAGATTTAAGATACTTTAAAATAACCAAGTTTTATGGAATCTATTATAGAACAAAAAATAATAGACAAAGTATAAAACTAACTTATAGGAACATTATTCAAACTTTTATCACAATGATTTTGCTTCAAAAATTGAAAGATTAACAATACGCTAAAGATACTAGCTAGCTGGGAGGTATATTTAAGATAATATCTATGATAGAAAATGCAGGACTGATTTGAAACATGGATGAAAGCTATCAATTCGTAATTTTCAAACACATCCTTTATGAAGAAGAGTAGGAAAATATATCGCTATTTTGCATTGCCTTATACCATTAGGTGAGCCTACTTCTTCGTATGATCATTCTCTAGAAAAATGATCATCGTCTTATTCAATTTTGTTTATTTTGGATATGCTATCAATATGCTTTTACATAGTAAATCTAATATTAGAGTTGATTCATAAGCAAAAATTTAAAAAAATTGTAATGCTGAACATATTAATTACAATTACCATGGCCTTCGACTTCATATTTTTTAATGTTGAATATCCGAATTAAGTCTTTAGATTTGGAAGAATTTTCAGGCCTTTTTTCTTACTAATTTTTTATAGAGAAATGAGAAACACAATTATCACTATAGCCAGAACTTTTCAGAAAATTTTAGAAATTGGTATTTTATATGGATTTGTTGTACTCGTCTATGGAGTCCTAGGATATCGAATTATTGGATAACATTAAGAAGTTTATGATGAATACGAATCAAATTTTACGGACTTAGGTCACTCATGTAGTGTCATTATATCCTTAATGACGATGGTAAATTATCCATATGCGATAAAGGAGGTAATAAAAGAAAATGGTAACTACTGAATTCTTGCATTTATAATACCTTTAATCATACTAAGTCTTTTAATAATAATTCCTATTCCAGTTGCTTAAGTTTTTGATTAATATAGAGTAAGTCTTTATATAGAAAATGAGAGGACAGGAAATTTTGAATCGAAAACTAAAAGAAAGAGAAAATCTTCTAACTATATTCTTTATTCTTGATACTAATATCTAGCTTCACGTTATGATTGATGATATTATTGAAGCACTAAATTATTGCTTTCCTCCAAATAAATTCAACTAATAGTTAGCCAGATCTTTATGCGAGTAAATTAGTACTGATTTTACTAAAATGGATATTTTATAATTTTTCAGTTTTATGGATATAATAAAGGAAAACCCCAACGTATTTAAAAGCAAGGGAAACTTTAATTTTTAACCATGAGAAGCGCTGAAGAGTTTTGTAAACCGATATCTTAAATTTGATAAAATAATATTAAGTTTATGATTCGATGCTTTTATTTTGATATGTGTGCTTACCTCTGTTATATTAGTCGTACTTGAAGAAGCAGGTCTCGGTAAATCGAAGTCTATTTATATAAGCGATTAAGTTATTGTTTATATTTTTGCTGCAGAAGTTTTAATAAAGATAATTGGCCTTGGAATAATTCAATACTTCAACGATTAGTGGAATAGATTTGATTTTGCTCTTACTGTTGTTACATTATTTCTTGAAACTGGAATTTCAAGTCTAAGACTCATTAGAGCATTACGAGTTGGAAAAACTATGAGATTATCAAAAATTTGAAGGTCTGAAAAAATAACAAAACTGCTAAAGGATTTAAAATTGTTGCAAGCCTTTAGGTTTTGCAAATGAATGAGTAGAATTTTGGGTTATGTAAATGAGCTTTTTGGAAAGGCGATATGTTGCTTGCCAAGTATCTATAAAATAGCAAGTGTGGTTATTTTAATATTCTATGTATATTCAATAATTGGGATGCAAATTTTCAATATGGAAGATGATGAAGAAATTTATCACAGAGGTACATTAGGAAATTTCAGAAGCTTCCAGAGCTCTTTATTAAGTCTTTTTTAGGTATTTATAGGGGCAGAATGGCACTTAGTGATATTCAAATGATCATACTACAGTGAGCATTTCTATCTCTCATTATGCTATTTTGTGAGCTTTTATTTCGTAGCAGTTGTAATTTGTTTATCGTTATTAACTGCTTTAATTTGGGAAGTTTTTGCTATTTTAGATGCTCATTAATAGGATAGTGAAAATTTTATAGAAGGAAGTACTCAACTAAATAGCTAAAATTCTACAAATTCAAACTCTCAAACCAACGAATTTTCAAACTAATTTACCATTAACTCCGGTAATAAAATAGAGACTGAAAAGCTCGTATAGCAAGCAATTTTAAAAGAGGAAAATATTTAGAAAGAGGAGATTAAGCTAGTAGATCAAAAAACTGGCTTTAAGAGCAAAAGTGAATAATTTGTGACTAAATTATAAGATATTCAAGCTTAAATTATGAAGATAGTTAGAACTCTGAGGAAAGCAGATAATAATCAATTATTAAATGAGCTGTGCAAGCTTGAATAATTTGCTGAAAACTATACAAACCAAACTTCATTGATTCGTTTTATATATTATGACGGTGTTAATTGATTACTACCTTTAATTGATGAAAATGTAAGAGGATTATTATAATTAGAGTAAGGTCCTTGGCACGAATATTTGTAAACTGATAAAAGCATAATTTAAAATAATCGTTTTAAAAGTCCAGAGTTTCTAAAGAAATACCCAGATCTTAACAATTTTATTGATTAAATAACAATGCTATAGACAAATAATAGTTTCGTCACTTGTGAAAAATCCGATTTCAATTCGTGTATTTTAAGTCAAAATGAAAACTGTGCCATTAAAGTAATGTTAGTTTTCATAATAACTAATATTTCCAATATTGAAAGTTAATTTTAAGATTTATGAGAGTGTTTTGATGATCTTAGTAAAATGATAAATCTTTATTTCCCTCAAATTTGTGAAAGCTTAAATATATTGTCAAGAGAAAGCAACTAAAGCAATTACAATTAAATTTTAATAAGTATTTACATTAATGCTTCATTATTATAATTTCTTTTACGCTCTTATATTTCAATCATATATCATTTAAATATGCTGAATCTGCATTGAGGGCTTCTAAAATCTAATTTACTTATAAATCATATACTTTCTAGTTTTATCCAAGATATATCTACTAAGATATATCTTTACAATTACTCGATTGATTTAAGCTTTTAATTCAAAATACAGCAAAGGAAGTGATAAGTTTATTTTTTATTTTGCATCGCTTCGTAATTTTGAAAATATTGATATAAAAAAAGCTTAAGATGCATTAAATCTAGCACAATATGATTAAATAACCTAATATAATCTATTCTTAGTTAAACTATACAGTTAATGCTTATTTATTTAAATGCTAATATGATAAAGGTCATTGATAATTTAAATAATTAACTTTATAGTAATTTATTAGATGTCTAATATTCTCACTATACATATATCTGCTTATGCCTACACTTACTTAGAAAATATTTTGCTAATTATCCAAATTATTGATTTAAAGTCCTAGTTTTTATATTTTACCTACAAAATGCACTTTACTTTTTTAAAGTTAAAATTGTTATAAATATACTTTCATATATTAAATTTAATAATCATGCAACCTATCTTAAATTCTTTACTCAGCACGTTATTCATTTTTTAGCTCTTCTATTATTATCAACCATATCCTTTAGCAGCTTTATTAGCATTCTAAAAGCTAATTCATCATTAAAATTTATTTTTATAAATCTAAATTATTCTTTACCAAGAGAAGCTTCAATTTGATCCCTATAAAATACATAGTTATAGTTTCTCTTATCTTAAAAGAAATGAATATAATAGATTTTTAATAAACTTATAGATAATATAGTGTATAGTGTAATAATAGGTTGCTTAAAATCTAATTAGTTTAGATAGTAAATGTTATTTTACTAAAATTATGCTTTATCATTTATTTTCAAAAAGCACATTTCTTACTCCTTTTAAACACTTTACCAAATCTTTTTGTTTTCCTTACCTTAACTAAAAATATTTTATTTCTTCAGTGTTTTCTGATACTATATTTTTACAGACAAATATACTTAGAGCATCAAAAAGCTAAAGTTAACCAATAAATAGTTTAGTAATATTTAAAAGAAGCTTTTCTATATAATTAGATAGGCAAGATTAATAGTTAAGCTTAATGTATTTGTACTTTCTAAATATAGCCAAGTTAGTTACCAATCTATATATTTTTACTTTAATCTACTCTATTAAATAATCAAATTAGCTTTTATTGAGAAGAAGGACTAATTCTATTATTTGTGTTTGTCTCTTTAATCATTCTATATATCAACCTAATTTCCTCAATCATTTTCATTGTTACATAACCATTAAGATTTAAATCTACTATATTTGCCGATTGTAATTTCTTTCCTTTTAAATAAGAATATTTAGTTATAATCAAAATGTCAAAAAAGCAAAAATTTCTAGATAAAGAAATAGAGCTAGAACTTCATGATAATCAATAGATAGTAGCAATCTAAGCATTTGTTCTTGCACAAAGATATGAATTTAGATTATTTTGATACTTATAGTTAGATTTATAGTTATATATTCCTTTACTTTATCTTAATCAGTTTTAATTTATCAAACTTATTTGAATAAATCAGCTTTAATTATTCTTATTTAAATGCTATACAAAGCATTTCTCTTCATAATAAACTTAAGTTCATATATGTTATCTAGATATCGTTTGCTTCCTTTAAATATTCCTTTTTGTTAAGGCTTAAATTTATAATTTTATTATAGTTCTTTTTGTAAATCAAGCTTAATACTTGTTTGTACTTTAAGCATTTGCATGTAAAGCTAAAGTCATTTGACTAAAGAATTTAGATATTCTGCATAATTTTAAAAATAGTCTTAAATGAGTTCTTAGTCTCTCAAGGGAAAACTAACGATAGTTAATAAAACAGTGAAGAATGTTACTAAGCAAGTATAGTATACGGTTAAAGCAAATAGATAGAATAGATTGATAAATATAAATTAAGCTAATAATTAAGAATAAGAGCAAATTAATAGTTTAATAGCAATAAGGCTATAAGTTAGACAGGGATTTATTATTATATTTTAATATCTATTTTATAACTTGCTTGATCTATTCCTTCTGATTAAACTCTTTATAATAATATTTTCCTTCTATAGAAAAATAAAATTTATTTAAGTTTAATGAATTAGTTAGTATTGGCAAATAATAAGACAGATAAGAGCTAAAAGCTATAGCAGTATAAAAGAATTAGGCATAAGATTTTTAATAGTTAGCTGATTATACAAATATAAGCTATATTTATTCAAAAAAGGCAAGTTACTTCTATTAAATTCAATTAATGGAAACCAATCGAGATACCGTTAAAAATGAACAAAATTTGCACTTTTTTTATCTGCTTCATAAACTTCCCTATAATATTCCTATAAAAGTTCCTGAAAGTATTGTTGTAGGCTTTAATTTCAATCATCCAGTGTATGTTTATACAAGCAAAAGGGGAATTCTTAAAGTTAAGAAATTTAATCCTATTTTCTTAGAAATTTATATTGAGAAGTGGATTCATCTAAAGCAAGCAAAAGATGTAAACTTACCTGTTGCCATTATGACGAAGGATTCTGCAAAAAGCTTACTTATTTTTACAAAAGAAGAGGCAATAGAAAAATGAAAGCTAGAGGTTAATCCAAAAGAGAAAAAGAACTTATATTTGTAAAGGTTTATAAGTTAGAAAAAAAGAGCAAGCATATTGCAAATCACCTGAAGAAATCAATTTTAACCCCAATACAAAATTGTTTCGAACGTTTTCGATTATTAAGGAAGAAGTTAGGAATATGAAATTGCTGAAATTATAAACAGAGAAGGTTAGGATATAAATGAAAAATAAAGAGAATAAAGTAATAAAATTTAAAACTAAATAAAAGAGAAAGCTCCTTCATATTCGATGAATCCCTATTTTACTTATTTAAAATAAATAGAAGATTAGAGAAACTAAAATTTAATTTCCTCAAACAAGAAGCAATCAAATTTAAGGTAACTATTTACTAATGACTAGAGAGAAAGATTTATAGTATCCTAAAATTCGATTAGAGAGTACTATACTTTTATGTCGTTAGACTATAAAAATCCAACTCAAATGATGCAACTTGTTGTTTATCTACTTAAAAATGATTGCTTTATTAAACTTGACTCGGTTACTGTTGATTTTATATAAGATGCTGATAAATAATGATATTTTTTAAAAATACTTAATTATGAAGAACTTTCATTGACAAGTAGACATTTTAAAAAGAAAGAAACTGAGAATAAGATATGTTAAAGATGAACAACTAGATGAACAAAGCAAAATATTAAGCTTATCAAGCCAAAACTGCCTGATTACTAAGAAACTATTTCTGAATTCTTATCTCCGAAAGCAGATTCACAGAGTACGAGAGCTAAATCAATAAATAAAAGGATTAACTATGATACAAGTGGAACAATCGAAAGCATGTCTGCAAGACTTAACACGATTGAAATAAATCCGTCAAAGAATTAGGAAAACAATTATGAAATAAATCGTAAAGATTAACTTAAAGAAATCATCTGAAATCATCATACATTTAAAAATAGGAAATAGGTAGAACTTTCAAAGATTGAAAATTAAGTCATTCTTTAGAGAAAACCAGCAATTCCCGTTTTTAGAAAATCTAGAAAACTCGAAGAAGAAATAGAAAGTTAGCTTTTGGCTTCTATTGGTGAAAAATCAAATTTACTGAATTTAAGAGCATGATAAAAGAGAAATTAATAATAGGAAATTTTAACTCCTATAGAAGAAAAATTAACTAAGCATATCTCTTAAAATTTCGCTCATATTAATAATAGTTCATGTAAGTCACTGGATTAATTAAGGATGCTTTAAAAAGAAATCAATCAAAGTTCAAACGGTAAAAACGAATAAAACACAAATTCTGACCTATTTTAATAATAAATGGGAAAATAAGACTTATTTGGATTTATAGGCCAAGAAATAAGACGAAAAATAAAGAAAGAACACACTCTAAAAACATTTTTCTAGTAAATTTCAAATTCAAAAGTTTCAGAATATTTGCATGGAGTGTGTGAAAAACTTGATGGAATCAGATAAAATGCAAAATGATTAAGATAAAAACTAAATTTAGAACAAGAAAAAGCTGAAACAGAACTTAGACAATCCTTATCTTAAGGTCAAGCAGAGGGAATATTAACATAGATAGCAAAAGTTGCCAAAAACTTTTCCTTACTGAAAAAAAAAACGTTTAAATGATATTTAGCAATTTCTTTATAAATTTAACTTTATTATTCAATATAAGCTCTTCTAATTTATCATAGCAAACTTGAAATTTTATAAAAGCCGCGTATTTCTAGTCTAATTAGCAATGATATTTTAGATATTACTATTTAAATATAACTTCAAGTTTATATTATTTTTAATTAACTTCAAAAGTACTAAAGTTAATGTATTGTAGTAAAAGTAAATAATAGAAGTAATATTATAAAACTTAGCATTTATTGAGAATAAATTAAATCTTTGCTGATAAAGCTATATTAATAGATATAGTAATATGCTTGCACTTAACTAACTTGACGTTATAAATGAATCAATTTATGCTAATTTACTAATTATTTTATTAGAAAATGATATTAATTAATTATATATAAATCCCTTAATAGCTTAATTTATTATACAGCTACTTTAGTTAATAGTTTTTATTTATTTTTATAATCATAATTATTGACTTGGATTCTTTGAAAATTGTTAGTCTGAAATAATCAATTAATAGACATAATAGAAAGATTCTGCTGTTCAGTTTCTGCAAACAGCAATTATTATGAATAATGAATGTATAAATCTAAATCTAATATCTCAAGCTCTTACATAGACATGTAATCATCAGGATATAAATTTTAAAATCTTTGATTTACCTAGAGACCCTCTAAGGTTATATTCATAGCATACAATTCAAAATCTTGCTCCCGCCATTCGTTTGATTCTAATTTTTTTAATTAATAAAATAAAATTAGAGTAAATAGTAAAATAGATAAGTAGCAATTATACTTTTTACTATTAAGGTTTGCTTTAACTTTATAGTTACAAACTAGCATTTAAATATAGTCTAGCTAATAAAGTAAATTTAATTATAAGCATAGAATTAGAAGATCATAATAGAAGGTAATTGATTTGATATTAATAAGTATCTTTTAATAATGTATTTATACTAGTTAGATCTTTATCCTATAATATAAGCTTAATATAGATTAAATGGATTGATCATTGAAAAATTTAAGAATCAAACTAAGCCTAGTAGTTTTGGTTATTTTCTTAGTTAATGTTTATTTCTTTATTAGCCTTACTGGAAAAAGAAGAGTTTTGCCTCCTTAAAACAGCTTTCAAAATTTATCGAAAATACGTTCTCAGACTTAAAAATCGCATTTAATGCTTCATGATAAATATAAAATTAATTTAGATGGAAATTCAACTTTCAGAGTTTATGGTCCGTTTAATTCTTTAGACTTTCCTGAATTAGTTATATCTATATGAGTAAAATTTGACTTCGAAAGTATAATTCAAATGAGTTAAAGTTAATTAAAGTTACTTTTGCTTTAGCAGCGATTGTCACTAAACAAGGATAACTTTTTTCTAAGATTTCCTATCTTTGGAAATAAAATTTAAGGCTGTGAAAAGTTATCAGATTAATGAGGATATTTCGCTTACTTATTATTGACATTAAAAGATAAAGCACACTTCTTTTGAACAATATAAATAGAGCTAGGCTCTGATTAAGGATGCTAATATATTGGCAGTACTCTTTTACTTAAAAATAAGGAGTGAATCAACATTTAAATAATGATTACAGCTTATGGATCTAAAATTTTTGAGAATCAAGAAAGTAAACTTCCAAAGGCATAGATAAGAGTAAACGATGAGTTGAAGAGTATTACTGGAAAGGATTATTATAGGTTGATGTAAACAGGAAGGATGTTTTTAATAGGAGCCTAAACAATAGAAAAATTGAATGTAAGAGGAGCTACAATAGAAAAATTGGGAAAATTCAATGTATTTGAATTCACTCATTTTTACATTGATAATAAGTATAGTACCATTGAATCTTTAGAAACGCTTTCTTCTAAAAATAGTTTGCATTCATTCTAGCATACTCTATCCATTAATTCTTATCTTATGAATTATTTTCCTTAGAATTAAGAAACTCCAGATATGAAAGAAGTTTTGGAAAATACATATCTAATAAGCAAAAACCATTATGGATAACTTACTCCTTTGACTTTTAAGGATTAAATGTATCCTTATTATTTCTACGGGCTAAAGAAATGTCCAAAAGGATCAAAATTCGAAGAAGATTTACCTGAAATTGAAGAAAGCATAATAAACTAGTATGAAAATATTCTGAACAAAATAAAGAAATCAAAAGAAGAAGTTATTCCATTACTAATTCCTGTATTTTAAAGCTTTTAAAAATTAAATGATACATTATAATCCTTAGAAAAGGTATAAGACATTCAAGAAACAATTATCATTGCTTCTTATGATGAATAAAGCTAGCCAAATAGTGATGCTATTAGCAATTTTATAAATAGAGGTTAGCTTAATATTATCTATATCAAGCATCCTCCTCCTGAAATTCCTAGATAGTTTTTGCGAGGTAAAGAATCCGAGAGATGAACTAAGGAATACAAAATAGCTTCCAATGTATATTTTTTGCTGTTTTTAGGATTTTCACATTTAAAAGCTAAAGCAGTAGTGTTAATGTAAGAAGATGTATAAGTTTCCTTAGATTTTTATAGATACAGCAAATGAGTTTATTAATAATTTCTACAGAATCCCTATTACGGTAAAAGAATTGGAATGATTTAAGTAGACTCAGCTAAATATAATGCAATGGAGTAAGCTGACTATTATAAATTCAACTTAAACGATACTTAGGATAAAAAAAATGTTATTTTTCCTAGTTATATGTGATTAGATATTCAAGATATTTTTACTGGATGTGATTTCCTAGCAAGAATTACTTCTTATTTTCGAATTTATTTGAAAAAAACTTTTATTAGTCCTCTAATATCAAGAGGAAGGCTTTTTTAAATTTCAGATCTTGATAAAGAAAGCTAAAGAGAAAATAGCAATTAAAAATAAATAAAAGAAAATTCTCATTTCAGCTTAAATAACAGAAGCATTGACTACATAAATAAGGCTCCAATTGTAATTAAGCCCCCAGGAAATTTTACATAGTTAGTAACAGATTATATATTTTCATGGGATTACCTGAAAATGATTTATTCTAATAACATTTAAAATAATTTATTCTTCTTTCATTTAATAAAGCAGTTCTTTGCCTTAGAATTAAAAGCTTTCTTTTTATTATCTACTTTTTTTTTAATAAGTTGGTATTTTATATTCTATTAATAAATATTAAATACACTGCCTAAATAATTTATTTACTAAGCTTAAAGATTAAAATTATAACTTAATTTAAACTAATGTTATATATTTGTTTCATAAAGCTGAATATTTTAAATCTCTTCATAAAGACATTTATTAATTAGTTTTCATAAAAGAAGTTAGCAAGCCCTGATATACTATACAATACTAAAAACCTATAACTGATAATATTAGTAAAATGGATATTAATCTCTAGCTTGTATTTTAGCTTTTAGTCTTAAAAATAGATAAATCTGATATTTTAAAAGTTAGTTTCTAAATATGGAAAATATTTTTATAGTGTAGTCAATTTATAAATTTATCACTGAAGCTTTCTAAAAATGGTTACTATTATTATCAATTTATAATTAATTGACTCTATTCATGCTAATAAACTCATTCAGTTATATTATATGCTTTTTTATAAACTATAATAAATATCTTTTATTTACCTAATTAGTAGAATTATAAAAGAAGGGAAAGTAGTTACCTTAAATGTATCTTATATAATGAAGATCTAACTAAATGAAGAATAATTAAAGTTTATAATATCTATTAATTTCAATAATTAGCTTGATAAATCTAGCTAATAGCCTTAAGATAGCTTTTATAGGATTAAGGTTCATATTATATAATAAATTTCCTTCAGCTTATATAATTTTTAATTAGGATACTATATATCTTAGTATGCATAACTTATTCCATTTTGCTTAGATTTTAATAGCCTTTATTAAGCTGGTTAGACTGATAGAGATTATGAAGACATTGCATTTGATAATTTAGGTGTAGACGTAATATGATGATTATGGCTGTTTAGAGAAATATAAGATGCATTTAATTTAAATTATAATAATTCCCATAAATGTCTATTGATTTGGGAAAAACTTGGGTCAAAATAAGCTTAGCAGCAGTGGCCGCAGCAGGTACTGGAATTCTTTTATGGAAACTTGCTGAGGATGGAAAAGTTTAGTAAGAAGATGAGAGAATGTTGACACTATAAGAAATAATGGATGTAATGAGAGCTCTTTAAATAGATATGCATGGAGCATTCTTAACCTTGGCAGGTTTTAGTTAATCAATAAAAGAGCAAACAAGGAATTTAGTAAGCAAAGAAGATATGAAAGATATTATTAGACTCAAGAGTCCATACTTATAAATTGTCAAGAATACTTAAGATAGAATTTACTAAAAATACGACGTAACGGAACGCTAAGTACGTAAAGCTCTTAAGTAATATAAAAAAGAAGCCTAACTCTAAGAAATTATCCAAGAAATGAAAGTTACTTAAGAAGATGCTTATTCTGGAAAGCCTCCAAAGCCCAAGATTCAAATTCCTCCGTAGTTAACAATGGATAAATTCAAAGAAATATATGATGAATGGCTTAAACAATCAAGAGAATAAATGGCAGTTATTCTTGATGAATTGAATTAAAAGGGAGTAAAAATTTCAAAATCAAATCCTGAAGTTAATAGAGCACTCTAAGATATAAGATCTGATTCTATTAAAGAAGATTTAATAAAAGAAGTTGTTCCAAACCATGAAAATCCACTACGACTCTTTAATTTAGCTCTTCAAAAATATATGGAGGAATCCAAGTAATTCAGGATTTCCATTGATATGCTTGAACGTGAACATCAGATCTAGAAATAGATATTAATTGAAAATAAAAGTAAGCCATAAGAAGAGGAAGAAAATAAGTAAACTCAAGACTCTGAAAATAAAAATGTTGCTCCTGAAACAACTGAAAACGAAAATCCATGACAAAACTATAAATGAATTTTTAATTTAATATAAAGATTTTTTCTATAAAGGCATTAGAAGTCTCTCTTTTTATCATTTCATTGTCTATTCTCTTATTCATGTCTATTCTTTAAACTATATTTCATAATTTCAAATTTAATTCACTTAAATTTTATCAATATAAGAGCATATAACTAAGAAAAGTTGCATCTGCCAAAATATTATAAATAGAAATATAGAGGAAGATACAGTATTAAGATATCACTTACAAATTAATAATTTTAAAGTTAAGAATTAGTTAATAGCTAAAGAAAATTTACACAATAGATCCATAATTTTAAGCCCTAACTCAATTAGTTTATATTATTTATCTTAAACTTTCTAACTTCAAGACAAAATTAAGGTTGTAAAGTAGAATCTAGCTAGTAGTTCTATTACAAATATAAAGTAAAAGGGAATAGAAATTAAGAAGATATTTTATTTAAGTAGTAATGAAAAGTTTCTTTCTTTTCTTTCGAGAAAAAAGTTAATAGTCTTCATATTAGTTTTTTGCCTTTATTAATAGAATAATATCTTATAATTGATGGAAAGAAATAAACCTATTTAAGCAAATAAAGAATTAAATCTAAAGCCTACGTCTGTATCTGCTTATGCATATGCAGAAGAACAGAACTCTTACGCAAGATTAACTATGGAAGATGGACGTTTTATTAAAGATCCATTTATTGACTAGGGCGCTGGATTTTTTTCTTTGTTTGATGGACATGGAGGTGCTCAAGCAATGTAGTTCTGTTAAAAAACATTTTTCATTGAGTTACAAACTTAGATGAAAAAATGACCAACTAATATAGAAAAGGCCATTGATGCTACATTTTTAGGAATCGATAAAAAATTGGAATAATAGTAAGCCACAGAGTATGGAACTACAGCTACAGTAGTTTTAGTTAGATAGGAATCTTTCAGAACAGTTATGTATTGTGCAAATGTAGGAGATTCAAGAGCAACTCTTGTTACTTCTGATGGTAGAGCTATTAGAATTTCATATGATGATAAAGCTAGTGACCCTTAAGAATAATTGCGCGTTGAAAAGTCAGGAGGCTTTATTTTAGGAAATAGAACATCTGGAATTATTGCAATAACTAGAGCTTTAGGTGATTGGATGCTAAAAAATTAAGGATTAATATGTACTCCGCATATAATAAGAAGAGTAATTGATGTTAATGATAAATTTCTTATAGTAGCGAGTGATGGACTTTGAGATGTTGTTTAAGATTCAGAGTTGCCTTCTTTGATTTAAGGTTGCAATAGCATTTCTGAAATGCCTGAAAAATTGATCAAAACTGCTTTAGAGAGAAATTCATCGGATAATGTTTCAGTTTTAGTCATTCAATTTTGAAATGTTTAGTTTACTTTCTGTATCTTTAATTTTACTATATAATAAAATTAATAACTCATGCTCAACTTTACATCTGTCACCTTCTATCCTACTCTTACTCTTAGCATTCTCTCTCAAAAATAATTTCTAATATGACTTTTTTATTACCAACTGAAGATATATTTAAAGATCAAGTATAAGTAAATTAAGGTTAATTAAAAGTGTAACTCTTGATATCACCAACAGACATATAGAATATTAAAATCTTAGCGAACAGAGAAAAAGTTAAACTGTAAATTAACTTTCTTAAGACTCAAATAATTTTCATTTTTCTAAACTTTTTAAGCTTATCTTATAGAAATATTTCCTACATCTTAATATTCTAAAGAAATTTATATTGAAAATAAGCATTACTATTACCTAAGTAAGGATACTATTAAATGCTAGATTTTTATAGCATTTTTTAAATCTTTTATCTGATTATCGAAGATAAAATAATAGCCTTAGCATTAAATCAGTATTTAATAATAAAAATAGACTATAAAAAGGTAGTTGAATAAAAGTAACTAGAATTTTATGGCAAATCTAATATTTTTATTTCATATTGTTGAGTTTTTATATGAGATCTATATTTAAAATTTAAATAATGTCCATGTAAGGTTATTCACTATAATTAAGCTTCAATTATCCTTTTATTTTTATTTTATAGAAGAGTAAAATATTGTAAGTAAACTTAAACTTATTATATGTTTTTTAAAACTTACAAAATTTTAGATTATAGTGATTTATATATAGACTGGAATTATCTGCCAAATTTTTAATTTATAGTCTTAAAATAATTCTAAATTAGTAGCTTTTAGATTTTATATGCATACTTAAATTATTAACTTTAGTGTCAACTTTAATTATTAAATAAATATATCCTAATGCCATTTAATTGCTATTGATATATATCTATTTTAGGATAAATAATCCCTTCTAGTTATTATTTAGTCTTTATTATTGATATAAGTCATTTTCTAGTTCTCTCATTCTTTTTGGGTCTAAATTCTTAGTTTGTTTCCATTTAGTATAGTTATAGCAATAGGAACTTAAATAGAATATATTTAAATTTTGAAAAAAATGAAGAAACTAGATAATACTAATTAATAATGCTTATAGTAAGATAGGTATTACTATTCCTGTACATTTTTTATCTAGTAGAGATATTTAATTTAGTTTCTACTATAGTTGATATACATTTCTCTTCATTATTTAAATCACTAGTTCCCTACTTTTTAAACAATCCGGCCAGTCAGTATTACAAGTCACGCTAGAGCTATGAAATGAAGCTATTTTGAAAAAATATGCTCCTCATAGATCTTAGATTATAAAGGCGATGTATAAAATTGAATCTTTATTGATTTTAGCTTGAAGGATAAAAAAGAGAAGTTGAATACAATTTAAAATAATTAACTAATAAATGTGGAAGGCATTTTTGATCCGTCGTTTTTCAGAAGATGCTTCAACTATTCTGAGAAAATAAATATTATACAGACTTAAACGTCTTGGCACCATCGAAACTGAAAATATTGCTTTGACTTGGGGATGGGCTGTACTTCCAAATCTAGATTAAGCAAATCTTGAAAAGCTCGAATCAGAAATGCATAATTGGGATGCTTAAAATTTATACAAGTAAATTACCGGCAGACAGAAAATTCCTTAAGACTGGGAATTTACAATTAAACTTAGAGATTTTACTGAAGAATAAATGAAGCTAAACAAGTAGAAAGAATAACTAAAATCTGAATTACTGTCAAGGTTTGCAAAGAGTTAAATTGGATTATAAGTAGAAAAGTGAATTCAAACACACTTGCCAACTATGGGGCCTAATCTCTGCTAAGAAATCATTGCTATCTTATAATCAACCAAGTAGTTTGAAATTGAAGAAGAAATTGGAGGAAAAATACCTGCTTCTACCTGGTTTACGAAAAGCATTTCAGAGATAAAATGCTGAGAGAATGGAAAATAGTGATTTTGGTTTAAACTTTTTTAATATATATATGTCAATTAAAATATTCTCACTATATGCTATATTAGAGTTATTCAATTAAAGCAATACTTCCAAGGACTATTAATGAAGAATATTTACTTAGTAATTTTTTCTAGTTTGATTGCTTTTCTTTTGCTAATTTAGAAGATTAAAATTAACATTATGTAATGAAACAGTGTTAATGGAATTTTACAAATGAGTGACTAAATGTTTTCAAGAGCTGGAAAGGCCTCTTCTCAAACATTAGCTTTACTAAAGTATAAAGAGGATGTAATTGCAGGAAAGCAAGTGGAAATTAGTAAAAAGAAAAAAGAAAAAATATAGAAAGTAAATTACAAAAAGAAACTAGAAGAGTACATGAAGCTAATCTATGATAGAATTTTAAATGATACTAGAATTAAATAGGAACTTATTATTAACTAATAAAAAGAATAAAAAAAAGCTTAATCTAAAGATTTTGTCTTCAAGATGCAATCTAGAGAAGCTTGATATAAAATGAGAGAAGATAAATTCAAAAAGCCTAAAATAGGATAATATGATCTAAACTATGATGTTATTAAGTAAAAAGCACCAAAAATAGATTTTAAATTAAGGGCTAAAACTGTTTCAAAAGTTTAGTAGCCTGAAATTATTGAAACCAAAATAAATCCAAAGAAACCTAGAAATCATATACCTAGAGTTAAAATAGGTACAAAATCCAAAAGATCCGAAAACATGTTTTCTGTTCATGAAAAAAGATTTGAGTATATGTCTATTCCAAATGCATCTACAAAATCTAAACATATTCCAACTATTGATATGTAAAAAACTTTAGAGAGAGACTATGTTAAAGAATACAAAGGACCACTTAGTTATAATGTGAGTTTTGATCTAACAAAACCAGTCAATAAATCTTTTATCTAATTTGATAAGTAAATTGGCCATGGGTAGTTATTTATCTAAAGTTAATCGCCAGATTTCTTAAAATATGATGCTAAAAAGATAGAAAAAAATAGTAAAACTCCTAATTTTGACAAATAGTGAAAACACCCAGATTCTGATTTACCCTTATTTATGACTCCAGCAGGAGGAAGAATAGATATAAATAATTTGAGTTAAAAAACAATAGAAATAAACTGCTTTAAAGATTAGAGCTTCTTAGAATAACCTTCATTTGCAAATTCTTTTTATTAAGAAGTTTAGAGGAAAAAAGATGTAATAAAAAAGCATAAATTAGGAAAACTTCATAATTCATAGATTTTAGGAAGAAATCACATAAGTCCAGAGCATGCATATATACACATAGATCAAACTTGATTCAACAGTTTAATTTTGATATTTATATTTAATAATCTTATATTAGCTAAGATGCACCTAACGAATAAATCTTTATTATAATCTTAAGAAATTTCGTTAATTCAGAATATTTGAATTATTCCGTTGATAATCTGTTTTGTTAATATCTTTATTTAAAAGTCCTATATTAATAAAACTTAATACTTTAATAATAATAAAACTAAATAATAAATATACTTTTAGCCTTATAATTATCAGTATATTATTCTTTATCACATATACATATAAATCTATTATCATAGAATAGCTTTATCATCTACTAGTATCTTTTATACAATTTTTCTAAATATTATTTTGCTAGATATTTTAGTGACTATTATGTAATGTCTTTAATTATTAAGTACCTTATCATTAAATCAAAAAGAATGCCATCATCATTTTTAAAGAAACTAATGATTGTGATCAAATTACCGTAAAGTTTTGTAAAATTATTAGTTAATAATTAAGCTAAAAGCTAAGAGATTAGCTTTTACTATATAGTTAAGCATATCTTTACTTTTAATTATATAAAGATAAGTTATTCTTAATTTTATTTTAAATTTAAGTCTTAAAGGATATAATAATTAATATGCTTTTCTAAATATCATATATAAAGATTATGTAAGCTTAGTATATTTCATTATCAATTATCTTGCTCCATATCTATTTAATCTTTCTCTTCCATCACTATTGCAGCTTCGAAGGCTTTCATAGTTCAATATTTCTTATATAAACTTCTAATTTTGCTAAACAATTAGATTTCTTCTTCGAAGTAGTTTTTTACTTAAGCATTTTATTCCTAAAGGGTATATTAGTTCTTAATAACTTAAGCAAAAAGTTTCTAGATAAAATGTCTGTATAGCTTTATCTTAATACTGTCATATATATAGCTAAATATAAGCAATGCTGATAATTAATTGTATCATATGAAATATAAAATATAGTACTATGTATGTTATTTTATTAATCTAATAACAAATTTAAAAAGTTTATACTAGTTTTAAGTTACTATTTAGTATTAAACCATTACAATCAATAACATTTGTATTATATAAAAGCAAGAACATTAGCAAGACAATAAGATTCAAAATTATATTTAAAGTAAATAAAGTGATGTGATAGGCTGTATAAGTATGATAGATAAAGAATTTTAAATTACACAGTTATAAAATCTACTTTCAATTGTCATTAATAATGCTTATTGTAATTTAGCTTATGTAAGCAAGAAGTATAATTTATACAAATTTAGGATCTTATAACTAATTCTTTAAGGGAAAGCATAAATATAGCTAATTTCGGTAAAATTAATTACTTAAATTTAAAATAATAATAAGGGTTAAATCAGCTGATTATCCTAAGAGTTCTGATATTTTAATTTATCAATAAAAATATTTTAATGGATTAAGAATATAAAGCAGCTATATAAATGATAGCAAATAGAAGAAAACAAATAATAAATCTGCTTAAAAGTAAAGATATTAGGGTAAAATAGGTGTAATATAAGTAAAAATATTGATAATAATAAAGCTAATATTTAATAAAATAAACTTAACATCTAGTAAACCATAAACTGCATTTATTAGGTTGTAATTATATAAAATGCATACAAGAAATTAATCTAATCGACTTCCCTCAGTTAAATCTTAACGCTCTTCTCCTAATATATCAACAGTAAGCTACTAAACTTTTGATTGCTATAAAAATCCTTTTTAGTTGAAGTATTCCCATTTATAGAAATCCGACAAAAACCTTATGTGTCTTATTTCTCCTAAAAATATGTAGAATTAGTAAAATCTCAAACCATAAACTGCCAAAAATATAACGAAGCTTAATAAATTTAGATCCCCTTCTGTTAGCGCTTAGTCTTAGATAATTGAGAAATTGATTTAATTGGAATTTAATGAACTTCAACAGCCAGACCTTAAGTTAATTAGACTATGCTTAAGAAGTTTGGAATATCTTGCTAGGTAAGATTATGATTTAAAAGTTAGGACACTAACTATGTAGACATATTAAACAAGATTAAAATAGTCTTCCATAAAGCTTTGTTTGTAGATAAGAGTCAATTAGCTGAAGATTTGCTTGCTATGTTAGAAAGATCTAATCAAGTTCTACTTGATTAAGAAGATCAAATTCCCTATTATATGGTAGTTGCTAAAGTATAGAAGTTTTTAATGAATGAAAGCAGCAAAGTTTAGAAAATGTAATAGGATTATCTAATATAAATTGATGACTAAAGAATGTAAAACTAGCAATTATAAGAATAGATTAAAAAGGTTACTGCTGAACTAGATGAAATGAAAGCGTAACCTTTGCCAGATTTCTTTGAAATGGAAAAACAAAAGCAAAAGATAAAAGCTTAGCACAAAGAAATAAAGTAGCTAAACTAGCTAATATTAGCACATACTTAGCATATTAAAGAAATGGATTAAAACGAAATTAGAGACTAAAAGCTTATTTAAAGCTTAAAAGAAACTAATAAGTAATAAGAGTAAAAGATAACCCAATTATCAAATTTAGTTTAAAGTCTTTAATCTGAAGCAGATTAAAAAAAATCAATAGTCAATCAAATAACTGAACTTTATGAAAAAGCTATTATAAAATTATAAGGTCAGGCAGTAATTTAAAAGGATAATGATAAGCAAATTGCATTGTTATCTGAACAAAATTACAAATTATCATAGAGAGCTGCTGTTAATTTTGATGAACTAACTCCAAGACCTAATATGCATTAAATTTATGATGAATTTTAAATACTAACAAGCGAAAACTGAAGCAGGCAAAGTACGATAGAGAAGTTGAACCATTTTTGTGAATGTATCAGAAATAAAAGCGAATTTGATAAAAATGGCCAAGAAAAATAAAGAAATAAGAAAAAAAAGGTTCAAATTAAATAACTAAATCAAAATACTAACAATCTGATAGACAACAAGAGTTCCTTAGAAGACAGCACTGAAAACTAAAACTCGATTGACTTAAATGTTCAATAAATCAAGTCTGGAGAATTTTCCATAGAGACAGATTATAGCAAGAAAAGTTTGTATAGTCCAAATAAGACAAGCAAAGATTAAAAAGCTTTTATTAATTTTTTACATTTAAATTAATTAAATATGCAGAAAAAAAAGCTTCCATTATTGAACTCTCTTGCAACTTCTCCCAATCATACTACAAAAAATTCTTTTGACTTTGATTAAATAAATTTGAAGCAGAAATGATATATTTCATAGAAGAATTTGATATCAGGAAGTATAAATTCTCCTAAATTAAATAAGATAGATAAGTTATTTCTGAGTGGGTAACAAACTATCCAGAATAAAATCCTTTCTCCAATAGATAAAGTTGCAAAGTACAGATCTGAAAAGGTAGTGTAATAATAATGGATAATCGAAAAGTTGTCTCCTATTGATTTGGAAAATAAGCAGCCTAATCTTAAAAATGTAAAAATATGTCTTAAAGCTCTAGATTTTTTAGCATCGTAAGTTTACTTTATAGTTAGTTAGGTTTAGATGTATGAAACCAGTATTATAAAAATAAAAGAAGTATTGCAAAATGCTCTCTTCATTGATAAATTTCAACTTCCTTTTGATCTTCAAAAACTCTTAGAATTGTAAACTGAAATTTTATTAGACAAAAACCAGTATATTCCTTATTTTTTGCTGGTTGCAAAAATTTAAAAGTATATAAAGTAATAAAATGAAAACTTTAGTGTTAAGTAAGAAGAATGAATTCAGAAAAATCAAGAGATGGAAATAATTCTTAGATAAAAAGATGCATAAATTGAATATTTTAAATAAAAACTAGAAACGCTTAAACAGATTCCTTAGTTTGATGCAGAAGAACTAAAGTCTTAATAAATAGAAATTAAAAAGCAAAATAAAGAAATTAAAAAACTAAATTTAACTATTTAGGATTTATCCAATAGAATAAAGGAACTAGATTCTAATGAGCTAAAAGAGTAAATGTGGACTAAATAACTAGAAGATTAGATAGAAAAAAGCAATAAAAAAATAGAACTTTTATAGAAGCAAATTTGTGAATTAGAAGGGTAAGTTCTGCAGAAAAAGATAATTAAAGATTAAATTCAAGAACTATATGAAAATGCGCTTATTAAACTTTCCAAATAAATTTAAATTTAAAGTGAAATAATGGCAAGAAATAGAGAACTTGAAGATTAGATTTAAGTAATGTGAATAAGATCTGCTGCTGGATTTGAAGAAATGACCCCAAGGCCAAATTGAGATAACTTGTTTTCAGAATTTCAACTTGAAAAAAAGGAAATGTCTTCTATAGAAAAATTGAAATTTTTTACCTCATACTTTAAAAATCAAATTATAAGATTCAAAATCTAGATAGAGAAATCAAAGCAAATTAAAAAAATTCCAAAGAGAAACGCTTTGTAATTAACTGAATAAAGTGAGGAAGAATTTTTAGGTGTATCGGCAACAAAATTATCAAGCAGTAGAAACAATCTCGATATAAGCGAAAACTCTGAAAATAATTTAAAAAGCCCTACTACTTAGAAAGGATCTACTTCTCCTTCAAAGAAGTGATAATTCAGAGCTTAATTTATAACTTTTATTTTTTGATTAATATATTTTTACTTTAAAGCTTCACAAACAAAAAATGAATAGTTTGTTCTTTTTTAGTATTTGATACCCAAAAATATTCTTAAGGAATGTAATTAAAACATTGGATTATTTTATTTCATAAATAATTAATCTTTGAGAACAATTAAACCATATATGTTGTAGATTAAATCCTGTTTATTTTGCTTGAGGTTAACCATCCTCTTATATAAATCGAGATGAGATATATTTTAAGGTAGTCAGTTTATTCAATATTTATATTTTAAGACTTTTTAAATATTTAATTTTAATGTTTAAGTTTAGCTAGCATATTTTATTTTACTAAGCTTTATGATATTTTTTATAGTACAGTTAACAGATTATAGAAACTAAATCTAAGAAAAATTTTTAAAATTATAAGATCTAAATGATATGATTAACTTATTTATACGTTATATAGATGCATATCTATGAAGAATTAATTTTTAAAGGATAAATTTTGATTTATGTTGTAATATTTTTGGGGTTATATTTATTCATCGTTTGTGAATTTAAATTAAAAATTATTGATATTTAGAATGTAATATTCAAAAAAAGCTAAACTTCTTTCAACTATAGAAGTGAAAACATGTACTAGTTTGCTTTATTAATTTATATAATTTAGAGTAGCATTGTTTATCTTTACTATACTATTATTTAAATCTTATTTATCTAAATTTATTAAATATTAAAGCAATTATGTTTAATGTTAAATTCTTATAATTATTACATTAGATTTAATAATATAAACCTTATAGTACTTCAGGCATAATTATATGAATAATTGATTTAATTATAATACTTAGCTAGAATAATAAATAGTTGCTTGTAGTAGATTATTTTTATCAAATTATTTTGAGATTTCCCTAATTAATTTAATTACTTATTAAATATTTTTTAAAAAGGTAGCAAAAAATTTTCCTTTAAATTAGTAGGTATTATTCCTAAAATAGATATAATTAATATTCTATTTTCAAAATAAAAGTTTCTTCTATTATAAGATTAAATAATGGCATCAATCTTTAATTAAATATTTATATTCAAAATACCTAAAATTAGAATATGTAAATCTTATAATCCAAATCAGATTGCTAAACTTATTTAATCTAACTAGATAACAAATATGAAGCATATAGATGGATTTTTATTTTACAGCACTTAATTGTAAAAATAATAGTATTTTCTAGTTTGCAATTAATTAGAAATAATTAAAAAACCTGCCTTTTTATAGACTTTTGATTATGAGCTTAATAAGCTTTAGATCTTGCCAAAACTTAATGCAAATATAATTTATTTGTTATTTTATTATTTTTCTTTTTTATTCTTTAATCAAAATTTTCGAATAGTTGAACAAATATTATACATTTCTACATAGTTTAGCAAGCTGCATGGCTTTATTTAGTAGAATTATTATTGCTTATTATTTTATATGAGAAAGATATAATTTTAATCTTACATAGCATAATATGTTTAATTAAGAATTTTCCTATTATAATATAAGTTTTACTATTGAGTAATATAATAATATTTAACAACAGCAATAGAGTTGTTTTCATTAGTATTGCATGTTTCTCTGAATATCTTGCATGAATATTTCATTTAAATATCTTCTGTTTTCTTCTATGTTTTCTTATTGACTTTTTCTATCACATTCTTCATGAACAGCGCATTATTTTTCAATCTCTCTGATTTATTAATAAGTGTAAGAGTCACAAAGTAAATGATCATCAAATGCTGGAAATCGTTCTTTATAAATCTTTGAATTTATTTAGCAAGTATTTTCCAAAAATATAAGGCTTTATTTATCAGTTCAATATTGAGGTAAATGTAAAATTGGTCAAAATCTCCTTTATTTTATTTTATTGTGTTCAGGTGTAATACTTAAAGATGCTTAATAAGCTCTTTTAGGCTTCCTTTCCTTTTTAAAATTAACTAAATTTCCATCCAAAGATTATGAAGCAAATTTCCTTTACAATAATTCTTCTTCTAAATTGTTAAGCTATTGTTTTAAACTTTTCGCTGCTTTTTTTTCATGTTGAGAGTACAAAACATCAACATTATTTTATTTATTAGGCCTTTATGCTCTAATTCGCTATCTTACTCCAGAAGGCTAGAAAGTTTTTTTAATTTTCTTAAGCAAATAATTTTTCTAAATTGGCTAAGACATAATAATTCCGCTTTTATTCTTAAAAGTAAAAGAAAATCCTCTAGTTTAAATTTAATCTTCTTAATTTCGTATCTTAAATATGCTATATCTTTTATTTTTCCCTTTTTAAATTATATTTAAATCTTCTAAATATAGAAGGACTTTAATATTAAAGCTTTGGATATTAACTGAAAGCTAACCCGATAAAAATAATTAAAGTGAATAAGAAAAAAAGAGTGTATTAAATTTATAACAAAGCTAACTTTTAAAATTAGCAATGCTTTATCTCTTTAATCAACTAAACTAAATTTCTCTAAATGCTGCTATTATCTTTATAACCTTTCTATTATATATTTTTCTATTTTATTTTTATTTATAAACTTTAATTTAGCTATTCAATCTTTAAATTAAATATCTTAGTCGCTAAAAGTAAATGAATGTAGTACTGCAAAGAATATTAAAGAAGATATATGATAATATTATTTAAATATTAATTTATGCATAAATTAGGCTTTTTTACTATTTATTATTTTAGACTCTGTTTCCTTCTTGAAATAGAATGCTAAATTTAGTTAGATTTTTTAATTCTTAAAACTCCAAATGACCTATAACTTATTTTATTTATATAAGGCATATTTTAGCTATTAATTATGATTTTATGATGTAATAAAAGGAAAATTATTAATTAAGAAAATGTTAAACTTATAAAATGTATAAAACTAATCTTTATAATTGGAGCAAATTTAATAGTTAGTTTGTTTATAAGCTATTTAGATATTTATTTTCTATAATTGATTAATAATAAGAAACTCTTCTTTAATTTAATATTTAGTTAGCTATTATAAGAATATCTTTCTCTTCATTTAACTTCTTTTTTAAGAAATCATATATAATTTTTCTATATGAATACCATTAAAATTAGTACAAATAAATCTTATAGAATGTTGTTTTTATATTAATTCTTAGATTATTCTATTAAATAATTAACTAATATTGATAGAGTGAAATTTATGAAAGCATGATTTTTAGTTTTAAAGACTTAAATATAATAGAGCTTAAATAGATATTTATTATTTTAATTAAAGCAATTTTAACTTTAGATAAATGAAACATTAACTTCATAATTCTACAATTTTTTACCTTTGGTTGTGAGAATATTTATAGAAATTTAATTCATATAATATTAAAACTCAATCAGCAGCATTTTAACTCAATATCTATGAAATATCGATTTAATAATTTCTTTAAAAATCTTAAATTTAATTTATTCTTTAATATAGTGTACAACCATGAATCTCTCTTATATTCAGTTGAAACTATGCTTAGTTAATTAAAAATAAAA
This sequence comes from Loxodes magnus, assembly GCA_946699065.1. Classification (NCBI taxonomy): domain Eukaryota; phylum Ciliophora; class Karyorelictea; order Loxodida; family Loxodidae; genus Loxodes; species Loxodes magnus. The sequence goes on along the minus strand of CAMPDV010000006.1, from coordinate 1,438,738 downwards.
GAATAACATTATTACTCCTGATATTATCAAGGCTCTAAATATCTTCATGAAAGGCTTGTAGAATATTTATTTGGTTATGAAAATTATTATTTTTACTTATTATAGAAAATTAATTTTATTTAATTATAATTTTGCTAATATTATAGGCTAAAGGCAGCTTAATACTTTATTAACTCAACAACATAATTAAGTTGCTTATATATATTTAATATTTAATATCCAATTTAAAATGTTCTTTATTAGTTTTAAGTATGTTTACTTTCATGTTTTAAAGCAAGCTCTTTTCCAATTAATGAACCACGACTAAATTTAGAGTCATTTATCAGATCCGACTTATTCTATTACTTTATACTAGTGATGTCAAATGTACTCATTTTAATTACATTTTTTGATTCAGTTTTCTATTTATGTTTCTTAATCTTGAGTAAAGTTTAAGATAAATTTTAGCTAGAGTTCTTTTTCCTCTAATTAAATTTGAAGAACCTACTTGCACTCTTACTAAACTATGGCATAAACTTCTTCTAAGCTTTATTGAGTATGAAGTGTTAAAGAATTTTCATATACATCCTAATCTTTAATATGACTATTTTATCATTTAATCTAAATGCATGATTCTAAACTTTCTTCTTCATATTAGAATTCATTGGTTGATTCATTTATGCTGAAATAAAACAAGTAAAAATCTTAGCATTTTAATTGATCATATAACTGGAAGATATTATCCTTATAATTAATCGCAAAAAAATGACCTCCCAATAAAATAACTCAGATTGGATATTACGGCTCCCTATAAAATTCATCGATAAAGCATCAGTTTATAATTTAATCTGTTAGAAAGCCAATTTTTCGCTTATTTTATATTTTGCTTTTTTTAGTTTGGTCATTTTCCATTATACTCAAATAGATCTACTCATCTTAATAAATTCCTACATCTAACTCTCCAATAAGTAATAGACTTATGAGATAAGTGTGGCATGAAGAATTCTCTCAACTTAAAAGCATCTAATTTCCTTCATTTTATATTTGCTCTTTTAAAATTTAAGGATTTTTTGTAATTAGCAAGCTGTATAAAAATAAAACTACTCCATTGCCATTTTGAGATGTAAATTGGTTTCAGTATTTTAAGTATAAGGATTACAAAAGATCTTTATTTCTAACTTCAACAATATTGCAATCTGATACATCGGGAATAGCTTAGAGATCTGTTCAAATTTCATAGACAAAATATTGAACTTGTGGATTAGCTTAAATTAATATTTCCATTAGAGTTGAAATCAAATATTTGTTTTTGCTTTATTTCATTTAAAGAAAATCTACTGATGTTAAAGTTTCTAATCCTAAAAAGTTTCGGTAAAATATATTTTTGATTAGCATTGCTTAAACACATGCCATTATTCCACAAGAGCCTTCTTATTTTTATATAAGACCAAATTCTATTTAGCTATTTCAAATAAAGCCTTGTTTATAATTAACTGTCCATTTATTTTTATCTAAATTTCAAAGCAAATTTCTTATTTAAGAATCTAAATTTTATTTAATTCTCTTTAAAGTTTATTTTTTTAAATCAAGCATAAAGGAATTGAAATGCTGTCGAATACATTATTATTATTTTATTACTTCAGGAAGCTCATGATCTCAGATTATGTTTACTTAGTTGAATTCATCATCGAATCATTTTAGTTTATTACTTATTCTAATATTTTTTAAGGCTAAGTCGAATTCCAACAAATTATTGCTTTCTAGCCCTTCAACTATCTTTGCTTCTTATGGTATTTATTTAACTATAATCTCTATACTTTATTTTAAGTTTTCTTTTTCTATTATCTTTCATTAGAAGTGTTCATCAAAGTACTAAGCTTGTTATTTAAATGAGGTTTCATATTCATTAATTTCACTTACTTTATAGTTATATCATTTAGTCTCAAAATATGTTTACATTTCTCATTGTTCATACTCTACTTGCACAAGGCTTTTTTTAACACTAAAATATCATTCTCATGATTTCTTGAAACTGAGCTGGTCATAAAGAATCAATTCTTCGTTTTAAAATTAAAGCAGTACTTAAAAATGGCCTAAGTAGAGATTTATTCAAATAGGAAAAATTGGGTTTGTATATTATTCGTCTACAAGACATCTAGAATACGTTTTATCTGTAATAAATCCTATTTTTCTTTAGTCATTTAGATTACTATAAAGCTGCTTAATTTTATCAAAATGGGGTTAATTATCATATATTCCTTTATAAATAAACCCTGTATTCAGCAAATTAAGAAGAGCTTATCCACAACTATGAGAACTTTCATATGCTAGGAACATTTCATCTACATAATGCTAAATTTCTTCCTTTAATTGAGGTATTCCTTTTGTTAATAAAGCGCTATATAGAAATAAAACTAAGCCATGACATCTAACTTATTTAAACTAATGCCAATTACTCTAAAATAAAAGTTTTAGTTATTCTCCATTGTTCGTTTCTTAAATTAAGCATTCAGAAGGAATTGGAATTGTTTTGCTTTGATTTTAAGATTCACTCAAATACACAAAAAACTGTCTTTAACTATTGATTTGAATTAGAATTTCCACTAGACTTGTTATTATATACTCATCCTTATTCTAAATTTCAGAAATATCTAATCTATCATAAATAGGCTAATTCATAAAGTTCTGGAAGAAAATGTTTTTAACAATATATGCCTGAACTACTGCCAATATTCCACAAGAACCTCCTTTTATTTAAATAATTCCATACGGAATATTTTAAGACCAAACAAATCCCTAATAATAAGGATGAGATAAAAAGTTATTCTAAATAACAGATTTTAAAGAAGATCAAAAGCTTGAAAAAGAGTTAAATTTCAATTCCTAAGATCAGTTAGTATAGTATCATTAGTTAAAATCACTATTCCAGAGTATTTAAAAAATTTCTTTATTCATTTAATTTTCTAATTTTCTTTATTAATTTCATTATAACTACCAAGACTTTCCAAGATATACTTTAGCTATCATTTCTAATATTATCTCATAAGTAAGATATAATAAAATAATTAAGGCTGCTTAATTTATAACTATTTAAAAGCATTTTAGAATTATAGTAAAGGTCTAAACTTTATAATTTATAAGATATGATAAATTAATAAGCTTTAATTAGAATTTTTATATACCTTTATATTATAAAGCTAATCACTCAGAAAGAAAAGTCTACTATTAATAAATACTATTTAATAACTTTATTTATCTCTCTCTTAATTTCTATTATAGCATAATTGTAGATTTTATTGAGTATCTAAAAATTATAACGCCAAGTTTAGCAATAAAAGTTGGATAAATGAATTATGCAAGCATTGTTTATTATATTTAATTTAAATGATTAAATAACTAGATATTATGAAAAATATGGTAAATAAAGTAATTAATTAAATATATGCTCAAAAAGCTATTGAAAAAGCTACTTATATAATATCAACTTTTTATATTTAAAAGAAAATATTATGAAGTAAATAGATAAACTAATGCATTATCAATTTATTTTTTACCCTTTTTAATCAATTATTAGCTGATGAAATTTATGCATGAAAGAGTATTAAATAAGAAGTTGCTTGACTATAAAAAATTGATAGATTAATTTTGATTTCATTTATTTAAATAAGTAAATAAATAATATAAAGAATTAACAAATTTTTGTTTTTTAATTCACTATTTCTAATGATCTTTTGATCTTTGATATGAAGGAAGAGTATTTTATGAACTGCTTTGTTTATTCGAAATGTTTTTCAACTAAATGGTTTCTTCCTCTGCAAAGTCGATGAATTATTATTAAGTGTTTGCTTATATGTGTTTAACTTTGATATGAACCTGCAAAAAATTTTCTAATTTATTTCTATAAGGAATGTACTTATTTCCAATAGTTATTCCTTTATCATAAACTATTGTCAAGTTATTGTTATTTTAACCTTCGTCATTGCTATGGTAGTCATATTTCTAAGTGTTGTTCTCAGCTTCGATAAATATTGTATATTTACAATTATTAAAGGCGAAGCTATTGTAGCTCTAATTTTTTTACATACATTCTGGACATTTCAAATTACTAACAATCTATTAGAGCTAGAAGACTCCTACTCCCATATTAAATAGCACATCTTATTGATAGGCAATACAGTTAGGATTAAAGCACACTAATTAAAAAATCATTCCAACTTTGCAACTCTTTCATGTTAATAGCTTATTTGGAGTCTAAGTCATTATTTATACTGAATTTTACTGGTTCTATATTTTCCTGTAATAAACATAAATTTTACTCTCTTCATGGATGCTATAATTCATAAGAGAGAATTAGTCTTCAAGTTCTTACTATTTGTAAAAAATTCTTATTTGCTAAGGTTGCTTCGCAACATTATATTTCATATACAAGAATCATCTTAAAGACCCAATATCTTCATAAAGGTTGAAGTTAAGAACTTAAGTATCAATTTACTTATCATCTATGAAATTAATTATTAGCGAGATATTGCTTTCCATTCTTATTACTTTTATTTCTAGTTTCGGTTGCTTTAAGTATTCTTTTTCTCTGATATTTTAAAGATTAACTTCTAGATTTTCATTACTAGAGCTAGAATGCTTAATCTTATCACTTTTAGTAAATTATTTTCTTATCCTATTTTAATTTTAATTTTCAAGAAATGATATTTTCTTTATATGTTCTTAGTCACTTAAAAAAGACTTTCCAAGAAGTTATTCTAGGCTTTAATTTTATTTTATCGGTGCATCTTCTTTTAAAAGCTGAAATTAGAACTTGTAATTCTAATATTTGCTCTTCAAGCTTCTCTTGGTAGTTTATCTGATAATATCTTAAATAGTATCATGCAGATTGAAATGCACCCAAATAGAAGGTTAGTCAAAATACTTATCTTCTAGGAGCATTTGGATAAGCACTGTTTAATTTGCACTTTATTAGCATCCCATTATTCCTATTTGTTCCCTAATTTAATAAATAGTAACTTTTAAGTCTAAATATATTATAATTAACTTTAAATCAAATACTCTCTAAAAAATGCTAGGTATCTTTTATTAATCTGCGTACTATTTATAAAGGTAATTATATTCTTTATATACCTTATATATATTTTATAGTTTGGCTTTAATATTTAAAACTACAACTATATTCCTATCAAATATTATTTTACTCAAGTTAATTCCCAGAAATTTATCCCTTTCATTGAAATAATAGATATATAATCATTAAGAACTGAGATACCTTAGAATTATGAGATATTCTATTTATTTTGATGGTGGTTTAATGCTTTTCTAAAGTATATCTGTTATATTTATTTCTTCTTAATAGCATTTAATACCCTATTCAACATCTCTTAATAATAACAAGCTACTTTCTTGTAAAACTAAATTGCATATAATTCCCCTATCGCTATTTTCCTTTAAACTTGAACACATTTTAATTTAACAGTGTGCTCTTAAGAAGATAATAGTAAAGAGTTAGCTATTTAATTTAAGAATTTTAGTTATAGTAAATTTTATGCTATAAATGTATATTGTAAATCCCTTTTAAAAAGTATAAAAGATTACCCTTTTAATGTCCTTTTATACCTTTATAGAATAATGTTGCTTTGGGTTATATATCTTTACCTGCTTTTAAATTTACAGCAATAATAGCATTATTATGAATTAATAATGCTTATTTTAAAGTCCTAATGAAGATTTTCTAAGTTATTTGGTATAAATCTATTGTAATTTTGTACTATAGTTAGATAAGTTGGAATGTGCAATTACATTAAGCTTATTATAGATTAATATCACTAAAAGAGCTCTATTAAGTATTAAATAATTTAAACTGTCACCCCAAATTAAAATTTCCTAATTAATAGCTAAGAAGTACAAACTATTAAATATTTATAAGTCTTCTTAAAATCCTTAAGTTAATGTGATATAGTTATATTTAATTATCTGCAACTAGTTTATAATTATAAATTAAGTGCTATTAGCAAACTAAATTTATCAATAATCAAAAAGATTTAAGATAAAGTCTGAATACTACAATAAATGAGCTATAGAGCTTTAAGATTAAAATAAAGCTTTAAACTAAAATAATCTATATTATTTCTTATTATTTTAATTTTATCCTCTATAAATGCATTAGATATCTTAAAGCCAACTGTTTGGTATGCTTATATTGATTATATTGCTGTAATAATGCTTTCTCTCTTACTTAATTTTAGTTATTTGCTCAGCTAAATACTAGCTATAGAGCTTATAGCATGAATATTATTTTAAGCTTGTGATTTAGTAGAAAAAAAATAGAAAGTAATTTAATAAATAATTATTAGCCTTCCTTATTTCATTTAGTACATTCAATTAATCCTAAAGTAGTAAGATGCTTAAAGGAGTCAATTTAATAAATAGAATGTCTTAAGGATAATATAGATAAAAATTATTCTTAGCTATATTAAAATAAAATCTATTATTATAAAGTAAGTTAAAAACCTTTCAAATCTAAATATTTATAACCATCTAGGCTAATTATTTAAGTCTCCAAAGAATATAATAAATTAGGGAAAATAATAGAATAAAATTATATTTGAATAAATTATGCAATTAAAATGAAGTTATTATTTATCTTTCCTTAATATAAATAATAAATCATAGGAAATAACTCTAGGCATATTTTTAGACAGCTAATTAAACGTTTTTAGGTTACTATTGATTTATATTAATAATGATTAGTCGATTCTTTTGAAAAATATAAAATATAAAGGTTAAACATTATTTAGAGACTAAGAATAAAGCATTTTCTAATAAGATTATTTTTATTATGTAGATAAACTTAAAACTAAAGATTAATTGAAAATAAAAGATAAAATTATTTAATCATAGAGCTTATTCTTTTTTTTGTCTTTTGTAAGGCTTAGATCCGAAGAGCGAAAAATCTTGGTTAACTTTGTCTTATTTCATTTTAATTTGTAGCTAAAGGTCAAATTTGTGCTTTTACTCTGGATCATTTAAAACTTTATAAGCAAGCTGAATTTTTTTGAATTTTCGATCTGCCTTTATTTTGTCTTAGGGATCTATATGCTTATCTGGATGTCACTTTTTACTTAAATTAATAAAGGCATCTCTCACCGTTTTCCCACAATTAGTCTGAGGTATTTCTAGTACATTATAATAGTTTATTCATGAATTTTCAACAGAAAACTCCTTAGCTCTTTAAATCTCTTCAGCTAAGGATTAAGCGAAAGGAGGATGCAATTAAATTGCTTTTTCAAAGTTAGACAGACACTCTTCCTTATCTTCGAATTTATTTCATTATAGCTAAGCCCTTCCTTTCCAAGCTCATGCTTTAAAATTGTTTTTATTAAGCTGAAGAGCTGTATTACTATCGTTGATTGCCAATTCGTACTTTTAGAGTTTTAAGTAACAGCTTGCTCGATTTGAATAAAGCTATGAGTTAATTCTTCTATTTTAAGAATCAATCTGCAGAGCTTAGTTGTATTTTAAGATAGCAATTTCATATTATTTAGCTAAGAAGTGGTCATTACCTTCTTTTTTCAAATTACTAAGTTATTTTATGCTATATCTAAAATTGTTGAATTATTCTTCGTTTTTAATACCTATTGCAATGTTTATAAAGTCAAATGCTTTTTCTAATTCACAATAATTGTACGAAAGAATGGATTTTAAGTAGGGAATTAAGTATTTAGATTTAGTTTTTTTCTCTATAGTATCTAAAAACTCTTTAGCTTATTGTAACTTATCATTTTTTATAAAGTTATTGAACTTCTTCTTTATTATTTTATCACAAATTTCTTGCTCCTCCAACTGTGCTTAGTCCATTATCTCTAAAGCATTAGAAAATTTCTCACTCTGAATGAGTTTATCAAATTAAGAAACTGCAGACTACTTTTAATTTGATTTATCTACACCACCCTAGGATTTTTACAAATTTGACTAGGATTAAGATTGTAATTATGCATTTTGAGACCTCAGAATATTGTTTTGCTTAATCAGTCAGTCAATCTCAATTTATTTAGCTTCTTTTGCATTAGAGAGTTATTTTTACTAATCTTAAAGTACTTAAATTTGGTCTTAAAGTTCAATTACTTTCTATTACAGTTTTTTTTAGTTCTATTCATTTGAAATTAATTCTTCCATTTTTTTCTAAATAACTTGCAACTATTCGCAATAGAATATCGCCTTCTAAACAGCTTCCTGTTTTTACTCATTTTCTTACTTAATTATTTCATTTAGGTAATCAGCCTGCTCCTTTGATTTTTTTGATTAGTCTTCCTTCTAAATGATAATTTCTTGTATCCTATGCTTTAAACTTAAATTATCCTTTTCTAAGTAGTAATTTCTCTTTAAAATCTGCTATACTTAACTAAATAGTAGTTCTAATTCTTTTTCATCCAAACTTAACTCGTTGTGTAACTTTTTTATTTTAATCTCTAATTCGCATTAATCTGAAAAAATATCGAAAGTATTTAGCATCTTATCACAGCTTGAGGCAGCCAATTAAGTTTCTAGTATTTAGTTTTCCTAAGAGTAGAAGTTATTTTTTTTAAGTAAGCTGTCTTATTGTAATTAAAGGTTAGATATATAGTCTTCTTAGTTATCTAGGCTAGCTTAGTTGCTTCTTTATTCTTTCTAATTATCTAAGCCTACATAATAAGCTTAAGGTATTAAAGATTTTTCCCCATACTTACTAATCATTGGCTATATGCTTCTTGTAATATTTTTACTATTCTAGGGTTATAAGTCATCCTTCTAAAGTAAGCTAGCTTGTCTTTAGTCATTAGATTAACTTTCTAGATTAGATTTGCTTTAGATCGTTAAGGTGTTTTACTCTTAGCCTCGCTAATTTCCAATATCATAATCTTGTTCAAGGTCTATTATAGTTTAACTCATATTTCTTAACGTTTGCTAGAAATTTTAAATAGTAGCTAAATAAATTATTTAATTAGTTCAAAGCAGCAGACTCTAATAACTAATAATCCTAATTAGACCTACTGCTTTGTAGAAATAGCTTTACTTCTAGCATTAATAGATGCTAGTATTTAATTATTTAGCTAAGATATCAACTTGTTATATTTCCTAAATATACTTCTTTATTAGAACCTAATATCATCTTTTGTTCTTAATATGCCCTTTATAGCATGTCCTTCTGCTATTTACATCGATAAAATAAGTGCTTTCTAGAAAATAAAGGAAATGATGCTATTGAAATAAATAGATATGCTATATAAAAACTGAAATTAATGGAATTCCAATATCCTAAATTACTAATTATCTATATAAGTTTAATTACTAAGTCACTCATTTAATCTGTTATTTCCTATATTTAATTTAGAGGAACTGATCTTTTAAATAAGCTTAGCCTAATTATTTAATGAATAATGCCTATTTATACTTAAGTCCTTCTAAGATGCAATCATTTAATTATACTAACCTTATTAGAAATACTTCCTTTTACTTTTATTTACATTATAAATAGTTAAGAAAGTTTAGCTAGCTTTGTAAGTATTAGATGAATCACCTATTATAAATAAAATAAGGCTAAGAAATAAGAAAGGAATAAAACTAGGATTGAATAGAGCAAATAATATGGTATTGATTATATTAGCATAGTCCTCTTTGCTAAAATGCTATTATCAATTGATATATCTCTGTATTTGTTACTTCTTTACTTATTTAAAAGAACTTTCTTTAGTTGAAAAAGATACATCAAGCTTGACTAATTTAATTAGAGAAGACAAGAAGCTAGAATTGTAAACTAAGTAATATAAAAACTAAATATAAGTATAGCATATCAATTATTATCTTAAACTAGTAGTTCCTACTCATTCTCGTTATTACACTTACTACTATATTTAGTTCTTTTAATAAGGAAGAAGTTTAAGATTCTAAAGATAAGGAAGTAGTAGTGATTAGTACCTATTTAGTTTAATTAATTACTACTTTAGGAGTGCTTTTTAGATTATTTGCCTTAATAGCTACTAGATAAGATAATGTGGCTGATTAACTACTCTTTGTAAGAATGGCTAGAACATTTACCTTTAATTAAAAGCTTTTAACTAAAATAAAATGAGTAACTTATTAAAAAAGAGTCCATCCTTAATAAGCAAGCATCTTTAAATAAAATAATCATATATCACATTATCCAAACCTAGCAGTAGAAATGGATCTCCACTAAAACGAACTTTTACTCCTTCTTTATTGAAAAATTTTAATAACATTCCTCCTGGTCCATCTAAGAATAAAAAAAAGGAGAAGTTGTAAGCTAAACCTACTTTCAACTGATAATCAACAGGAAATTTTGTAAGATAGTTTAATAATTCACCTTCTAGTTAATAAGGACTGAGAAAAAAACAAAATACTAAGACTGATGTAAAAATCTTAAAGTAAAGCTTAGATTATAATCTAAATAAAGTATTAGATAGGCTAACTTTTGATAAACACTGGCAAGTCCAAAAGACATATTAAAAGAAGACATCAACTAAAAAAAACAACCTTGCTAAAAGTTAAAAGAAGTAAGAAGGGACTAATAAACCCATAAGTAAAGCTCCAAGAATATACTAAAATCAAATATTTGATTATTGCTGAGACAAAACAGGAAAGCATGTTGATATTTAGCTTATTAATGGCTCGCCTCAATAAGAAAAATAGCCAGTCATCTATTTTTCAGAAGCAATTAAAAAGCAATAAAAAGAATATGAAAAAGAAATGAATTAATTAAGATAAAATAACAGACTTAATGTAACTCCTACTAAAGTAAATGATCAAAGAAATTTGAATGGAATTGATCTTCAGCAGCTAGCTTTAAAATTAGGAAGTATTAAACAAAAAACTTAAGACACTAATTTTAGAACTAATTCATAAAAAAATTTATTGTAAAAGCACCCAGATAAAAATTAACCTACTAAAAGTGTAAAGAAAAACTCACATATACCCACTAAATAAATCCAACTACTCTAACAAACTTCAAGAGGCTTGAAAATAAAGCAAAACTAATATAAAAAGCCTCATTCAAATAACCCTTCACCAAAAGACAAAGGTAATATAATAGATATCAACAATAAAAAGATGTAGTGAATCTAAAGATGCTTTAGTAGATAAAATTTGCATGATGGTTACTTAGATATAGCAAAGAGAATACATTAACGAAGATAAAGTATGATGGGATAAATTATTGAGAATAAATGCATGGAAAAAAGAAAAAGTAATATTAATGAGAGTGAAAAATGGGTTCCAGCTCCAAGTCCCTATTCTCCAAATTTAGTAAATCTTAAAGAAGAAACAATTATCTAACAAGTTCAAGAAACATGGAATTCTTTCCTACAAGAAATGAATCAGCTGTAAATTTAATATAACTCATAATGCTAATTTAATGTATTATAATAAACACTTTAACAGATTTTTATTAAGCTGAATTATGTAATTTATATATCACTCTTCCATTTATAATTCTATTTGGGAATACCATTACATTCTTAAACCAATCTAATTAAAAATATAAATGACTAAAATATGATAGCGTTTAAATTAGCATACTAACAAATTGCTTTGAATCTGCATTTTTATTTTTTATTTCTTTTAAAATCTGTATAAACTTTAAGTTTTGTTTCCTAGTTTTTATTTTCACTATAAAAGTAATAAAGATCAAATAGCATCTGCAAAATAAAAAGATAAATCCTAATATTAGAAGTTATAAGTTGTAAAAGTAGTTTACCCTAGAAATTTAGCTAAAAGCTTTGTAGTTGGTATATAGTATAATCTTATTATAAATGATGAGGTTTACAACGATATAGATATTTCCCTTATAGAAATATGATAATTCTTTAAATAAAAAGTGCTTATAGATTGATGTTATTAAAGTTTAAAATAGTTAAATATTATTAAAATAATAAATCTAATCTTTAAGATCCATTATTAAGTTCTCTAAATATTGTAGAAGAATTGCAACTGCAATACTCAATTATTGGCAAAACCCATTACAGGATGTATTCACTAATATTTTCGATTTACTAATTATCCGCAAACCACCCTCCTATAATCCTTTTAAATCCAAAACATATACTTTAATTCTCTTCCTTCTATACTAAATTTACATCATTTTTAGTAATTAGGGTACTAACATAGCTTAGTCTAGCTAATTGCTCTTTCTGAGCTTAAATTTATTTCATAGTTTTCTAGTTTTCACACTCTATAACCTCATCTATTTTTAGAATAAAGCATAGTTGGTTAATGAACTACTAAGTCTAGAACACCTATAAAATTCGAGTAATATTATTAAAATTTTAGCTCTAAAAGTAGAAGAGTAATTATATTGAAATGATGAACTGATATATTTAATCTCCTATATAATGCAAAATGGAGTTTTCTTATTAGTGCTATGGGATTATTACTGCTTTAGCTCTCATATCTTCATCTTATATACTTTCTTATAAAATAGAAGCCACTTAACTTTCCTAGTTTATATTTAGTTCATAAAGAGAAAATAAATCTTCTAAGCTTGACTTATAATCAATCTGACCTTCTTTTAAATTATTTTGGAATTTCATATTCAAAAGGCCATTTAAAATAGTAATTAAGTTATACGAATTTATTTAGATTGAATCTTACCAATATAGTTAGATTAAAATCTCTAATGCTTTGTTTAGGTTATGCTAGTAGAAAATCGCACCTACTAAAATTTCAAAAATTTAGATTACTTAATCTTCAGATAGCTTGCTTATCTCCATATTACTAATTAAAGTTCAAATTTCTTTGCAATTTATCGCAAGAAATTCTTTGAATTTTTTTTATTAATTAGGTATGTCTTATACATATTGCAAGAAGCCCTACTATTTTAGCAAATCATAGACATTTTTAGTTCTATTATTCATTAAAGTGCTTATATCAATTATATCAGGTGATTAAGCTTACCTTGATTTTTGCTTTTAGTTTTAAGCTAAATTAATTTTAGTTTCTTTTACTTAAGTTAATATATTATGCTTCAGTAATAGATTGAGAAAATAGACAAAGTTCAGAATTATTTCTCCAGCCTTTTTCATAGTCTCGAAATTATGTTTAGGTTCCTTAATGACAATTTAGGCTAAGAAATCATAAAATATTTCTTTTTCTATATAACTACTTCATTATTCCTCTTTAGCTCTTTAGTAAATTTAACTTATCTAGGTAATGTTAAAATCTGTTTACTCTGATTAAGATGTAATCACTGATATTTAGTCAGTTGATTTACACATTGTCATCATTTATGGAGTTTACATTTATATCTTTTTCAAATCTTTTAAAGCATTTCTTAGATTTCTTCCTTCTTACATTTATTCTTCTCTATCTGGAAATAAAATAAGCTTTTATGACCTATAATGCTTTTGATTAGATTTTGATCTTTATTTTTTAGATTTATTAGGTTACTTGCTTAATTCTTGCTAAGAGTCATACTAAGTTTCTTATTCTTTAAAGTCATTAGCTTTTTATTAAATTACTTGTTATTTAGACTGAATTTAAGTTTTCTCTTTCAAAGTCTTAGTTTATGACTCTAAATTTTGACTTTAAATGATTTTAGTTTCTTAATCTTCCTTTTTGAGCTGCTGTATAATTTAAGGTTTGATAATATCTTGCTTTTTCATACCAAGTTGATATTTGAATTGATTAGATTGTGCTATTGTGATAAGTTTATCTTTATACCTATTGAGAAGATTCATTAATATGTCATAAATTTGCTTAGCTATTATTTAGTTGCACTCTCCTGTTTATTTTAGTCTGCTATGAACTGTATCTATCCTTTCTTTTATTTACTAAGTTTCGTATCCAAAGTCTGGTAGACTAAGTAAATTTTCCTATAAGTTAAAAAGAGTTAGGATTCTAAATGCACATGCTAGTTACTGTACTTCGTTTAAGAATTTGCAGAAAAATCCTTTTAGCAAGCCTTTAATGAGCAATTTTTATTAGTCATTATTAAAATTGAAGGTAAGCATAAAAGATCACGCATACTAGGCTTGTAAGGGATTGGATAAAGCTTCTTCAAAAACTTCAATATCCTTTTCTGTAAAATACTACAGAAGAAGATTTTCAGAGCTTAAATTTCTATTAAATAAAAGATTCATCATTTTTTAGATTTCTATGGAAAGAATAAATAGAGAGCAAAGTGCTAATATAAGCTAATCTTATACCCACTAAGATATACAAATGACATAAGAAGCTAATTTACTTGAAAATGTGTACTTCAAGTAAGTAGCTAATCTACCTGCTTGCTAAAGTCTAACTTCTATACTTAACAAACCTAAAAAGAATTTTATAGTGCAGATATAAGATTGAATGCAGAAAGTTAATTCTAAAAAGTAAAATTTTGACAAAGATCTGCCAAAAAGGCTGTAAAATTAGATTATTAACATGAATAGTTATGAGAGCTATTTTAAAAAAATCTTAGTTAGATATAAAAAATTCAAAAAACATCTTAGAAAGAAAAGACTACAAAAATAGGATTAAGCTAAATAAGGTAAAATTGAATAAATAAGCCAAGAAACCTTAAATTCTTTTAATGTAGATTGACAAGCTTAAAGTGACCTTAATATCATATAATTGCAAGAAAAACTAGAATTTATTGAGTATCAACTAGCAAAGAAAGTGAAATTCAATTTATCTAACTTCTTTGATGTGCTAAATGATCTTCTTTAGCTTTAATTTAAAATAGATTCTTATATTACTTAAGTTCAGTCAGTCAAAAATTAACTGAAAATTATTGCCTAAAAAGAATTAAATCCTAGACTGGCTATTGTTGAATAACATACTAAGTGAAAAAACTTGTAGAAGGTATTTTAGTTAGTTGAGTAAGTCTTATGCTTTGTATAAAAAGTATCTTAAATATAAGAAAAAGTTAATAGTAAGCAATATATTGAAGCTATTTCAGAACTTAAAGTATGCTTTTAGCTTCTTTCAAACATTAAAAACATTAAATAAATGAGGTAAGAGTATCATATAGATAAGCTATATTAGAGCTATATAATCAGAAATAACAATTGTATGATTAATTGAACCAAGATTTTACCTAGAACTTATTGAAAGTGGTTATATCTGATTGTATAAGGAACTATCAACAGTAGTTCTTGCAAATTTTAGAAAATGATCAAACTTAATAAGTTCAACTGTTTCTTTAAAGAGATTTGAGTCTTTACAACCTTTAAGAAGTAATACAATGCAAATTATATCTTAATACCCTTATAACTGATCTGCAAGCCTTTAAAGAAACTCTAAAGCTCTCATGTCAGTAGTGTTTAGTTTAAATTTCAAATCCTTTAAAAAAAGGAAGAAAACTAGTAGAATTGAGTGTAAAAGAGTTCTATAGCTTGATACAAACTTATGGTCATATTTATAGAGCAATGCTAACCAGACTTTGACATATAAAATAAGTTATTCAATCAAACTATGAGGATTAAACATCCATACTTCAAAGCAATCATTAGTTAACTGCTCAGCAAATAAAAGAAAAAATGAACAGTCTATTCGCTGAATTTTCCTAATAATTTCATTCCAAAATACTAAGAATTTTGTAGAAAAATAAAAGCTTAATTTTCAATTTAAAGCCTAAATAAGTAAGTTTTGAGTATTTTAGTTAAAAGAGCTATAAAAAATAGTTGAAAAAAGTATTGAAGATAATGTTTAGGAAGAACAAAGCAGCCAATAAGCATAAGATATAGTTTAAAGCATAGAAACATGTAATTCTTTATTTAGAATATAAAAGTAAATATACGAAACCCTTTGTTTAAGAAATTAACCAATATTTAGAAGAAGATAAATATCAAACCTATTTAATTCCATTATAAGAATAAGAAAAAATAAAGAAATGGCAAAGAAGCATTCCCAATAATAAGAATGAAAAATATCCAAGACCTTTTACAATATATCATTCTACTTTTAAGGTTTATAAGCTTTTGAGACTTTAATTAAAAGTGAAAGAAGCTTATTAAGTATAAGAAATTAAATCTAATATAGTAGAAAATGTGAAATTCTTTAATTCAAGAATGACATAACTATTCATAGGAGGAGGAGTTTAATTGACAGGTAAACTAAAAGCTATTTCTGCTAAGCACTTATCATTAAGTATTTCAAGCTTATATTTTATCAGCTTTTAATTATAGAGCATAAGCTATATTTTTGGAAATAGTGAAGTTTAGAATTTTTAAATTATAATTCAAGATATTCAAGTGCACATTCAATAGCTTCTATAAATGCTTATTCGTATTTTGACGTAAACAATAAAAACTATTATCCAAAAATCGAAAAGTGCTGTAAATTGGACTAATGGACCTAACTAGTAAGAATTAGAAGGAAAAGGGTATTATGTGAATGTAATAATAGAAGATATAAATGTTATGTTTGAAATCCTCTCTTAATTCCTAATTTAACAAGAATTAAAAGACATTTTCGGACCCGCTTTCTAATAGATTGGTGAAGATTTACTTGGATTATATAGTAGTCAAGATTTAAATTCATAAGTTGCAAGCAGGTAACTTAAATAATATAGAGCTAAAAGAGATTTAGAACTGATAATGGTTTCATTTCCATCTTAAATGAAGAGTATTCTTGAAAGTGAAATATATCAATTCAAAAGTTAGATGCTTTCTTTTATAAGATCAACAAGTTCTGTTATTAATTGACTGTTATATTTTATATAATTTATTATATATTTCTTATCAAATTCAAATCAAGCATAATAACATACTGTTTAGTTACCCTTACATCTTAAGAGTAAAATTAAAACTATATCAATTAAATAACAGGTCTTATGAATAAAAGAATTGAAAGATAAAGAATATAAAGTGATTCTATAATTTAATGCTTTTAAATAATTAAAATTAATTAGTTATGATACCAAGGATTATTTATGAAACTAGCTAATTTTATAGTCAAATAATTTTTACCTCAGACTCTTTCATTTTTAAATAATAAATTAATATAAATACTCCTAAATCACTTTTTGTCTAATCAAACTAGATAAATTAAAATTACTTATCTGCAGGAATAAAAGTAATAATTAAGTAATTTGGCTATCTATTTTAGTAGTTAGAAAGGAGATAATCTTTTAAAATATAAAGAATGCTTTAAAGTATAAAATACCTTAAAGTACTATAGCTTATTCAATTTAATGAAAAACAATTTAAAAACTTAGAATAATTATATTTGCTTCATTTACAAAGTAGTAGCTTTAATTTCTGATGTTTTAATAAAAGCATAAAAGTCCTGAGTACTAAGATGATTTAAGGTAATTAATAAGAAAATATAAGAATTAATTTAATAAAAGGAATAAATTACTAACTTATCGCATATTAACTTTCGAAACTTCCTTCCTACTGTAATTATCCACTGCTCTTATAACTCTGCTAGAGACTCTATAAGCTTGTAGTAAATTCTTTCTCAAAGTCTAGTTTATTAGAAAGAAGTTAAATATTTTCGTTGGCTATGTAACTCTGGATCTCATCTCTTTTATTATCAAATTACTGTAGATATTTAGCATAATCCTCAGCCTTAAAGTTTTGATTGGATTTTGGATAATCTTACATAAATGTAGATGTTGGTAAATGTAAGTTAATTTCCTATTATGGTTCTGTTGGCTAATACCTTTAAACTTCTTTTACTAAGCTTTGCTACTTTCCAAGAGGAGTTGAGTAGATATTATAGTTTGATTTCGTTGCCTGTTACTTCTGTATTTCGTTAATTATTTTAGATTTTGTATTATCCAATGAATAAGGATCTCTATTTTTATCAAATTAAGCCTTTTCGAATTTTTTTTATCTTAAATCCAGTTCTAATCTTAACTATTCTAGTCTTTTAGCTTCTGCTAAAAGTTAGCCTCTTCTGTGTTGTATATCAATTTGTTCCCTTAATAGTTCTTATTTTTCATATTCAAATCCATCTTTTATTTTTTTTACATTTGCTGCTTCTTTGTTGACTGATAATGATATCTAGTGCATTTTTGCTGCTTCTTCTCCAAAAGATTTTTTTTCCATAGTTAAGTTTTCTTTAACTTATGCTAATTCTTCAATTTCTTTTTTTACGTTCATTTATTAAGCTTCATTTTGTTAAATGCGCTTAGGAATCTAATTTTATTCTTCTTGCATGATATTTCTTTCTTGCTCTAATTTGAGAAGTTTTTGTCTTATTTGCATTTATTATTAGTCACTAAACTCTTAAAAATCTCTTTTATCTTTATCTAAAAGATTTCTTTGCATTTCAAGTTCGCGCTTTAAATCTGAAAAGTAATTTTATCATGTTTGCTATTCTTACTTCAATTTAGAATTTTCTTATTAAATTTCAAGAGCAGCTAAGCTATTGTCTTCTTTCCTTCTCTTTTCAGCTTCTCTGAACTAATTAGTAAGATCATCAATTCTATTAAAATCTTCATAAGCCCTTACCCTTTCCTTATTCCATTCTTCCTATCTCTTTTATTCGTTTTGTTCTAGTTAAGCAGCAAGTTCTTAAAGTTTCATCCTCTCAGTTGAAATACTTTAAGCTTCTACTTATAATCTTTTTTCTAAATCCTAAATTCGTTTTTCTCTTAACTTAAGTTCTTCTGACTTCTTTTAGAAATTTTCTTCTTAATTAAGTTGTATCTTCATGCTTAGTTCTTAAATTTAAGAGGTTGAGTATTCAACTGTAGCAGCTAAGCTATTCATAAGTTCTGATTACTTAAATTACAATTTATGGTTTTCAATTTATTCCTCATACATTTATTTCTACCTTTTTAATTCTATTTCTAGTTACTTTTCTCTAGCTAATAAATCTGCTTCATGAGCTTTTTATTACCTTTCTTGCTCAAGCTTTCTACTTTTATCAAGATCTTCAATTAATTTTTATTTTTCCTGCTTTAGAAAGTTCATGGAGTAGGCATATTAATCTTATATTCTTTTGCTTTCTTCCTAATTTCTTTAAATTAGTTTATCCATCGTTTGCTTGCTCTACTTTTCTAATTCTTCCATTCGCTTTCTTTAGTCTTCTATATCTTGCTTAAATTGTTCGTTAGCTGTATCTATTATCCTCTTTTCTCCATCAATCTCTCTTATTTTTATTTCCTTTTCTCTATTTAAACTTTCCAATTAATACTTAAGGGACAAGTTATCTGTATTTAGTTAGTCTACCTTTTACTGAAATTCTGCAGGACTTGCATAGTTTCGTTGATCATTTCCAGGGGTAAAAGTATTCTATTAAAAGGTTGGAAATTGAATCTCTTAAAACTGTTTGTAAGGGTTTTTAATATCTGGCATCTAAAATTGAATTAATGTATTTTATTACTGCTCTTACTGTTATTTCTGCTATATAAGCTATAACTCTTTTTACTTTCTTGGAGGTAAATGCTCAAAGTTAGCAAATTCATTTATCTGTATGGTTTATTTTTGATTCTCTTCTTTAATTTCAGGAGGTGTATCAAATAACTTTGGCTTTTCGTAAATATAATTCTATTATATATTAGGCTACTTTTGAAATGTTTCCGCTACTTAAAAAGAATTGCCTTCTAATTGAAATTTAATTTAATTCTCTTGAATCTAAAATTATTATCGAGTTTAAGAACCTATTTAGATATCTTCTTAGTTCTATTATTCAAGACTGAAATTTGCTTCTTGGTTGAAAGTTTAAGACTATTATACGGGAGATTTCAAGTTTTTTCTATCTTTTAAAGTTCTTGTTATCCTTGAGGAATTTTTGGTCATAATGACTGGAATTTAGCTTTCCTCACCACTATCTTTACTCTATCGTAATTCTCCAGGTAAATTTTGGTTTAGTTGTTATTCTTATTACTACATATGTATTTACTTGACTCTTTACAACGGACTTTATTGCTTTTCAATATTGGGACTATCTTTTGTATCGGAAGTTTTTCTTGGTTAGAATTCGACTTGTTTATTCTAAAGCAAATTTTCATATTCTATATTACTTGTAAAAGGGCGGCTTTATTTGCTTTAGTTATAGAAAGAACTTGCATGAGAATTTTCAGAATCGTCTTCACTTGCATATTCTCTTCCTGTTGAAGTGACTGGTCTTTATTAGTTAGTAAAGGAAACTTTCTATGTTGGAGGTAATCCAAAGACATCTCTTTTATGTTTTTGCTAATTATCTATTTCAAGTATATTTTTCTCTACTTAAGGCTAAACGTTTTTTTAATCTTTTTAGTTAAAGTTAGATTCTAGGCCTGACAACAAGTTTTCTACATCATCTGTTTCATCAAAACCTTTATCTAAAATTACTCCAGTTGTTCTCTGTAATCCACCAAAATCACTTTTTTCACTTCTCCCCGATGTTTTATTTAAGTCTTAACTGTAGTTTTCAGTAACTCCTTGTTCCATTTCGAGCCTTTAAATCTCTTACAGTATTTCTTACTCTTATTATAAATCTTCAGTGGTTTTAATATATTCAAGTCCAGGAGTTTTACTGATCAAATCTCCAAAAAGTGGATCTACAACGTTTTTTAATTTACCCTTAATGACTGGCATTTAGTTTTTAGATTTTCCTGCAAAAGAAGGCAAATTGCTCATTTTTAAATGAATATTAAATAGATTATTCTAGCAATTCAATAAGCTTTCCTTTAAATTAAATCTAATTAAAGCTTTATTCTTATCTAACTATCAATCATTATAGTCCTAATCATCGCTAATATTTCCTCTTATAGCAGAACCATGCTTATTATCAAATCTACACTACTGCTAATAATGGCTAGCTTATTAATGTCTAAAACATATAATTTCCAATTATTTTCATTACTTATGATTTAGCCCAAGTACTAAAAGGGCTAAGTTGTTGATTATAAAGAGTAGGTAGAATTGATATTTATTATGATAGTTAGAGAGAATAAGAGCTAAATTATTATAAAGCAGTATATAAGGTATTTTATCAAACCAACTACTCTAACAGTGTAGATATATTCATGCAAAAGGATTTGCAGCTATGCTTATATCTTCTATTGAAAGAGTTTGAATAGAAACAGGATGGAATATAGTAGTTATAACTATTTATTGTTATATTAATGAGCTAAATAAGTTAATTTATTCTTCAAGTTCTGTCTTCCTCACTTAAGCACTACATTAACTACTACTTAAGTTCAACTATGTCGAAAACGAGAATTCCCGAATTCTTATAACCCTTTTTAGTACTTTTACTTTAGTTAATTAGCTCAACACTTGGATTGGTTAGTAATTGCTTAAAAGTAACCTTGCTTTCTCCTATTAAAGTAGAATTTTTACCAAAATTGACGTCAAAATCGTAACATCTTATTAAAAATTAATTTTCAATGTTGCATTCACATAAGCATCTTAGAGGTATAATTTGCTTCTTGAATTTAGGATTAAGATTATCTTTAATAACTTCAGTCCAGTATACAGGAATCAAATTCCCTGTATAGATTTAATAGAAAACAATATAGGGGTCACTATCAGAAAATGTATCTACTTTATCAAGTTTTTCTCCATGAATTTTCACTACTGCGTAGTTAAAATCTTCACAACTCACAATTTCTGTAGCAGTAATTGTAACTGTTCCTTAAGCCAATTTTTTTCCTGCTTAAGTCTCTAATGGAACTGTTAAAATTTGATCAGGAGCTTATAAAATCTCATTTAGTTGTATGAAAGCCTATCCTAGAAAGATTGGATCTACGTGTTTGCAGTGGGTCACTTTAACGCCTAGTGAAAAATTAGGATCCTTATCAATGAGGAATCTTCTTTCAAAATTAGGATTATTATCGTGAGGAACTATTTCAGTAAGCCCTAATGCACATCACCAATTACATCCTGTAGTTAACTCTAGCTCTAATCTTGGGTAATTCTTTTTCAGAGGAACTGATGTCGTGATTAGTCCTACGGTTTTAGTATATTTTAAGTCTTAAGCTGACACTCGTATCAATAATTATTCTTAACGCGATTCCATTTACTACTATTTATACCCTTAAAATATAAAATTATATCTAAATTTAATTAAATTCAAAGAAAAAATTCACGATCCTCACTACAATGAGGGAAGAAAGCTGAATTATTTACGTAGCAAGAGCATAATTTCATTATATAAGTTCTCTGGAATAATTTATAGAAAGCTGGAACATAAATAACTACAGCAATAACTCCATATAAGCTAAAGGATATTATACATAAAACTAATTAAATATTATAATTATTTGATTAATGAAGTAGTTAAATATCTAATACTGAGGCATTGCTAATAATTTCTATTATTGTATCTGCAGTTTTCTTTATAATAGAATAAATATATTTTGTATCATTAATAATGTAACAATTACTTATCACTCAATATTTAAACTAGACTAAGTATATTTAAAATAAATCCTTTCATTAAATAAGAAGATTAATCTCTTATTTAATCTTTATTAGATGCTTACTAAAACCTATTGATACCACATTTAAGTGTAATACAGTCAGATTGTTTTTTTATTTAATTACTATAAAGTAATAATGTAGAGTAAAGGTATAAAGGCTATTGCTTTCTTATTTTTTATTATTGCTATACTCAATCAATCCTTTTTATCTATAAGTGCAAAATTTAATTTAAAAATAATCAAATTAAGTAGATTTAATATCTTAGGTTAGATCTAACACATAATAGAAATTGCATAGTAACTGATTTTTTAGCTATAGATGAATCAATATCCAAATAATAAATTAGTAAATGATATTTCTTAATACTCTCATGATTGTAATAGTCTGATTATTGAAATTATTAGAACTATAGAGTTAAATTATGTTAGTAAAGTTGCAATGTATTGACTGCATTTTGTATAGTTTATAAGATACTAATAAAAATGAAATGTAGTTAATAGTTTCTTATTAAGTAAAGTTTAATATTATATTATATTAATTTACTTGCTCTTTTTGCTAGTAGTTTTAAAGTATTATTAAAAGAGAAAAATGCTAAAGCAACTAATATTGATAAGATATGTAAAGAATTACATTTTAGTCTCATATTAACCTTTCTGTTATGCTATATAAAATCTTAAGAAGCTTTAACTTTTGAGGTTAGAGCTATTTAATATAAATGTGTACCTTAATTAAAACCTTCCCTTAATAATCTTGGTACAATTTGCAGATGATTGAGGATAATAAGAGTAAATAGAATATGAATAATGCAAAAGATATTATTGCTGATAGAGGACTTATAGGTTAATCATAATTAAATTGCTATTTAAAAAATAATAAACTATTAAAATATCTAAATATTAACTGTTAATATTGAGCATTGGTGATATTGTTTAACACTAGGAAAGTAATAAGATTGGCTAAACTTCTTTCTACTTATTCTCACTTTAAAAATGTTATGATGACTAAAATGAGCAGAATTATCTCTAGAAAAAGATTTAAAGGACTGCTATAAAATTAATAAAAAGCTAAAAATGATTTCTTTAATTAAATTACTAGAAATGATGATTAGAAGGCACTAATCTCTGAAAAAGCAACTAAAATTAATTTACAAAAGCAGCTTCTACAGTAATTGCTTAATTTTGCGAAAGCACAATTAAATCTGAATCTAGTAATTAGTAATTACTCCAAACAAAAATTAAGAGAATCAAATTTAAAATCTAAATACCTAAAAAATGCTTAGTTTTCTTTGACTAATTAATTCAATTTTTAGCATAACTAGACTTTAATATCTTAATGCTATGTAAAATTCAATATAAATTTTTTTAAAGTCTTAGCTGAAGAAAATAAATAGTTTTAGTATTATTTGTTTGTTAATTATAAGCAAACAAAAAAAACCAGAAGCATCTTTGATAAAGAATTATTATAATAATATGATTTTATTAGCGAAGATTAAAGTATAGATAAGGATATTAAAATAAATTATTTATTATAGTACCTACTTTATACAGATAAAGGTTAAAGAAATCTCCTAAAATGTCTACACAAAAGTAAGAACTGCTATATTTTTAAAATCCAGAAAGAGTAACTAAATAAATGATATAAGCAAAGTTAAACGCTTAAATTCAAAACTGAAGATAAGTAAGGTAAGAGTTAAAGAGTACTAAAAATTGTAAAAAAATATCTAAGACTTTGATAAAATTTATGAAAATGAAAATAATTTTAAGGTTATAAGGATAAATAAGCAACTAATAAAAAGTATAAAAAAGAATGAAATATAAGGAAACGAGTATTAAATGCTATTGTATTATAAAAAAGATAACTAATTATTTAGATAAATTATAATCAATAAAATAAAAATAATGGAAATCAAAAGTTTAAGAAAGCTAATCTACATAATTGAGAATTATAAATATAAATAGTCAGATAAATTTAATGAAAATGATTTAAATATAAAAATTTTAAATACCAACCTAAAATTAATCAATCAATTAATATCTTTTTTGAAATAAAAAAGCTGAAGATTTTTAGAAGTTTTATAAACTTTTAACCAAGTCCTAGTTAATCTAGAAATAAATGAGATATTATTCTATTTTTAAATAAAGTACTAAAGACTAAATTAATTGAAAGTAAACTAATTTTATATAATAAAATCTCATAAAATTATAATTTCTAACATAGTTTATTCAACTTTATAATTCATTTATTGATATAAGGTGCATAAAAGTGTTTAGTATGTATATTAAATTATTTAATTAATATTAAACATATAAAAAGTTTTAAATTTAATGTTCAAGAATAGTGTCTGTCGTTTCCATTAAAAACACCATGCTCCTACTATTCATACGAAATATTATATCTAGAAGTGAAGTCTACTAAAAGTTCCTTCAGGGGAACTGGGAAAGGAATTGGTTTTACTTTTAGTTCTTCACATCCTAGTGAGCCTTCCTTTACAACTATATCGATATTAGATTCTTCTACGTCACTATAGTTGAAAAAGCGATTTGAACCTGGATGATGGGGCCAATGTTTCATTATTCTATGCATTAGCCAATAGGGATAACTTTTAGCTTTAGGTGGTCTATCCATTTTGTCAAATATGATTTCGTAAATTTCTTCCATAGTATAAACTTGGGGTCCGCCTAATTCGTAAGTTTTTCCAACTGTCTCTTCCATTCTAAGAGCATTTTTTAAGCATAAAGCTACATCATCATAATAAATAGGCTATCTTAAGCAACTTCCATCACCAACAATTGGCATATAACCAAACATAGCCGACAGCATTGCAAGTCTATAGGCAAAATTATCGCCATCACCAAACATATTGCAAGGTCTTAAGATTGTAGCTTCTGGGAAGTACTTTCTAACTTCTTATTCTCCTTAATATTTTGTCTATAAACGAATTGATGGACTTGTTGAATCAGCTCCGCATGCTGAAAAATGAATAAATCTAGAAACGTCTTTATTTTTTGCTACGGACTAAGCAATTCTTCTGGCTAGTTCAATATTAGGTTCTACAAAATGTTCTAATTTTTTAGCATGAAATGGAGCTCCAATCATGTTGATTACAACGTTGTTATCGGAAATTAGATTATCGATTATATTTGGATCTGCATAATTTACATATTGTATAATTGCCACGTCTCTGTAAGTGCTTCCAACTTTCAAATAATCAACAAACTTATATGAAGTTCTAACTGGATAAGTAATTCTAGCTCCTAAGCCTCCAAAAATTCCTGTCATTATTTCAGCTAAAGTACTCGAAGCTCCAAAAATAACGACTTTAAGGTCATTATAAGCTGTATAGCTATCTTTAATATATAGTCGAGGCCTTTTTGTGTAGGTAATTGAGCGACGAAGATGCTACATTTTATTTTTGAAAATTTAATTAAATTTAAAGCTAAAAACGATAAATTCTCACTATCAATTATTATATTTCTTATATATTCATTTCCAGTTTCGTCTATCTCATACGATTTTTATTAGATCTAGATAATTTTGCTTAACTCAAAGTAATTTAAAAAATTAACTTATATACTACTAAAATGATTATAAAGCAAATGTATATTGAAAGCAAGTAACAAGTAGAGATTCTTTACAGAAGGGATAGATTTATAGATTAGAATTAAAATGATTTATAAATGTATAAAAATGTACTCATAAATCTATTTTGATATCTTGGAATTTATTCAAATTTATGTCAGATTCTTCTAAATTTTCTTCTTCATGATCCTATTCTCCTTCTTCTTCAACTTGTGAGCCTTTTAGTAGTTTTAGCTCATATAAATCGTCTTAATATTCCTTACTAAAGTAATATTCTTCGTCTTAACCTTCAGCTTCAACAACTTCTTATTTATCAAGAAAAACAGTTTCTTGATGCTAGATAACACAATCTAAATAATGAATTTTGCTTTAATTAAATTAATCATTTGAAATATCTGTAAGTTGTGTTATATCAGATATGTATCCAAAAGATTAATTAAAGCATTTTTCACTTATGCATTAAAACTCGCATAGCTATTAATTCATTTCATTCTTATAACTTGATTTGCAAAGCAAAGGAGTCATTTTATCATCTTTCTTAACGATTTTAGCGAAATAGCATGAATAATATTAAAGCTTCAAGTAGTCTTATTGAACTCCTTTTTCTCTTTCTATCTAACTATTTTTTCACTCTTAAATTTTTTCATTAGTATATGTTTTATCGTAGCATCTCCTGCTGACACACTTATGAAGGCACAATTCTTTATCTATAAGGCTTTAAATGCTTTAGCACGCTTCCTAACTACAAATTCCTCTATTTCTATCATAATTTTTCATATTAAATTAATTTATTTTGCCAAAGTTCATATCATAGCAAGTCATAAAATCATATCTACGTATTTTCCTCTCTGTTTTTTTCATTCATTCAGACTCAAAAAAAATATCATCCATAGAAGTTATATTTCCATAAACAAACTCGTAGCATTCAGGAGAAATTATTTAATTTAGGCAGATATCTCTATCCCACTCCTAGTTTCTATCAACATGTTTGCAATATGAAGAGCTTACAATTGCTCTTTTTCTGCTGTACTCTACCTTGTGAGATTTTGAAACTTTTATTTCTCCGATGCAACTCTTAAATAATTCTCGTCTTGTTAATGCTTCATGATCTTCTTGCTATGTATCTAATTATTCTGGAAATCCATACTTAATAATATCTCAATATACTAATGCGTGACAAGCTGGAGAAATACAATTATGCAAACAGAAATCTCTATTTAATTTTTCGTCTTAATCAATATATCAGCATTCACTTGAGCACTCCTATCTTTAAGCATTATATGACTTAGCTTTTTTGGGAGTATCTCCGTCAACACAATCCATAAATTTGTCTTTTATAAGTTCTCTAGTTGATTCATAATCTAATTTATCCTGCTTTAAATATCATTATATTTCTTATTCAGTTTTAAATGCTAAATATGATTGGTAAATTCCCATATAACACAAATAAGATACACATCTATGAAGGCAAATATCTCTTAAAAATTTATGATCTTTGTCGATTTCTTTGCAAACTTTCTGTGCGCAATCTTTCCTTCTGGCTTAATACATTCTTTTCTCCTTTTTTTCATTTTCAAAACATTCTAAGAATATATTTTTTCTAATTTCTTTTTCCTCTAGACTCATTTATTCGGAAATCTCAATACCCTATATTTCAGTTATATTTAAATATGTTTCTTCGAAGCAGCTTTGGTCTATACACTTATGTATGCAAAATTCTCTGCCTCTAACATCGTTTTGATAATCTTACTTAGTACAAGTATTCTTTGCGCATTTTTCTCTTAGGAACTTATAAGTTTTATCCTTTTTTTCAGCATCATTCAAATCAGGCTGCCTAGTTTTATCTTAATTAGGAAAAAGTCATCTTGGAATTGATTTTTCGTAGCAACTTCTAAATTTTTCTTTTAATACAACTCTTTCACTTTCTGCTATCTCTCTAATTGGAAATCCTTCCAATTCAACATCTCCATAAACTTCGTAAAAACAGAAAATATCCATACATTAATGTAAACAGAAATCTCTCTAAATCTGATCTTCCTTATCTACATCTTTACAGTGCCATTTAGCACAAGAGTTTCTTTTTTCAGGATAAAGAATATACTTTTCTATACTATCCACACATTTAGTGAATGCTTTTTTTCTCCTTTCTCTATCTATGTTCATTTCTCTAGAAGTGTTTAATTTAGGAGCTGTACCATTTAAATCTGCGTAAAACTTGGTATAGCAGTGCTAATCAACACATTAGTGCAAACATAGATCACGTTCATATTTATCATTTTTATCTATGTCTTTGCAATGCCATCCAGCGCACATTTCTCTTCTTTTGGTATAAGGAATATTCTCAGATTACGATGATATCACTACAATAAAAAGTAATAGTGTAATCATTTTTATAATAATATGAATAAATATATTTAAATATATTAAAGTCATTTAGGTTTATTTTCTCTAGCATCTTTAACTAACATAAGACTCTACATGATCTATTGAAGTATCCTGATATTTACAAAATTACATATGTAGGTAAATTATCTCATCCAGTAATACCTTAAATATTTTATTAAGATCATTAATTTAACTTTAATGTTTGTTTATATTTAAATTTGCTTTCCTTCATGATATCTCACTACATCCTTGAGCTTTTCTTTTAATTAGTTAAGTTTATAATAGCTAGTTTAATCTGTTAATTATAATATGGTAGAACTATATTAAAACATTAAAAATATGTAAATTATTATTATTTTTGAATTATAATTTAAGTTTATTTTTTGCTATTAAAAGAACTAAAGTTATTGTAGTTGTTTAAAAAAGATATCCTTCTTTTAAACTTTTATCTATTATTATATAAATAAGGATTTAAAGTTTTATACATTTAGGAAGAGACTTTAATTTTTTATAATTTATTTAGTTTTCTTATAATTTAAATTCATCTGTTTTGTACTAAATTAAACCTTTTCCTTATGTTATTCTTCTATTATTCAGGCTTATTAAACACTAAAATAATAGTCTAAAATTACATCTCACTTTAATTATATTATCAATGAGGTTAGACTAAATGAATTATACTTTACAGACTATATTATTTAAATTTTTAATTTCCCAATATTTACTATAATCAAAGTAAAATACTCTATTCTGTTCTGTCATTTGAAATAAGCTCTATGCAATTAAGGAAATTTGTAAAAAGAGATTTAAATAATGTTGCTCATTCTTAGATATAGATATAATTTAAATTTTACTCTTTTATATTGATTACTATGTTCAATTTAAGATAGCTAAATTACTATTATTACCTAATTTGGAAATTCAGATTGAAATTACTTTTTATAATAAATACCTTTAAGTCTTGCCTTTGTTTCCTGATTCAAGATATAAATTACTAAGCTAGTTTACTATAATCTTAGTTAATGGAAGTTATTAGTTTGATAGATATAGAATGCATTTAATAATAAAAAGAAGGCACTCTAGTATTAAATATAGTGTATTATAGTTTTATACTATAGATTCTAAGCTTAAGCTATATAGAATTGTAATAAGCTAAGTTTCCTTTTAATTGCATTTCATTATTTATTAATTTGTGTGCTACCTTCTATTAACTTACTTTCTTATATTGTTCTTAATAAATACATCTATTCAACTTTTAATTTTAAATTAATAATTAAGATATTTAAAGCTTTTTAGTTTATCTGTCTGCTTGTATGAATAAAATTAGGTAATAAATAATAGAGGGAACATAAATAAAGGGATTAGAGAATAGTTTTAGTAAGGAGATGTCTAATGGAGGATTAAGTAATCTTTTAATAGTAAGTATTATATCTATAACACATTAATAGAATTAGCCTTTAACTATATAGTTGTATAAGAACAAAATAGATAGAATCATTACTGTAGAAGTTGGTTTTAATATAATTAGGTATTAACTTAGAAAAGTAAAAGGACTTATAGTAATTCGTAGTTAACTTTATATATAGTATGCTACTTTTATTAAGCAAAACAATAGAAGAAGCTATCACATAATTAGAATAGATATTTTATATATAAAAAGAATTAGTTTTAATGAGTTCATAAGGGAAATTTACTTAACTATATTAAAGACAAAATTAGAAGGATTAAATTATTAGAATAGACAAATATATATTAAGGATATGAATTAGAAGAGTTGATATTTGTAAGCATAAAGAGTGAAATAAATTAAATTAAAAGGAATATATTTATTATTAATTATTTAAAATGGGTTGCATGTGCAGCAAAAACAAATCCAAAAAAGAATCTGGAAACATGGAAGTTAAGATATAGAAATATCTAGAGTAATAGAAGTGCACATGTGAGATATCTTATGATTAAATCCAAATCCAAATAATTCCTTTATAATGTAATCATAAACTTTGCATCAATTGCTTTAGAAGAGCTTTTTCTGAGAATTCTGTCCTGTGTCCTTTTTGCTTCAAGGTATAAACTTATGACTAACCACTGGAAATTTTAAACACTCATGTGGACTAATAAAACTCCAATTAAGCTATTGATACTCAAAATTAGATGGATTCAAGTGATTAATAGTTAAGTAATCAATAAGTACCTGTAGGAGAAAGCTAGGAATAAAATTCTTAAATGGATAGCAATTAAGTGAAAGATAACATTTCGGAAGAAGGAAAAAGATAAGCCAAAAGTAAATAAAATAAAACGTAAAACAAAGAGGAAAATAAGAATAGTTCAAAAAAAGATAAAAACTAAATATAATGGAATGAATAATATCACTTCTAAGATTAAAAGAAGATCTTACATATATCAGACACTAGACAAAATAAAATTCATTTATATAACTTAGATTAGTCTCAGTATCAATGTTTAAAACTTGAAAAAGGTGTACTTTTAGATGGATAGAGAACTATACTTATAGGAAATGAAATTTGAGCTATTGGAGGAGATTGCTTATAATATTTTTAATAGCAAAATCAAGAAGAATAGGAGGAAGATTAGAGTTTTTTATCTTAAGATGTAATTTCAATTGATGTCGAAACAGGGTAAATTGAAGATAAAAGTAGCATTTTGTAACCTAGAAGTTCACCAAGTTTAGTGATAGTTAATAAATATTTATTTGTTATTGGTGGATATGAATATGAAACTGTGAGCAGTAAAACGAGAAAGTTCCATTAAAATCAGTTGAATGCATAGATTTTACCTCGAAAGATAGTACTTGGATTTAAAGGGGAGATTTATGTAAAGCTCGTTATGATTGCTCAGCTCTTGCCATAGGTTCGACCATTTTTGTTATTAGTGGATATAAATAAGATACAATTGAACATTATGATTGCTAAACTGATTAGTGAACCATTTTCGCTACTTTTAATTTTCCAAATCCTATTGCAAATCCTGCTGTATTTGGAGATCCTACCATAATATTCGGTGGATTTAACATTAAGGAAAAAAAGTTTATGGATAGTGGATTGCTTTTAGAAGAAAATAAATAATTCTCCATAAAAATTAAGTTCATGAGTTTCAACGAATTTTAGAAAATGCAGAATACTCTATATGGATTTGTGCTTGATGAGTAGGATAAATTTAAAGTTATAAGAATGGACTTAGATACTTTTATGACAGCAACTGTTAAAGTTGTAAACTGATAATATAAATTGCTTTTATATTTATTAACTCTTTAATTGCCTTTACAACTTAAATAATTATATTACTTTTCTTGTCCATAAAATCTAAGAGATTATCATAGAGATAAAGATATTTTATCACTTTCTTTAGAGTTTATAGCATTCATTAATATTTGAATAAGGATTATATATCTTAGCAAGCTGTTTAAAGCCTACCATTTAATTCTAAATTATAAGGTATACTGATAGAATATTTAATAATTAAAGAGAATTAAATTATTTTAACATGCTTAGTAAGACTGATCATGTAAATACTAATAGAAGCTTAATATATCTCTAGTTTGCTAAATTAAGATTTCTATTTTCATTCCTTAATACCTTAGATGATAGAATAACTAATTAATTCACACCAATTAATTTGATTTAGTATTCAATTTATTTCTATTATTTATCTCCAGATTTAAGGGTGAGATGACTCTGAATAAATATATTAAATGTTTATTCCAATTAGTATTTTAAATATTAAGACTAGATTATTTAATTAAAGCATAATAAGTTATACTAGAATAAAATATACAAATTCTAGTGATATTAGGCATAAACTAAGTAAATTGAAATAAAATTCTAATTTAAACCTAAAGTTAATTATAATTGCATTGCATTACTTTTATTTCTACTTACAGATTTGCTTATGGGCTTCTATTTATTTGAATAGAAGCATAAATAAAGGATAATTTACTTCTGCTTTGAAATGTAAAAGGATATTTCCTATAAGTCTGTCTGATATTAAATTGACTGACAGTCTTTTAATTTCTGTTTTCTTCTTTAATGAATCTTAAAATTTATCTTCGCTTTTTAAAATGGAGTAAAAGCCTAGTTTGTTATAGTGGCTATGCTGTTGCTTGAAAAAGCCTGAAGAAATAAAAAATTATGAAAGCATTCCATGTGATACGTATGAAAATTCAGTTCCAGTAATAAAGAAAAAAAAGAAAAAGAAGAAAAAGAAGAAGAAAAAGCAGTAGGAAACTTAAGATGCAAGATTTTGGAAAACTAACCAAAATGAATCTTGCTCCATTCGTAAATACGATCTTGATTGTGTTACTAAGCTAAACAACGTTTATGTTAAATTCACTAAAGTAGTTATTGAGTAACAATAGCCACAATATGCTAAATTTGCTCCTGTTAATGGAATTCCTGCTAAATACTGAAATCAGAGATATAAAATTTTTAGTAAGTTTGACTAAGGAATTTAAATGGACTAAGAAAGCTGATTTTCTGTTACTCATGAAAAAATAGCTAAACATATTGCGGATAGAGCTGCTCTATGTAAAAAAGTGATGGATGGATTTGCGGGAGCTGGAGGTAATGTAATTTAATTTGCATTAAACTCTCAAGTTGTTGCTATTGATAATGATTAAAAACGACTAGATATGTGCAGAAACAATTCTAGGGTTTATGGTGTAGAAGATAAAATTTAATTCGTGTTAGGAGACTTTTTAGAAGTAGGATTTAATTATAAAACTGATCTTTACTTTGCAAGTCCACCTTGGGGAGGTCCTTAATATTAATAGGAAGAAAAATATGATATCGAAAAATGAATGCAGCCGAATATTTAATGCATTCTGAAAGTAGCTAGTCAAGTTAGCGATAGCATTTGGCTATATCTTCCAAGAAATGTAGATCCAGATTAACTCACTAGGATAGTATCAAATATGAGAAGTATTAAGAAAAAGAGAATGGAATTTGAAATGTACTTTTACGGCAAAAAATTGAAAAATGTGAGTGTTCTAATTGGAGAAATAGCTAATATAAAGGATAGTGAGCTACCGTTTAAGAAATATACACCAAAGTTTGTGTATTAGAAAAAAAAGACTCAATCTAATTTAAATTAAATGAATAAACTTTTAATAATTTGAAATAACTCTTTTTCCATTCTAATTACATATCTAACTAGCATGATTAGCTTAGAACATTTATTAATATTAGATGATAGAAATATATTCTTATAATCAAGAGCTTATTTATAAATACAACACATAAAATGCTTCTTAGCCACCTTTATAATGAGTACTTTATAGGAGAATATTTCTATTTATTAGCAAGAACATTTTCAATTTAATTTAGTAGGATTTTAACAAATCTCCTAATACTTT
This sequence comes from Loxodes magnus, assembly GCA_946699065.1. Taxonomy (NCBI): domain Eukaryota; phylum Ciliophora; class Karyorelictea; order Loxodida; family Loxodidae; genus Loxodes; species Loxodes magnus. The sequence goes on along the minus strand of CAMPDV010000006.1, from coordinate 1,405,087 downwards.
CCTAGGTTAAAATATAAAATTTATATAAACGAAATTTAAAAAAGTGTAGCAAAACACATACCAAGGTAGTTTTTCATAATTAATAATAAAAATCATCTAATATAGGAGCTTAGCATCTTCAATAACATCACAACATTCTAGAAACTAAATAATTACTCTAATAAAGTAAAAAATGATTTTATAATGCTAAAGATATATTAATGCTAAATAGTAAATTAACATACTGAGATGACTCTAAAATATTAAAATCTTTGTATAAAATAGAATAAATCAAATTAAGATAAAATAAGCCTAATGGATATTTTATTATTATATGATTTGTGCTTAAAGCAAAAAAATTTTATAACTAGATAATCAATTTAATATTAATTCAAAGCTTTGCTTAAGCATTAAAGTATTTAAACTAATTAAGGATAAAAGCAATATAATAGGACTATTAAATTAAATACTAAAATAAAATAATAATTAATCTTATAATCTATTTTAATGCTAAATAAAATAATCTTGGCTATTTTCAATCCAAATCATAAGATATTCTAAAATTACTAGTTAATTCCCTCAAAATTTATTAATATCTTTTTGACTAGCATATTAAGATTAATGCCACTAATTTTCAAGAGAAAATAGAGGTAAATGGAGACGTAATAGCACATAATTAATTTGAGTTAGTGATTGTTTTGTTTATAAATAAAGAATGGCCATAATGTTAATAATAATTAACTTAGAATATAGCATTTTATCCTTATATTTCTGAATCTTTTTCTAATTCCCTAATTTTTATATTTTTCTTTATTAATATTTATCTAATATACAAAAGAAATAGTTCAACAATACAATAAACATCCTCAGTTTCAAAATTTTTACTCGTATTATGAACTTTAAAAAATTTATTTGGGGTAGCAAGTTTTAACAACAATATTCTAGTAAGCTAAACAAATTTCTTAGCTTATTTTAGTTTAAAAAACGATAGAAATTCCATCCAAAAGGTATAAAAATGAAATTAAAGTAATTATATTTAAATTTACTAATAGAAGTAATGAAAAAAGCTATAAAATTATGAATATTGGTTATAAGTAAATGACAGCACATATCTCATAAAGAAATAATGTAATAACTTTAAAGAAATTGCATTGTAATTAATTAAATATACTAAAATGTAAATAAATAAGGGTATTTTTTCGCTATTAAGGGATTAGATAATTTGTCTTATAAAAATAAACTATAAACAGAGCAAGAAAATAAGATACTATGTATATATCATTTGAAAGGTTTTTTAAAGGTTGAGTTAGATTTTTATTATCAATTGAATTTGTTATTTAAAAATGTAGCTAAGCTAGTAATACTCTTTAGATAAATTAAACCTACTTTATGCGGAAATAACTAAATATAGCGAACTTCTCCATTAAAAAGACTACTCTCAACAGTTGGTATAAATGATTTAATAACTAGCTGAATTTATAGTCTACGGAGATAAACATGATCCAGAAATTTTAAAGTAAGACTTAATTCAGCTCCTTTTCCTAAAAGAAAATGCTTTAGCTATTTTTATAGATGATAAAGTAATGACCTAATCGCAATATTTAAATCCAACTTTTGCAAACATTATCCATTCTTATTCACAATCTCAAGAATGAATCAATCTTGTAATATATTTTCGATAACAACTAGATAAACGAGATTATTAATCACGAATGAACATTCTAGGATGAAGAAATTCTTGAGAATTATATTACTATGTTAAAGAGCATAAGTTTGAAGATCAATTCTTAAACTCTCCAGATTTTTATAGTAGAAGTAAATTTTTATTTTAGGATTAATTTCCTCTTTATACAAGAGCCTTACGCTTTAGTTCTCATTCAGAACCCATGGTAAGAACAGCAGTTAGAACCCTAACATTAAATATATTCTAAATTATGGATGAAAAAATTGAATAGATCATAATTACTCACACTGCTTCTTATTTTTAGCAATTTGGAATATTTCTAATAAACTTATGGAATAAAATAGACTAGACTTTACCTTTGTCAACTCATTTCGAGCACTAACATTTGCAAGATTTATTGTAAGAGAATACTGATTGCTTGTTCTACATTTAGGACATTTTTTCTTTCGCTTCTCCAACTATTTGTGAACTATTCTCTGATATTCTTATGTAAGATGTTATATTGCCAATTGTTGCTGGAAGTATCTGCGCAATGAGAATGACAAGACCTCTAGTATCTATTAGTTTAGCGCTTCTTATTTTAGCCCAAATTTTTGTTAATATAAAGTATAAACCATTCCTTGATAAGATACTCTAATGCTTTTTCTCAATAAAAGTAGAAGAGAGCGTATATAAAAGTATGCATATATACGAGAAGAAGCCTATTAAAAAGAAGACAGGCTCATAACATAATAGTCCTAGTAAAAACAATTAAGAAATATAAAAAAGTACAACAAATCCTGAAAATTTGCTTATTAGCTAAGAAGGTCAGGAAAAAAAGATATAAAATCCATGTAGAGACTCTCTCTTTTCGTTCTTAAGAGTAATTTATTATATAGGCCAAAGACGATAGCTTAATCCTTCAGACTACTCTTTGTGTTCTGAGTATCTTAGTAAATAAGCAAAATTTCAGCAAAGAAATAATTGAAAGTACCTTATTAAATGATAATTTCAATATAAACAAAGAATAAGAATAAAAATATCAAGGTTTCTTAGTTGAATGTCTTCTAAGAGCTCTAGCTATTGATCCTCCACTTAGAATCATAACTCACAAATACATAGTTGATTGTATTATTGAACTTATATATTACAATTAAGTAATTGAATAGCCTACCAATCAAGAAACTATTATAGAGGCTAAAGATCTACTAACTTCCAAACATAATCAAATTCTTCAAGAAGTATCCAACTAAATAAGAATTAATTTGCAAGGAGCTTTAAGAACTCCTTAAATAGCTGATGTATGTACTGATTTGGTAGATTAAGAATGGAAAGTTTTTACTAATAATCTTTAAGTAAATCTATTAGAATCCCTTTAAAAAACTGTAAGTTACTCCCTTACAATTATGCCTCCAGCCGATGAATCTATTCCAAATATTTCGCTCGCATATAGGTTACCTGTTGCCGAATTTGAGGCAGTAAGGTGTGATATTTAATTATTCTTCCTGCATAGAATATTGTTGAGCAAACTAAGAATTGGGTTAAATTATAAAACATATGAATATCCGTTAGAATAGAAGTCGTAAAGTGAGTTTATGAAATCATATTAAGCTAATGGAAAAATTGACGTAGATACTTAGTAAAGAGTAGTCATAAAATGTAAAATTAATGAAAATGGAAAAAGTAAAAATAGATTCTTTATAGATGATGAAGATTATTTCCTTCTGATTAAGCCTGATGTTGAAACCGAAAAACAAGCAACAGTATTTATTTTATTGCAGATAAAACTAGCTATCTATATGCGAAATATCGAAGCTGTAATTGATATTCAAGACCCTAAGTAGTTGCATTTGAAAATTACTGGTACTCAGCCTCAATGCTCATGTCTTACATTTGAAGATGCTTTAAGATGTCTTTGGGTTAAAAGATAAGTAGAAGAATAAAGAAAAATTGCAAGGCAATTAGATTTAGGATTAATGGAAAATCTGCTGAATTGTATTGCACAGTATTAACATCTTTAAATCTAAAATTTTTATTATCTATTGATAGTTCTTTTAGCTCCATTTCTCAAATAGTTAATAGCATGATAACTATTTTTTAGTTAGTTCCATTTTCCTTTAAAATATTTAGATATTAAATATTTTATAAGTTAATTTTAGATTTGTAGAGAAATATTCAAATTATTATTTAATTCTAAACATATTTTAAAATACTTGTTAATTGAGATTTCACAAAAATATTCGTTATGTAAAATATTTTATATAAAACAAGGTTCAAATAAAGCTTTCATTGCCACTGAAAATTTTCGACGAGTTTAAGGATTTTTCCTCTTCTTTTTAGCTTTAATTTAAACTTTCAATTTCTGAATGACTATCATCTATTTGATATACTGTTTTTATAACTTTTATTTACTCTTTCAATTTATGCCCATGAATTTTTATATCTTCATTAATTTCCTAAAGTTCTTTTCATAGAATACTATTGTTACTGGATTTTTAATAATCAGATTCTGAGAATTGCTGAACATTTTCTGAAAAAAATGATATTGTTATTTCTTATTATAGAATTGAATTACTTTAATCAACACTAGACTATTATTCATCAGAACTCTTTATTTAATCTTCAAAAACAAAACGTTGATTATTCTTATTTTAATTTTTTTTTAATGATACTTAACTTTCTTATAATTATGAAATATTTTCCAATTTTTGTTAAATTTCCTTTTGTTCCTCTTATATATTTTGCTTTTAATCTTATTAAATATATTATTTTGATTATTGAGGAATAGAACCTGATCCATCTAAAAGGGAAACTTCACTTGATACCTAAATTTTCTACTTTTCTAATTTTTACTCTTTTTTTCCTTAAATAATCTATTCTATAATGCTAATTTAAGATTATTTTGAAAAACTTTACTCTTTAATCATACTTTCATGCTACTTTTTTTAACTTTAATCGTGAGATTAATAATTTTTTTCTTATTCCTAAAAATTTTATTAATGTGATGAGAGTTTTTCTTCTTATTCTTAATAACTTTATTAATGTGATGAGAGTTTTTCTTCTTATTCTTAATAACTTTATTCATGTGATGAGAGTTTTTCTTCTTATTCTTAATAACTTTATTCATGTGATGAGAGCTTTGCTTCTTATTCTTAATAACTTTATTCATGTGATGAGAGTTTTTCTTCTTATTCTTAATAACTTTATTCATGTGATGAGAGCTTTGCTTCTTATTCTTAATAACTTTATTCATGTGATGAGAGCTTTTCTTCTTATTCTTAATAACTTTATTCATGTGATGAGAGCTTTTCTTCTTATTCTTAATAACTTTATTCATGTGATGAGAGCTTTTCTTCTTATTCTTAATAACTTTATTCATGTGATGAGAGCTTTTCTTCTTATTCTTAATAACTTTATTCATGTGATGAGAGCTTTGCTTCTTATTCTTAATAACTTTATTCATGTGATGAGAGCTTTTCTTCTTATTCTTAATAACTTTATTCATGTTATGAGAGCTTTGCTTCTTATTCTTAATAACTTTATTCATGTTATGAGAGCTTTTCTTCTTATTTCTAAAAACTTTATTCATGTGATGAGAGCTTTTCTTCTTATTTCTAAAAACTTTATTCATGTGATGAGAGCTTTTCTTCTTATTCTTAATAACTTTATTCATGTGATGAGAGCTTTGCTTCTTATTCCTAAAAGCTTTATTCATGTGATGAGAGCTTTTCTTCTTATTTCTAAAAACTTTATTCATGTGATGAGAGTTTTTCTTCTTATTCTTAATAACTTTATTCATGTGATGAGAGCTTTGCTTCTTATTCTTAATAACTTTATTCGTGTGATGAGAGTTTTTCTTCTTATTCCTAAAAGCTTTATTCGTGTGATGAGAGTTTTTCTTCTTATTCTTAATAACTTTATTCATGTGCTTAGTAATTTTCTTCTTTTTATGTTAAAAATTCTCTATCTTGTTTTGGTGAATATTTTTTACCTTTGTATGTTAATTTCACTTATCCTAGAATTGAATCAATCACTTCTGTTTGAGATTAATTATTTTCTTCTTGTGAAGAATTATTATTTTCTTATATAAAATAAACTTAATCTTCTAATATCAGTCTTTTTCCTTTAATTGAAGATTAAACTTATTCTTTTTGTATTTAAAATGATTCGTATTATTATGAATCTTATTCTTCTCATGAGTGATATGCTTAATCATACTACTTATTACTTTCGTCTAATAACTAATTACTATAATCTTCTTGCTCTTAGAAGTTTTCCTCCTAAAATTATTAAAAACTTGCTTCTTCCTACAAATTATTTTTTTCTTATAGCTTATAACTAATTTCTTCCTGTGTTTGATTATTTTATTCTTTCAATAGATAATTTTCTTCCTATGATAAATTATATTATTCTTATGATAGATTGCTTTCTTCTTGTGACAAATTTTTAACTTCTTATGATGAAATTTATTCTTCCTGTGACGAATGGCTTTATTTTTAATACGATATTTCTGCTTCCTTTTTGTAAAGATAATTTACTTTTTGTGATTAATTTTATTCTTCATATGATTAATCTTGTTATTCTTCTTCAAATTAATCTTTTTCTTCTTAGCAATAGCTTTAATCTCCTTCTTCCTGAAATGATTTACTACTTTCTTATTATATTGAATCATTATATTATTCTTGAAAATCATTTTCTTCTTATACTTCACTTGTCTATTATTCTTGGTATGATTACCAGTTTTCAATTTATGAAGGAGATTTCCTATAATCTTGAGACTGTGGATTTTCAAATGTATACAAACTTTTTTTGCTTCCTTAGCTAGAAAGAGTTACATTATAGTCCTCATTTTAGAATGATTTTTATTTCTAAGATTGTAAAGTAAAAGATTCTTAACTTTTCTATTTAATTTCTTCAGCTTCTGAATTATCACTATTTTCATTTTCATTAGAACTTTAACTATTAAACTAATTTATACTTTCTTAACTTTAATTTTTACCTAATTTTCTTTAATCAATAATATTAGAGCTTTGATGTTAACTCTTTTAATTACTTAATTTTGAATATTGTTCTTCCCATTCTTCTTCACTTTATTGTTCAACATGTTATTTTTGAGAAGATATTAAAGAGTTTGAATCAGATTATTCACTTTATTCTAGACTTGAACTTTTTTAATTACTTGATGAATTAAGATACTCAATTTGAAAATGAGCTGTATCCTTAAACTCTTCTTTTTCTTCGGACTATAATTCTTCCTTTAGTTCATTTAAAACTTTTTCGTCAATATCTTCATTCTCAGAATCCTCTTATATGATTTCTTCAACATCTTAAACAGTTTTAATGAATACATTTTTGACTGGAGATTTCTGCTTCTATTGATCTTCAATTAAATGTTTTATCTCTTCCTCTTTAAGCTTATTTATGAAATAAGGATCTAGGAAGTTCCTTCTTATTACTTACTCTTCCCAATTTAAAAGAATAACTTTAGTATTCTCCAGCAACTTTGTTTTAATTCTATTAGAGTTAAGAGTAATCTTGAGCATCATAGCTGAACAATAGATATTCAATTCGCAGAAATTAGGATCAGTATTCTTAATCAACCATCATTCTTCAACAGCACAAGAACTCATTTACGCATCATGGAATTAAGTAGAAAATCATATAATGGATTTAGCTACTGAAGAGTTATAGGTGATGGCTTTTGAAATATAGACTTATTTTAGATTTAATCCATATTATACTTCAGATAAATACTTCCATTCTCTACTTTACCCATTATTTGTAAAGTTTTTCTAGTAATTTTCACTTAAATCAGATTTCATGTCAGGAATATCATGTCAAACTCCCAAATCTTAATTTAAAAAGCCCATTTCATTTCCAAAATCTAACAAAGAAAAAACAGCTCTTTTACTGAAAAAGAAATTAAAGAAGTCTTCTTTTGAAAATGGAAATTGCATACTAATCATTAGTTTTTAATCTTATCCAATAGACTCATCTACGCTAATTTATCTCTATCTTGTAAATGAAAATTTTTCAATTTTTTATGGAGTTTTTTTATCACTACTTAGTAAAGAAAATTGTGCAATAGGAGAGTTTTAAATTGATTAAGCATGAAAATTTTGTTTGACTGGACTTAATAAATTTTAAAAGCTCTAATCTTCAATACTTTAAGAAGTTAGATTTTAAATATATTTCTAATTCTCAATTTATTCTAATTTATTAAGCTTTTGCTACATAGATTCGTGCTCTACTTTTTATTGCTATTAAAATAAAGTTTTTGATGATTTTTATTGGGAACTAAATAATTAATTCCCTTATTTTCCTTTTTTATCAATATCTAAATTTTCTTAGTTACTATATTACTAATATTATTCCTCTTTATCATGTGAGTTTTACATTGGCTTTAATTATCCTTCTAAAGAATATATTTCTTACGATTATCATGATTGTACCTCTTAAGATACATCAATCTAACTCTAGGAATAATCATTTGATACAGTTATTAAGTTAATTAAATTTTCTTAATCATTTTAATTAGAATCTTCTAATCCTCTTAAATATAGATTTTATTAGAAAGAAGTATTAGCTTAGTTATTAATTTATTAAGTTATGCTTTTATTTTCTTCAAATTTTCCATAAATTTCTTTATTTACTATATCTTCCTTTTCTGACTCTTAGTTGAAAATCATATTTTCATTTTAATTGTACTCTTCATATTAAAAATATCTTTCTAAAGATTTTTCGTCTAAAATATACTCGTTTTATGATGAGTCTTCTTATTATAGAGTAGATTCCTAATCTTAAGTATCATATTGAGGCATTCCTTATTCATTTATGATATGCTCCTAATCTTTTTAAGAAGAATTACTTGAAATAATTTCATTTTATTCAATATTTTATTCAGATAAACTTAGCTAAATGCTTTATTCATCACTTTCAGAAGAAACTTAACTTTCAACCTTTTTAATTGTTTCGTTTATCTCACTTTCTAAAGATAATTGAAATTAATTTAATTATTTTTTTAAGTTGTGGCTATCTTCATCTTTAATGCTTTTCTAGCTTATATTTTGCTATATTTTATTTTTTTAATCTTCTTAAGACTAGACTTATTCATGATATATAATAGGCTCTTATTAAATATCAAATTTATCATTAGTTTCTGTATTTTTTCTGCTAATTTACTCCTAACTATCGCTTTCATTTGAGAAAGATTTTTAATCTTCCTTATCTAAACACTCTATTTCCTATTTTCTTTCTTCAAAGAAAATTGTATTTTCTTATAATGATTAATTCGGTTTTTAAATATTGACTTTTAGATCTTAAGAATTTTCAACTTCAGCTTAATCTTATAATTTTGATAGATAAGGCGCTTATTGCTAGTTTTCTTCCTATGGATTAAGATAAAATTTTGAATATTCAGATTAATTATATGAGTCTTAATTATTTTGCTGATATTTTAGATTATTTAAAATTTAACTGTTGTCTTCATTCAAAGCTAATATCTGTATTTCCTTCTATGCAGGCTTAGTTTCTGTTTATTTTTCTTGGGATTTTGATTAAAAATCTCCTTCTGAAGAATATTCTGATGTTGATTTTTTTTGTTTATTTTTAGATTTTGATGAAATTTCTTTACTATTTACTTCATCATCTGATTAATTATCGGAAGATTGATTTTGTACTTAAATTTGTTATTCATTTTCTTTAATAAAAAGTTCTTATTAAGTTCTTGCAATTATATTTTAGCTTTTAATTTCATTTAATAATTTAGAGTCTGATTTATTTATTTCTTTATTTACATTTTCGAAATTTTATAAATCTTATATTTAATCTTCTGTTTCTTAATTTTTGTCTTAAGTTTTTTCTATTTCTTCATTTTTTCCTTTTTTTTCGAATGTTTCAAATTCGAAAATCTCTTGAAAATCCTATTGAGAATGCATGTCTTCGTTATTTTCTTGGTAAAAGTTATTTAATTAACTTTCTTCCATATCTTATTAATATGATGGTGATTCTTTATAAACTTGGGTATTTTCTTAAGATGTTTAAAGAGATGAATCTCTTTATTAAATTTAATTTACTTTTTCTATATTTTCATTTTGATCCATTTCATGGATATTAGTTCTCTAAATGTCTTCTATAATGTTTTCTTATGAGCTATTACTGTTATTTCACTCTCATTTTTGTTAATGATTATTTTGATTTTCTTATTTATTTATAGTAAAGGTAGTATTTTCTTTTATTTTTTCTTCTGAATTGTATGAAATGCTAGATAGTCTTCTTTACTAATCTGTTCAGCTTGGCGAAAATTATTTTTAGTCTTCTTGCTCTTTTTCCATCTTGCTTTCTTCAAATTATTCTTCATACGAATTATTTTATATTGCTTCAGTTTTAGCAGTTGAAGGAAAAAAACTGCTATTATACGGGAATGGTTGCTCATTTTCTTAATTAAACTATTATAAATATTCCTCATTATCAGATTGCTAATTTGAATCCTATTTAGAAGAATATTATTCTGAAATATCATTTTCACTAGACGAAGAAATACCCTCAACTTTAGCAATTTCCTCTTCCGAATTTCTTTAACTCATTTCTAGCTTTTAACTGATCATTAATAAATTTGTTTGCGAATTTTCCAAATTATCTTTGCTTTATTTGATTAGTTTATTCTAATATATTTAATCCCCTTCAGATTTGTTTTATGTCGCTTATTTTTCTTTTTATTAATTCTTTATCTATATGTTATTTTGCTTTTATGTCGGAAATATTTACTCAAAAGGTTGCTTAATATTTGTTATTTAGTTCTTTTAGCTTAATTATTCATAACTATAGAAATGTTCGCTTTCTTTATTAACTTCTATCACCTGCATATTAGATTATTTTATAGCATTCTCTTATAGTTTTTTTGCTTTACTTATACTACTTTCTATATGTCCTATTTAATTGGAATATTATTATTAGTTCGTATAATTATAATCTTCACTATGAAATTCTAAAGAGAATTATTTCCTTACATTGCTATTTTATGTGTTAATAAATTTGTTTAAATTTTCTGGTTTCTTTTTTCTTTGTTTCACTTCTTAAGGTTTTATTTTATGAAATTCTTTTTAAAAAACTAATTTTGACTAAAAATTTATTCCACTAAGGAAATCTTCTTTCATAAGTTTGCTTTTTTTTTCGGTTTGTTCAGTAGGTAAGTTCTCTATAATATCTTCTTAGATATTATTATTCTTTTTCAAAAGTTTATTATTTAAATAGATGTTAAATGTTAAAGTTTAATCCAGTTCTTACAATATATTTTATTTTTCTTAGTCCTATACTTCAAAGCTTTAATCTTCTATTTCTGAATTAGGACTACTTTCCAGAGTTATTTTTGAAAGTTTCAAATGAGAATTATGAGAAGAAGATTCTAAAGAAGCAGAAGAATCTGAATCTTAAAATTCAACGTTAAGAACTTTGCTTTTGTTGTCTGAAACATCTTTTTCTTACTAAGCAACAAAAGTTTACTCTTTTGAATCTTATTCTTTATAAGAGTCTTCCTATATTTTTTAAGTCTTCATTTCTAAATTATTATTATCTTCAGTTTATCTAAATATCGATAATCTATTTTATAGCGTATAATTTTGAACTTTAATATTTAAATTCGATTAAATGCCTGATAGTCGCTTTCAAATAGATTAGTCATTCTTTATGTCTATTGAATTAGGAACTTCAAAGTGGCTATTACTTCTAAATTAGCTTAATTCATCCATAGTCTAATTATTTGTATTGCTTTTTTTTGGTTTAATTATACGCAAAACATTGTTGTTCATATTCTTTCAAATGTTCATTCCTTTTTCTATTACTGTCTTAAAATTCTTAGATCTTTTTGTCTATCTCTTAGGAGTTTTTTAATTATCTACTCATGTCTAATTTTAATTATTTGCATAGTCTTTAATTTCTTCTAAAGATATTGATTGCTAAAGTTCTTATTAAGTTGAAGTTTTATTTACAGCACTATTTTCTTATTTTATTTATGATTTAATTATTTCTATCTTAATCTATTATTCTTTAAAATCACTAAAACTTTATGTTTTTTATTAATCTTAAATAACTATTAAATTTTTTTGCTCTTTTAGAATATTTTCTGATACTTCTTCACTTATTTAAGACTATTTCAACAGCTAATCAATTTTTTATTCTTTAATACTTGGTTTTTTTTAAGGTTTTTCCTTCTTTTTAGATTATTTAATTGAAATATCCTATTTTTTTATTTTAGAATGACTTACTTCCTTCTAGTTTTGGTCTAACTTTTTATTAAGCAGCCTACCTTATAAATTTCCCATAACAAATTTTTATTAATTTACTTTAGCTTTCCTTTTTTATTCAAGATCTTCGCTTTCTTAAGAACTAGATGAGTTATGAATGCTGTTATTTTCCAATTCATACTAAAGCTTTTTAATGACTTGTCTTAAAGCTATCACTTCTTTCTAAACTTACGATGATTGCTTTTTCTTTATTTAGTAATTGTAAAACTTATTAAATTGGTCAGAGCTTTCTTCTATTTTTTCTTCTTCTCTGTTCTTCTAAGAAATTACATACTAAGTTAGTTTCTTTTCAGCACAATATCTAGAAGAAAGTTTCTTTCATAATTCAATATCATTCATATCTTTAAGCCTTAATCTCAATAACGGAGGAGGTATATTAGAGTTTATTTCTGGTTAAGTTTATTTTTCATTCTATTAATCTGAGTCTTTTCTTTAGTTAGTGGGAGTAAGTTATTAAATATCTTTTATCTATTCTAAGGCTTCATCTTCTGAAGAAGAACTATTACTTTCAGTTTGAAGAGTTTATTAATCTGAACTCATTTCCATTTAGCCTAAAAGCAATTTATTAAAGTTTACTATTTATTTAAAACTATTTTCATATGCTTTTTGATTAAATGCTATCAAATTCTTCAATTACAGATTATCTTTTGGTTAATAATCAAAAGTAAAATTTATTAGCCATAGATTATTATAAACGCTTTATTAATTAGTCATTCATTTCTAGTAAATTAGCTCTTATTAGGATCATTAACTTCTAAATTTAGTAGCTTTTAATTTTATATTTTAAAGCTTAGAAGGCTTATTACTCAGTTTATATACGAAAAGTTAATAATAATATCCTCAATAAAGTAAAAATATCTATTTAGATCTTTAATCAAGATATTTTAGTTCTAATATACTGATTTACAGTTATTAGTATCTTATCTATACTCAATTACTTTATAAACCCTTTATTTACTTATAATACAATCATTTAGATTTTATCCTTAAGTACCATCTTTAACTCACTTTCTTATCTTTTAAAAATAGCTACACCAAATTTTCTCAATTTAAATCAAAAATTAAGAGCCTTAGAAACTAATTTAAATTTGAAATTTAAATTTAGAATGGTTTGCTAATAAAATTAGGATTTAGATCTATAATATAAAGCAAAGAAGCAATGGCTTATAACCTTTATCTATAGATTAACATATATATAGTACTCAAAAAGCTAATATAATGATTTTAATAATGGAAATATATTTTATATTATCTATCTTTATACTACATTTAAACATATATAACCATTATGATATATAACTATATTAATTCTATGCTTCCACCTAATACATTATGTGCAGGATTATACCTAAAATTAATAAAATAATAACTCTTATAATTAATTTGCTTTATATAATAAAAATAAATAAGTTAGTAGATAGATTAAATAGTGATAATATAGAGTAATAAAAGACCTTCTTCTTGGGGGGACTGCAATTTTTAATTATTTTGATTTTAAAATTATTTAGCTAAAACAAATGATAAAGTATATAAGACTACTATTTTAAAAAGGCATAATAGATATTATTTTCTATTGCTAAATAGATAAATAAATGAACATAAAACTTGCTTGAACTAGCAATAAATTAGTTGTACTTTTAATGTTTAGTTTACTCTTTGTTAATAAATTAATTTTAGTATAATAAGCTTTGCTAAATTATTAATAAACTAAATTAATCAATCTCTTATTTAATCCAATTTGAATACTTTTTTAACTTTTCTTATCAACTAACTTCGCTTTAACTCCTGATAAATTATATAAATTAAAGCAAAAATCAATTGAAGTTTTATAAGCAAAATAAATAAAGTGAGAGGATGAGAGTTGAATTAAGATAGTATAGTAAAGAAGAAAATAAAGAAAATCATAGCACTTAGGAATAACATAATGCATAGAGAGTACTACATCATCTTCAACAAGCAGATTATGATTAAAAATTATTAAATTTTTAATATAATTTATACATCTTGCTTTAGCATTCACTACCAAAACTTCCAAATATCATTTGATAATAAAATTGAATGATAAATAGGAAACTAATTTTCTTTAATTTTTTTAATTAAAATTTTTTATAATGATAAGTTAATTTATAATAAAAGCGAGAAGTTAATTTATAAACTTAAATTAGAGATAAATTAGAAAACTAGAGATAATGAAAGGGATCATTTAAAAAGCAAAGAGAAAAAACTACTTAAATGATAATCAAGTCTTAAAATAAATCTTAAATAGAATAAATATTATTAATTTTTTATTTTAGATAGCTTTCATATTCTTATTAAGATTATCAACATTTAATTTTTTAAGAAAAAATAGTTAAAACCTATTTGAAGATACCAATTGCAAACTTTTAATGTAATATTTCTTTGAGTAAAATAATTTAGATAATGAAAATGACAAACAATTTTAGTTTTTATACTTCACCACTTTTCAAAGAATCATTCGTTTTTATAATTTATAAAAAATGTTCCTAAGTTGCAAGTTACAATGATAATAACTTAATAAAATATTTCCTCAAGATTTGACTTAATTTTATTTTTTTGATTAAAAATAATTTTAGCATAATTTATTCTAAATGTTCTTAATTTAAATTTAAATTATAATTAACTTGTCTTTCTAGATTCTTAAATGATTTAGTAATCTAATTTTTATTATTCTTAACTTGTTTTATGATAAATTAAAAATGCTTATTTAGAACTATTAAGTTTATTCTTTTCGCTCTTTTTAATTTCACAATATTTAACTATATTTTCATATTGTTTATTAAGACTCTTTAAAATTTCTTATTAAGATTGTTAGATAATAGTTTAATTTATTTCACTTAAATAAATAGACAACTTAGTAAAATAAAATGTTTTAAAGAATTATTTGATATAATATCAAGTGCATTCATAATACTTAAATTGCATCATCTTCCCACAAATAAATAGTAATATTTTATTATTGCTCATTTTATAAATAACTTTTGCTGGTCTATCTATAGTGTTCAACTTCTATTTATCTAATGGTTGTCTTCTTTTTGTTAAATAATGATAATAAGATTATTCTTTAAATCTAAATATAAACTGAAGATATAAAATCAAATAGTCTAATTATTAAATTAAGAGTATTATAGAAAGTATCATTAATTTGAAAATTAACTTTAGCTAATAATTATATACATTTTTGGGATTATAGCAGCATTAAAAGATTCTATAATATAATTTTTATTTTTAACTTAAATCAAATAATCTCACTAAAATTTATGATTTTTAGTAAATATAGATATCATCAAAATTATAATTGTCTGCTTCCTTTTATTAATAAGTTTTAATAATAGATAAATGGAGCAAAATTTTATGTCTCATAAACCAAAAAATCATAAAGATGTTGCAATTAAGGACTTTGTTGTTATAAAAAAAAAAAATAATCCATAAATGACAATTAAGAATGCATGCATTAATATTAAAATAGCAAGAGTTGCTGTATATAATGTTAATTATTTGAATATTTTACCTTTATAATTTTAGCATATTCATCTGCTTTAATTATAATATTCTTTTATTTTACCATTTTATCTTTAAATCTTAGTTAATTATTTAGCCAAATTTTTTAAATTTAATCATTCTTACTGCTTTAGCTTCGTGATCAATTATTTAATCTAAGATACTTTTTTAAAAGGAAGTTTTTATTTAGTAGATGATATTCTTTAGTATAAAGTAAATGAATATTCAATAGTAATAATTAAAGAATTTAATTTTAGAATTTTACTCTTATAATTAAATCTTACTATCTATAATTCTATTTATAATTAAATTATTAAATTTAACCTGACTCCCTTTTCTAGGATTAAAAGCCACAGTTCCTTTTATAAAAATAATTTTTTACTATTTTTCTTTTAAATAATGGAGTCTAATAAACTTTAATTATGCAATACTTTAAAAAATCCTCGCTATAAACATTTCCATCATCAGTTTTCAAAATTGTCTTGAATATGTTTCGTTCGAATGTCTATTAGCAATACTTAATAAGCAAATAGCATTAAAATATATACTTAAGCTAAGAATAATAAATAAATACTAACTTTAAAATTAAAGAATCAAATAAAGCATAGCAGTATGGCTTAAATGCTCAAAAGAAGTAAATAAAGATTAAATTTATAAAAAAGAAATAGATAATTAGCAAGTTTAAAATAATATACAAAGCACTAAATTTAATTATTTAGATATTCTATATTATATACTTTATTTTCTCTTAATACCTTAAAACCATATTTATTAAAATTTTAGGTTTATTTCTTTAATTTTCTAAGGAATAATGACTACTATTTAAAATAATTAATTATAAATAGTTTACTTTTTATTGCTAATGGCTATATGGTTTAAGAGATAAAAAGGAAATAATAATAAATTAAAAATAAAAGTATTTAAACTTATATCTTATAGAAAAAGAATATAAGCCTGCCTTTTGATTGATATATTAGCATTAAAATTTGTTCAGATACTCTTAGAACACTTTAATTACCTAGTTAATTTTATCCAATTAAAATTTTAAGTATCATGAATATAAAATGTTATCTAAATATATTCATACATTAAATGTGATTTAGATAGTGAGATGGATTAAAAATCTATTAAGTGGCTAGTTTTATTTAAAAAGCTTTACACTTTAATAATTAAATAGATTTAATAATATTATAATATGCAAGCTAAATAGAAAATACATAGGAAGTCACGATTTATCACGATTACAATATCTATAAACTTAACTAAATTGAATTCTTACCTTTTTAGATCTATTTAATCGACAATCCATCTCTAGGAAATATATTTTAAAGAGTCTATCTTTAATTTATGTATTATATATTGTGTATAAATCTAAAATGATTCAATAACTTAATTTTATAAAAATAATTTAATGCTTATGCATATTTGTCTTCAAGAAAATAATAAAATTGAATGTCCAATACAAATATAATTATAATCAGCTTTACTACTTTAAATGCTTTAAATAAAACAGTTTAAATATAAATCATTATGGATTGAGTAAATATTCGCTATGAAGAAGTCCCGAATTCACTATTTTATACAAAATTTTCTAAATTAATTTGATGCATTAAGGATTTATATTAAATACCTTAAAACTTTTTTAAATTTCAACATTTTTAGGTATTTTATTCCAATTAAGCATTTTTTAAAACAAATGATTTCAATAATAATCTAAAAAAGACGATTATAGAATAAATCTAAAGTAAAATAAAAACTACTTACATCTATTTAATTAATAAACATATTTTTGTAAAATCATTAAGTATTTTTAAATCTATAATTCATATATTTTAAATATATACTTAGCTACTTTTATTGGTTTAGTTCTTACTTCTTAATAAAAAATTATTGATAGATATAAATTTTTATTCTATTTTTACGTGTTTTATTGTGATATTTTAGATATAATAAACTTTAATTATGTAATTCAACATATTTATTAATCTAATTAATAAGATGAAAATAAATTCTTATTTTGATTTGTTTAAGTTTAAAGATTAATTGCTCAGCTGGATTCTTCTTTTTTGGGTTGTTCACTTTGCTCACTAGGTTTTTGTTGCTCAACATTATGCTCTTCGTGTTTTTATTCAGTTTTAGGTTATTCAGGTTTTATTTCTTCCTTCCTATGCTCTTCAATTTTTTGTACTTCAACTTTTTATTCTTCTATTTTCTACTCTCCACTTTTTTGAACTTCAACTTTTTACTCTTCTCCTTTTTATTCTTTCTTTGATTCTCCACTTTTTTGCATTTCAACTTTCTACTCTTCTTTTTTCTAATCTTTCTTTTGATCACCTCCTTTTTTCTTTTCAACTTTCTTTTAATCGTCTTTTTTTTTCTATTCACCTTCTTTCTACTTATTGTCTTTAACTTCACTTCTTTTCTTTTGAGGTTTATTTGTTTTAAGTTCAATTTTTTCAGGCCAAAAGCGTAATACTATCTAGCTGGTATCAAAACATTTTGCTTCTGCAGCTTACTTTCCAATTTCTTTAATTTAAGTTATTCCTTACTCCGAATTTATCCAATTTAAGAAATTTTAAATGCCTTTAACAATATTTTCCATATCTTCCTTTAATTTTTATCCTACCTTAGGAGCATTACTGAGTTTTTAAATATTGCTTACCAATCTTTTAGCAGATTTGGATTTTTAAAAAATGTTCATGCTAGAACTTTGTATTTCGCCTTTTACTTTTTCAGTCATTTCTATATAATAAAATTTACCAGCACCGTCTTTAGCAGCTTACTCCAACCTCTCACATATTGGAGGAATTCTCTCTAATCCTTCTGCTAATGATTTAGCCAAATTTTTTAGACGATGAATTATGTAATTACATTCTGATAAGCCATGAGCATCAAATTTCACAATTTCAGATTCATCGATTTCAATGAAAGGAGCACTAGTATGAAATTTGAATGCACTCTTCAAATCTACTTAGCAAGAATGCCCAGCTGCAGAGGCAGTAAACATAAAGATTTTAAGTGATTTTTCAAAATTAGGATCTTTAAGATAATGTGTCACTCCAGTATGATAATAAAGTCAATCTAATTCTCAATCAATGCTATCATGATAAGTAGCCAAAATATTTAAAGGTTCTGCTAAATTTTTTAAAAAATCATCAATGCTTTATATTTTTACCGGATCCATATGAAAGTTAATCTTAGATTGCTTGCTTTTTTGGCCTCCCATGTTTAAAATTATAAAAATTAAAAATAAATTGGATAAATGGAATGCTATTAAACAGAATATAATAATCACACTTATAATTTTATTCATTTATTAAATACTTTATAATCTCATAGCCAAGTAAAATAACTACCAAGCTATCTAGGTTATAGTCCTTTTTACCTAAATTTTTCTCCTTTTACCAATAATTTTTCTTAAAAATCAAGTGAAGTAATTCAGCTTTCTTATGTAAAACCTTGTTATAATATTTAATAAATGAAGCTATTAAAGATAAATATTTTAAATAGTTATTGAAAGTCAGATCAAAAATGAAATGTATAACATTTTAAGAAAATAAGTTTGCTTTTAAATTTTTTAATTTATCGCTTAGGAATCTATAAAAGTTCAAATTTACCGAAGTACATCAAACATTTCTATCTGAAGAATAATTTTAAAAAAATAGACTTAATTTTAGAGTTTTATATTTAGATTAAATGGATATAGTTAAAAATAAATGACGAATATAAAATCTAAAAGATTTTATAAAGAGACTATAAATACTCATTTATTGCATAAATTAAGATAGTAATTTTACTACTTAATAGTTAGAATATCATTAATTAAAATAACTCTGTCTATAAGTTAAAAATAATATATTAATAACTTATCTCTTATAAACAATAAGGCATATTATACAATTAAATAAGAGTATTTAATTCATCAATCGTAGAATACTTTCTTATTTTTAAAATAATTCCTTTTTAATAATCCATTATTATTAATGATAATCCTATTTACTAAATAAAGTCTTAACAATATATTTCGAGAATCGATAGTAAGATAGATGAAAGAAAGAAGCAAAGTGAGAAGGAGGCATGATATCAATAAGCTTAAATAAAATGAAACATTGAATTTAAATCAAAATCTTTCATACAATATTTTTTTAAGTGCATTAATTAATCAAGTTAAGTCTAATAAAATATTATCTATCAAAATAAATTTAAAATCAAGCTTATTGAATCTTAGCTTTATTAGTTTATTTATGCAAATGAAACTAATTCTATGAATGTATATAAAAGATAGTTAAAAAAACAAGTATTATAATAAATTTAAATGCTTTAGATTATATAAATCTAATTTGAAGTTTAGTTAATATAAAAACCTAAATGAAAGCTTTTTAATTAGTTATAAAAGCTATAATATTATTTAGTCAAATATTGATTTCCTAACTTTATATTAATCTTTTATTTATTTAACTTAATTTTAATGTTTTTTGATTTTTTATTCTTGATATTAATAAGAATAGAGCAGATGAAAAAGGATATAAAAGGAAAGAATTAATAAGCATGTATATAAGTTATAATTAGATTTAATAATCATAAACTAATTATTAATTAAAGTACATTTCTCTTTAATTAAACTAACTTCATAAAATACATTCCGAGCTTTATTTTTAGTATTTTCTTAATCTTTTACATATCTTAAAAATGTTGAGTTTTATTACAATTAAAAACGAAAATTTAAATCAAAAGGTTTTAAAATATACACTTATAAATCAAAATAAAGATAACAAACATAATAATTATATAATATAAGCTACATTAAGGAAAAGATGAAATTAGCATTCTCAATTATTGATAAAAATGATAGATAAACTAATTTTTAAGACTTTTTAATTTTGTTTCTTAATAAAATAACTTACTAATTCATTAGCAAAAAATTGTTAATAAGATTTAAATAGAATCACTAGAACTAGTATTTAAAAGATAATTCTTGTTCAAAGAAAAAGAATAAAGTTTACTTTTATTATCTTTGAAATTATTGAAGCCTTTGCTGTTTTGGAGAGTAACAAAGCAAAGAAGTTAAAATAAACCCATTAAATGTACAAATTTCCTTAAGATTTGTGAGGAATTATAGAAAAAATTTTGATTTGCTGTAAAGATTATAACTGCAATACTTAGATAAAACAATAATTATGATATTTAGTTACTCGAAATAAAAATATAACTCAAAAAATTTCAGATAATTTAATTTTAAAATATTATGATTTTCCCATTTTTATTTATTTATTTTTATTTATTTATTTTTAATTATTATTATTTAAGTATCTAAAACCAATTTCCTTTTTCTTTTGCTGTTAATTTTAGTCAAAATTAATATCTTTACTTAAAAAATAAAAAGTTACTTGGAAAATAATTATTAAATATTAACTAAAAATATCCAAATAATTTAATAAATGACTATAAATCTTTTTAATGTTTAATAATTAAGAAAAATAATCTTCTACATTTATTAATATTTTTCGAAATCTAAATTTTTAAAAATCAAAATTGCTTTATTTATTTTCTAATTGTAAGATAACATTTTATTTATATGATACTTAATAGCTTAATTAAATTTATAATTTTGAGTCTATTCATTTTACAATCAAATTTTGATTTATTTTCGCAGATATTTATATTTGCCTTTGCTAGAAATATTTATTAAACTTTTGAAAAAACTTAAAGATTTATATAATAGATACTTGCTAAAGTATAAGGATTATTTCAAGTTATAATTTAATTTAGTTTTTTAATAAAAGTAGAAAAAATAACTTTATTATATTGATAATTTAATGCTTATATCCTAATGCTATAAGCTGAAAATTAAGTTGAAACTTAATATTCACACTAATTCTACAATAATCAAACTAAAGCTAATATTAGCAAAGTGCAGCTATATTTTTAAAATATGTCCCTTATTTTCAATCTAATAAACATTAAAAATTAAAAAATTCCTTAATAGTTAAAGCAAAATAATTTAGAAATTTAGTACTGATTTTTAAGTTAAAATTATAAATCCAAAATAATTCTATAAATTGTTTAAGTCATCTAATAATTGGATTAAGTTAATTAAAAATTTGAAATTTTGTTAAATAAATTTATTTAATAATCTAAAATAAAAGTATTCATAAACTACTTATTTTCTTTTTATCATCTTCCATATATTTTTTTTGTTCTTAACTAGATTGCCTTCTTCAAGAGAGATTTTGATAATTTAAATTTTTTGCTGAAATTTGAAAAAAATGTAAAATTTTTAATTCCACTTAATTAGAATTTCCAACGATTTTTATTATTATTTTCAGCATAATTTAATTAAACAGTTTTTAAAAGACAACAATATCTTTTATCATGTTTATCACGTTTAAATAGATTTTTTACTATTTTTGTATTTTTAATTATGTAAGTATTAAGTACCAATTTTATTTTAGCCTTGAGACTATCCAATACAATAAAATTGAATTATAATATTCTTCTTTATCTCTTATACATATTATAGATTAAAAAATGATATTAACATATTTTCTTAGTTTAGATTAATAATCCTTTACTTTATTAATTTTTATTGTAGCTTAATCTAAAATATAATCAATTATTTAATACAACTTAGATGCTCTTATATAATTAATTTACTATAATATACCTGCCACTTGTATATTCATTAACTTAAAACAAGGATAAAAAATTTAAAATTGAACAGTGATTTTTTAGTAAATTAAATCTTTAAAACTTCTACAACAGCAGACAAAGATAAAATTTGAAGATATATGGTACTAAGTTATAAACTTAAGTTGCAAATTCAGTCTATAATAATTAATACTTTTAAGCTTGCTTTCTTATTTTTTTCTAGATCAGATTAATATTATAAAAATTTCAACATTAAATGTTCACTAGTTCCTTATTAAAGTTGTACTTTATCTGTTTTTATTTATTTCATAATTAAATTTTTTCTTTATGAAAGGAACGAAAGCATACTTAAAAACTAGCAAATTTAGATAAAAACAATTAATAAATAGGAATAATAAAAGCTACTTTGATAGATAATTTGAAAAAATAATATCAGAATACTCAGATTAGAGTTTATCAAATAATCAGAATTAAAATCAGAAAAATTTATTTTAATTTAGAAAATTAATGTTTAATAATTAAACTTTTAATTTACAATTTCTTTAAAGTAAATCATCCAAAAATACTAGGATAAAATAATGATCCAATTATTTTTCATATTTATGGTTAAGAATTTACTTTTTTCCTTTCTGTTTAAAATATAAATTTGAGTGTATTCTAAACTAAATTAATGATAAAAATAAATACTTTATTCAATTATTATCTAAGCTAACTAAAGATTTATTTATAGAAATTCTCAGAAATTTAGGCAATTATAATACATTTTCTTTATTTAATACTAGGAGAAAGAATCTTTATTAAAGGGTAAGTTGTTATTAACTTCTAGATTCCTAATTAGATCAATAAATTATTCATAAGCTATAAAAATTTAATAAGGAAAGAAATAGAGTTTAGCTTGCTACTTATTTAGCAAAAAGAAGAAATAACAAAATTCACTAAAATAATTTAAAATAATTGTTAATTTTGAGTAATTATTATAATAAGATCAAAATGCTTTAGTTTTAATATTTAACATTATAACTTTAATCTATAAAATTAAGAATTTTGCAGGGAAATGTCAAAAAGCTAGTGACTAATTATAATTTTAGTTTATCAGATTATTTATTAATAATAAAGAATTTAATAAATCATTTTATATAAAAATTATGTTGTTTTAAATAAGAATATATCACAAACATTTAATATTTATAATTTTTATATAAACAAGGTATGCTTTATCTATTGTCTAAGGTATTAAACTCTATAGTAACCCATTTGCTGAAATAAATATTTCTTTAAATAATTATTTTTTAGAAATCAGAAACTTAAATGAACATGAAATTATTCATAATTTTGTATACCTTTTATTCGCTTTAAATAGCTTATAACATTAATAAGTTACTTAATTATAGATTATGTTTGAATACTTACTATATAGATGCAAAATGCTAAATAATTAAAATATTTCTATTTGTTTATATTAAATTACATTAATTAATTGTTTATAAATTATTAAAGTATCTTTCTCATTCTATTTTTCCTTGAATGGAGATATCTAATTGTAAATTATTAATTCCAGTCACTTAAATTTAATAAGATTAGTAAAAATTAATAAATCCAGGACTAAATATTAACTCATAATAAGTGCTTTAGACTTGAATTTAAGCATTTGATTATGTAGATTAGTGAATTTAATATAAGTCTAGCTTATAATTAAAGTACTATATATAAAATTTTAATTTTAATATCTTTTAATTAAATGAAGCCAAGGCATCTTTGCATGATGTTTTTATTTCTAGTATGTATTTTAGGTTTAACTATTTCTATGACATACTGATGTGTTATTTGAGGAACTTTTATATAGAGAGATTGGCATTTTTCCACTGATTGCACTGTTATTTAATCTACTTTGTATCGACATAAATGTTTAAATTGCTCATCTTCTGAAGAACTTTATATGCTACATAAAATAGAATCTTTAGAAAAAACTCCTACATATACGTGTGCTAGTTAATTTGCAAGAGATTCTTTGCTTTAAAACAAGCATAGTTGATCACATAATAAACGATTATATGAATTCCATAAATGCGATGATGAAGATTGATAACCTTTTTGCACATCTAAATAAGAATAAATTCCAAGATGACTTTGCCGATATTGCAAAGAAGATTGTGAGCAACAGAGCTCTTTACTAGGAATAGTACAAGATTGTATTTACACACTAAGACATACCTAAAACTCACCAGAACAAAGTAATGCAACACATTCAAAATATATAATAGCTGTTTTCGATTTCGATGAAAATCATAAGCCATATTTTCCTTATACTGATTTTATCGTTACTTTCATTCTTCCCTTAGTTTTTTGTTTTATTTTTCCCTTTATGGGAATATTACTATGTATCTTTTTAGAAATAAGAGAAAAAAGGAAAAAAAAACAATATGATTCATTAATTGAACTTAGAGGTATAAAGAGAGAGCCTACTACTTGAAATAAGTTTAATAAAATGTAAAACATTTAATTTACTCATTAATTTAACTTTATCAAATCCACCTTTTCCTTCCCTTCTATTTTCTTTAAATAAATACTTGGTTATTACATTAAGCTATTACTTCTAACTTGATTTAGGGTATATTTATATATCAGTTTAAATTTTAAAAGATCATTAAGCAATAAATAAAAGCTTTTAAGTATAATTTATATAAGTTAATTACTTTTAAAAATAAAGAAAATAGAGATTTAATTAATCAACTATATAGTATTAGTGAATGCAATTAGATAAGGAATTAAAATATTTAGCTTGATTAATTGTAAATAACGGATCTTTATTATGAATATACTAGAATATGAAAATTGTATTAACTTCAATCAAATTAGCATTTAACTTAAAAAGGTTTAGTTTATAATTGTTTAAACGATATATGAAGATTGGCAAAAAGTAAGGAAACTAAAGAGCTTTTTATAACTTTTTAAGTGTTGCTGTTGCTTAAAACTTTATGTATAGAAGGAGATAAAAGAGTCTCTATTATAAATAATTTAAGAGATGAAATACTGATTAAGCGTACAATATGCAGAAGAAAAAGGAGAGTGGAATTGAACGAAAAGAAGATGATTAAAATTCACTGATGTAAACTGAACCTATGTATGTATCTTAGAGCTAAGATACTTAATATAATCAAACAAGCTCAAATGAGAACGTTTTATTAGAAACAGAATATTCAATTGAAGAAGCTGATGAAGTAAATTTAGCATAAGGTACGGAATATTCTTAGGATAATGATTAAGTTGTTGAGTAAAATGACTACTATCTGATTGAAAATGATTATGATATATCAGACTAAATTAATCAAATGCCTTAAAGCCTTCCTTTTCAAGGTGATGCTATTAAATAGTATGGGTAAGATAGAGCAGATATTAAAAATAGAAATAAATCTTCTGCTTAAAGATATAATGATACATATTAATAAAATAATGAAAAACTTAACAATGAAGAAGAAGACTACAAAGATGCGAAAACTTAGGAAACAAATCTTTTCAAAAATTAATGCAAAGAGAAAGAAATTTTGATAGATATTTAAAATGAGTAAAATCAAGAAATTTATAATGATATTTATTTAAATCAAGAAGATCAAATTAACGATCTATAAGAACTTAATCAAGTCCTTCAAAAAAAAGAATGAAATGTAGATTAGATGGAGGGAGAAGATTCCTAGTAATAAGACACAGCCAATGAATAATAATATATCACTTATCGCATTCAAGATAAAATAAAATAGGATAAATATTATGATACATCAGATATAATTTTTGAGTAATTAAATAGAGAAGCTTCTTATCTCAGTAACTAAATAATAGAAGATTAAATGATGTCATACGATCCTCTAAATGAATTAGTATTATACTCTGTAAACTGTATCACTTAAATGCATAAAGTAGAGAAGCCTTTAATTCTTACTTAAAGCATTTAGTCTAATTCTTCTTTAAAACGCTCTTAAAGAAGTGCATTTTTAAAAGAAAGAAAAAAAGGTTAAGGAAGATCTTAGTAATATTTTTCATCAGGGGAATTTTCAAACTTTTAAAATGAAATAATTCCTTAAAAAGATGAAAGTCCTGAGCTTCAGCCAATTATCAAGTATATTTAATTAGAAGATATAGACACTTTAAAAGATATGGCTTTTAAATCATTCGAATCATTTAGAGAATAAGACTTTCATGAAGTCAATTATCATTAAATGAGAAATTCATAGAATAATTTTTAAAAAAAAGTGATAGAAAAAAGTAAAACTTATTAATCTCAATAATTTTCTTCATAAGACTTTGAAGGAAAATAAATAAGATTATAAAGAACTTTCACTCTAGGAAAATAAATAGACGATTTACTAGAAGAAATTTTAAAGGAATAGGAAATAGATTTAGAAAAGAAAAAAATAATTATAGAAGCAATTGAAAAATAATAAATTTATTTTGACGAAGATTCGTTTTCT
The DNA here is from genome assembly GCA_946699065.1 of Loxodes magnus. Classification (NCBI taxonomy): domain Eukaryota; phylum Ciliophora; class Karyorelictea; order Loxodida; family Loxodidae; genus Loxodes; species Loxodes magnus. The sequence goes on along the minus strand of CAMPDV010000006.1, from coordinate 1,378,514 downwards.
TTAAGGATAAATAACAGTGCTTGGCATGTTTAATTAGGAAATAAGATGATAGCAATCAAAAGAAAGTGGCAAAAATGATTAGAAGAAGGTTAATGTGATGAAGAGAATTTTAATAAAGATTAAAATGAAGCTTTTTGTTTGGATTAATATGACATCTTAAACGAATAAGTTTTTAAATCCAAAGGATGTCTTTTAGAATCAGAAGAAGAAGCTGAGTCAGAATATGAAGAAGATAAAATAAGTCTTGCAAATTTGAATTTAAGTCCAACATCTCCATTGTGATCTCCAATTTTTTCTATGAACGAAGCCTTGGATTTATTGGAATATGACACTATTAATGGCCTTGCTTTTAAATCTAAGGCTGTTTTCGAAAATTAGCAAATAAGCTGAAAAAGCAAAGGTTTATAAAAAACAATAATGTTTAAAAATTTTTTATTTTATAGTTCTCACATCTTCAAAAGTATTTTTCTAAGAATGATTTTTAATAATTTAAATAAACTAAAGTATTCAATATTTAATTCTAAATTTATGATTTAAAATATTCATAACTCATTTATTTATAATAAACTTAGCAAAATATCAACATAATTAAATAAAGGCTTTAAAAGGAAATTCAATCTATTAAGTTAATACCTTTTTTCTTTATAAAAATAATTGACTTATTTAATTTCCTCTGTTAATCTCTATAATCACAAAGTTAAAATTCTTTTACTTTATCTATAAAATTTTATAGGTTACATTTTGGGAATATAGAGGAATAGAGTAAAATGTATGTCATATTTATTAAAAAATAGTTGGGGATGTCATTTAACCTTTGTATTTCAGAATTTTACAATTAAATTGGCTCTTTTTCTTAATTAGCTAAAATATAAAGCTTCTAAATATAACTTAATGTTTTCCTACTAAGTTTCTTATTATAGGATTAAATATCAAAATAGATAGCAAAAAGATGAAAATAAAAAAGGTAACATTTTAAAATAAAAATTGCATAATAAATGAAATAAGTATAAAATTATAATAGTTGATATAAAAATTATAACAATATGATATAAAATTACATTTCATTTTTGTTATTCAATATGATTTAAACACTATTAATCATTTTTTTCTAAAATAACACCATATTTATAAAAATATAATGGGAAGTCGTAGTGATCCAAAGTGCTTACCTAAAAGATTTTGCTGCTGCTTTAAATTGAAACACGGAGTTTTGTTGATTTGTTCTTATCTAATTATTATGGGACTAGTCCAGTTCCTTTCGATTTTTGGAGTTTTGAATTTAGGATATAACACTTTACTTACTTTGGGAGATATTTTATGTGGCATATTTGCAGCTTTATCTATTATAGCAATTAAAAAAATTAAAATGGGTGTTCCACTAAAAATTCTTGCCATTCTTTGGGCTATAATGACTATAATGACAATTGTTTCTTACTATGAACATATCACAAGAACTAAGGATGCTATTGAAAAAGTTTAAAAAGTTGAAGATTAGGAAAAAAAAAAATTAATCAAAAGCATTAGCCTTTTTGTATAGCTCAATGAAGATAGCGAATCTGTTGAAGAAGTAGATACATAAGAAACTACTACAAATACCCAAAATTAAAATCAAACAGATACCTAAAATTAAAATCAACAAACTGCATAAAATTAGAGCTAAACAACCACTTAAAGTTAGAACCAAACAAATACCTAAAATTAAAATTAAACAGCTTCTTAAAATTAGAACTAAACAACCACTTAAAGTTAGAACCAAACTACTTCTTCAAGCCAGAACACAACTTCTTCAAGCCAGAACACAACTTCAACTACTTAAAAAGAAGAAGAAAAAAAATCGGAAGATTTCTCAAGTGAAAGTCTTCAAGAATTAGAGGAATGGAAGCAAAGTTTATCCAAAGAATCTGCAAGTGTGATATTTGGAGTATGGAATATTTTTAAAATCTACTGTTCACTTTGTGTTATGAAATTAAGCCTCAAAATTGAAAGAAAACATAGAAAAAATGTTTACTGCAAATTTTGATGGCCTCAAATTTAATAATTTTCATATTTAAAGTAAAATATTTTCATAAAATTAACATCGTTAATTTAAAAAATTTCTATCTTTCATTTTTATTTCTTGATTTTCTTAAATTTTTATATTTTTCGTAAGATTTTATGTTTATTAATATTTGTTGCACTTAAAATATTATATATTTATTTGATTTTATATTATAAATTCTTCAGTTTTTAGAGTAAAACTCCCATCAAAGTATTAGCTAGTTAATTTTACTGATAATTGATATTCTTTTAATGTTTATCTGGATTTTAAACTTTTAACGGTTAAAAAATCTTCAAGAATGACTTCTGCTTAGCTCATATTGTTTAAATAGAATTCTTCATAAACTGAAAATGATTTAATATTTTGTGTGCTTAATTAAGAATTCTTTTTATACTATTTATAAATTTATAAAAGAATTATATATACTAGATAAGATAAATCTTCTAATAATTTAATCTAGTCAATTTGTTTAATACAATAAAATAAATAGTAATTTGAATAAAACAACTCAAACTTTTTCTTCCTTTTGCTACTAATTCTCTATCCATTTAATTCTTTTTCCTTCAACCCATTCTCCAATTCTTTCTTGACCTTCTACTGATATATATGTTCCAACGCCATGTTATTTACCTTTATATCATTATCCTATGTATTTTCTTCCATCAGGCCAGTAAAAAGTACCCTCACCTAAAATTAAGATATACCATGCTTTTTATCCATTTGATAATGACCTTCATAATATCTTCCATCAGTTCAAGTTATTTTTCCATATCCATGCATTTTATTTTTTTACCATTCACCCTCATAAACTCTTCCATCTGGCCATTTATAAATTCCAAATCCGTGAATGTCATTTAACTTGAAATTTCCTTAATATTAACTTCCGTCAGCAAAAAAAAGAACTCCTTAATCATGCTTTTTGCCTTCCAAATAATTACCTTTATATATAGCTCCATCTGGTCAAATTTCCATCCCTTTTCCTTCCTGTTTATCTCCTTTCCAATATCCTATATACTTTGCTCCATTTACATGCTAGTAGCAACCAAAACCATGTGCTTTATCCTCAAGCCATTCTCCTTCATAAATATCTCCATCTGCATGACGAAGCCTTCCTTTTCCGGTAGCTTTATCATCAATCCAATATCCTTCATATTTTGAATTGTCAGCTCAAATTTAAATTCCTCTACCATCTCTACGATCATTAAGTCATTATCCTGTATAGACTACATTTGATTCAAGCGTTATTGAGCCTTTGCTTTCTCTATTTGGAACGAGTTCTGTGGGTAGCGTAAATTTTCAATTCTTGAAAGCTTCGAACTCAGGATCTTCTTCTTAATTTTTTACTATTTTTTTAGTTTCTTGCTATTAATCATTAAAATCATCTTGTTGTGAATACTTTTCTAAATCTTAAACTTCTATGCAAACATTTTATTTCTCATTTATTATATCTTTTTCATTTTAATCGATAACTTCTTCTTTAGGTGGGTCTTGACAAGTAACCACTGTTTTCAAAAAGGTTGTGCAATTTCCCATTTATTAAAGTTAATCAATATATCAGAAATTTCTTATTAATTTAATTATTTTCTACACTTTATTCTATCCTGCTCATTTAATTCTATTAACTTCAAATCAATTTTTATCAATAGAATTAAAATAAAATTACTAAATCTATATCATCAAAATGTGCCATTTTATTCAAATTCTTCATATATTCATATCAAAATTTATAGAATTCTAACTACCTTTATATCATTAATCAATATCAATATTAACAGCTTTATCATAGTTAAAAGCATTTTAATATAAGAGTTTTATGATATTTGATTTAATCCCATTTAGCTTTTAATTAGTTTTACATTTAATTAAGATTATTTTAATTTTAAGTTTAGAAAAATCCTGTTTTTAGCCTTGCATACAAACTTTTAACTATTGAGGATAGCTTAGAATAATAAGTATTTTAATAGAATATAATTATCTTAAATATATCTCAGTAACTTTGAATTTCTTTTATATTTAATAAGGCTATATTTTATTTATTTTTACATATTATATCAATTAAATTATATTAAAGTTAATTAATTTATTTAAATAAAATCCATATTGTTGTTTATCTATTTATATCCTTCTTTTCTAAAAGTTTTATTTTAGTTATTTAATCTAAAATAAAGTAATCAGAATAAAGAGTCATTATGTTCTTTGAAAAGTAATTGCTTTTTTAACTTTAAAAAATAAGCTACTTAGTTGAAATAGCTCAAGTGTTAGCACTAAATTTCTTTCTTTGCTTTTTTTGTGTGAGTATTTATTATATTAAATTATCTGCCCAATATTTTTAAAGAAATTCAAAAGAAAAAGCCATATTAAATTATTTTTGGTTATAAATTGATATAAAGAAATGAGGATTGAAATATTAATTTATGATTAAGTAACTAATTACTAAAATTATTAAATTAAGGTATATTGGTACTTGCTTATTTAAATTTTAAAGCATAGTCTATCTTATAGGTAAGATAAGTATTTAAAACTTAGATAAAACTAATTTAATACATTTTATTTTAATTAGATTTAAAACAAACCTATTTTCTAGTTTTAAGCTTTTAGTTTTATAAATTAAATAATTATTTAACTATAAAATTAAATTATTTGATACAGATAAAGTATTCAATATATGATATCTTATAGCACTAAGTAAAATGTTCTAAATTTAATAAATATAAAAATAAACTAAGATTTAAATTACTAAAGAATAACAGAAAAATGTACTTAAAATACAAAATATTTAATAAACATAATTACTTTCGTGAAATAATTATTATTGATTGAATTAGATAAGCTTTAGATACAATCATAACACTAGAATAATAATTCTTTTAACTGCTAGAAAATAATTATCATTTTAGAAAAATAATCGATTTGAAAGCAAGATAAAGCAATAGATTTTATCTTTATAAATACACTATTATAACTATTGATTACTATTATTCTTCTAATTAGTGAAGAATTAATTAATAAAGTAAATAAAATTTTGATAAAGAAAAGTTTTTGATTAAAGTAAGTAAAAATATACTAAATCAAATTTAATCTTCATACAATTTTAATTTTACAAGTATTCTTGGCAATTATTTACATTTTTAAATTTGTAATAGATGTTTCCTGATTTATTAACTAGAAGTTAAATATTATAAAACTAAAAAGAGGATTTAAAGAAGCTTCTTATAGTTGAATACGTAATTTAAAAAGTAAACATTATAATTAATTAAAAATATTATCATTTAGTTTAGAATCATTCTAACTATTATAGCATTCAAATTATTAAGCTATAAATATTTAATATAAATGCTTAACTTAAAAATATTTGAAGAGTAATCTTATTTGTTGCTAACTAAATAGTTTCCCTTTTATAAGTTAGATATTTAAATTTTCTAATTTATTAATTACCTTACTATTTTTGATGATTGCAATAGATTAATAGCATTTAATAATTACTATAAAATTGTTAAATTTGAGAGCTTCCTCTATTCAATCTAAAGCAAAGCTTAATTAAAATTATGCATAATCTATAAAGGATAGAATTAATTAATTTAGCAAATAAATAAAATAAGCGTGCTTTAATGTTTGGATTTAATTTAGACATGTCAAATTTTTCTAACTTTAATTGTTTTTATAATGGAAGAAATAGATTCAGAAGAATTAAGTTAAGGAGAGGAGGAAAATGTAGAATCAGAGTTAAAGAATAAAATAAAAATCCTAAAGAAAGCGTTTGTAAAAGAAAGGGAAGAACATCTTAAACTACAGAAAAAGCATTAAGATCTAGAATAAATTAAATAAAAGCTTGAAATGCTTGTGATGGAAAAGGAAAGTGCCTGCACTGATCTTATTAAGTAGAGCTAGTCACTTCAAGAACTAATTTTGCACGAATAGATGAAAAATGAAGAACTAACAAATATTAAAAGTAACTAAGGTAAAAAATCTTTATTTGGCAAGAAAGATAACAAGTAATCTGCTGAAGTTATTTAACTTTAAGCTGAAAATTCTACGTTAAAACGGTAAAATTAGATGCTAGAAGACAAAATTCAGAATATATAAAATGAGCTAGAACTTCTTAAAAAAGAAGCAAAAACGAACACATAATCCAAAGCTTAGATTAGAGAACAATATGACAAAGACATAGATGAAAAGGAAAAAACTATAAAATCGCTCAATCGAGATCTAAAGAATGCTCTACAAAGTAATGCTAGTTTGCTAGATTAAAAATCTTAATAAGAAGAATAAATAACTCAATTAAACAAAAAAGTGAAAAATTTATAGTAGTAATGTGATTAGCTTAATTAGCAACAAATAGAAAAGCAAGAATTAATTTTATCCCTTAATTCTTAAATTTATAAGTAAACTGATGAAACAGCAGTTCTAGCAAACAAGCTTATGAGTCTAAAAAATTAGCTTGCATAAGCATAAAGCAATTTATAAATTTTTAGTGTCTTAAAATAAGGAACATTAATGAATTCTAGCGCTCAACTTCGTTTAATAAAAGACAACGAATAATTTATACTAGAAATTTGCAATCTCGGGAAAGTAAAAAGTTATCTAGCTTAAGATATTAATAGTATATAGCTTCTTCCAGAAGAAAATAATTTGTTTATTTTGCAATTAAGCGTAAGTATTTTACATAGTCAGAGAAAGAAACATTGACCTTTGAGAGCAAAGATGCTTCAAATATAGTTAAAAAGTTCAGGGAATTTATGTCAGAGGCTTTAGATGAATCAAGACTAAGTGGATCTCCTTTAATTGGGAAACAAAAGCAAGTTCTTTAGAATTTATCGTAGTTTCTTTGATACCTGCAGTCCTTATAAAATTTTCTTAATAATTAATATAATCTCCTTAATTATTAGTAAAAGTTGCTTTTGATTTTTTAAATTTAAATTTATGTAAAGAATATCATATTTAATCTTTAAAAAACATAAATAAAATAAGTAAATAATCATTGCAAAATAAATTTAAAGAAAAAAGAGAAATTTTATATTTATAGATAAAAATACTTTATATTTTTTGTTATATTTCTTTAATTTCCTTAATTTCATCAGAGTAGCATTGAGGAGGAAAGATACTTTCTTAACTATCAGTCGCCTATTTTGTTGTTAGTTGTTTGATATTCTTAAAGAGGTAAATCATTACAAATAGTCAAATAATTCACTTAACGAATTTATACTTGATTATTTAAAATATTCTGGTATTATATAAGTTTATGCTTATTTATAATAATTAGATATCTCTAATTAATAATAGAGTTCAGCAAATTGATTTTAAATAATTTTAATCTTCTTTTATTAGTTAAAATTAGCAATTACATTTAATTAGAATATTATGAGATACTTTTTATCTTATGCAAAATCTACATATTTATACTTTAATTATTCTTAATTCTTTATACTTATCTTCTTTTACTAATTTTCACCATTTTTTAAGTTCTGATAATGTTTAATTGTATTAAATCCACTAATAAGTATTAATAAATTTTTATAAATAATTATAGTAAATTAGAAGAGATTTATATTAGGTTAGTTTAATATCATTATAGCATGATTAAATAAGTATTTGAATACAAAGAATGCATGGTTGTTAATAAAATATTAGTAAATTAAGATCAAAATGAGCTAACTAAAAGGCAGAACATTTTCTAATTTTTATGTATTAAAATAGACTTTTTGCTGTAAAATGAGTTCTCAATGAAATTACATCTATTTAATAATAATTTTATTTGCTTCTATCAGCAAATATAAATATTTCATATAATATATTAGTAAACTTAATATATTAAAAAATTAATATAACCTAGAATATAAAAATAATTTAGTTAGATTAAAACTTCTGCAGGATACTTAATTTATTTTTAATTTTTAGCTGAAAATCTAAATTTAATTATAATAAACTAGTATAGAAATATGCTAAAGCTGAATTATTTGGATATAATAGGGCTAGTGTAAAAAATATTATAAAATAAATTTCCAATTTACAATAGAATCATAAATAATAATCATAGTAGGATTTATACAATCTTGTGATCTAGTTTTATTTAAAATCAAATGATAATCTTATTTTAAGATTCTCAAAGTGTATTTATATATTCCTCATTTATAAGATTAATAATTCTTATTTATAAAATAGAAATGCTTAAATTGATAGTCATTTTTCACTTCAATTAAGATTCAATTTAGTTTGATAGAATAATAAGAAGATTAATTGAAATGAGTTTTAAGTTAGTTAAATATGAAGCAAGAAATATAAATAATCTAAAATTGTAAAAGATGAAGTAATATATCATTTAAATTAAAATTATGAATATAAAATCCTGTTGCTTTTAGTGAATTAATTATAAAGATTAAAATTTTAAAAGAAAATAGAAAAATTTAAGTTACATTTAGTATAAAATATAATTTAATAGTGAAATTAATGAAAACAAAATTAAAAAGTGAATGTTTCTTACTCATGAAACTATTCATTTGATTCATAAGCTTTTATTTGTTAAATTAAAAATTATGGAAAAAGGTTGCTTAATTTTTAGCTTAACAACTTAAATAAAATTAGATATAAAATATCTATAGTAAAGCCTCATAAATAAATTTAAATAATTAAAGGAAAATTATTCATAATTAACTTATTTAAAAAAACTTAATTTAAGTATCTAGACTTCCATCAATTTTTTTATAAAAATTAAACTGTAAGAAAATAGAAGAAAAATTTAGGATCTTTTATATTTTATTCAGATTTCTAGCAACTAATTATAATCTTAGAAAAATATTTATTTATTATTACCTTTCTTTAACTCTTGTAAGGATAGATAATGGTTTTGACTTATAATTTATATAAATAACTATTAAAATAAAGTAATTTTAATTTTGAATTTAAATTATTATTATTAATGATTTGTAGAATTAAGTCATTTTTTAATCAATTAAAATAAGAGAAACTTAGCTAACCTTTCGAAAGTAATATTTAATTTATTAATATAAGTATCTAAATCCAAATCTATATCTAAAATTTCCAACTAACTTATTGCTTCATTTCTTGCAGATTTCGATTTAAAGATGTTTTATTACTCGATTCACTGCAAAATTTAAAGTTCTTTTCAACCATCTTAAATAAATTTGAACGCTAAATTCTCAAATTTAATAAGCCTTTTAAAATAATTCTAATTAGTTAAAATCTAAAATTATTAATTATTTTTCTACATCTATTAATCTTATATATATTAGATAAAGATAAAATTATAGTTGTTTTAAATAAGAATAATAAATATTTCATCTTTTACTATTTACTCAACCATGTTTTGCAATTTTTAAAACAAATGCAATACATTCCTAAAACTACCTAGGCCAATTTAATAGTTTATTTATGCACTTTTTACTTATTTTCAATAATTTAACTTGAATTTGTTTCATTCACTTTTAATTTGTTTGTAAGACTTTAATTATCTAAAATTAAGCTTTTAGATTTGTATTTTTAGTTATTTACTAAAAGAATAGTATATTAAAATATCATTCTAGTAATTTATTTAAAATAAAGATCTAACTTTGCTTTAAAATAATTGTTTTCACAGTAATAAATTAAAAGATCGTAAGTATAACCCTATTTTATCTTTATATTAATGAATAGTATACCTTTGCAAATATCTTTTTAAAGCTTATTAAATTTTTATTTAATTAGTCATTATCAAATTTATAATTAAATGATATAACCAAATAAGTAATTTCTCGAATCTCTTGTACTTTTATTTAATTCTAAATAGCCTTTTTAAGTGCTATAATACACAATAAAACTTTCTTTTTAATTTAGTAAATAAAGTATTAGTGAAGGTTAAGTCATTAATGATTCAAGTTTTAAGGATTTATATACTTAGAATAAATAGAAAGGTATAAAAAGGTAGGTATTTCAATAAAGATAGTGATAAAAGAGTTAATCAATTAAAATAAAGTTTATAGAAATAAATTAGTTTCTTTAAAATATCAATAGTTCATTAAAATGTAGATAACCTCTGAACTGAAAGTTAACTCTTCTAATTAGCAAATGCTAAATAACTAACTGTCTCTTCCTCAAATAGATAAAAGACCATACACAACTTAATATAAAACTATAAAAACTCCTTACATTCTCTAACGCATTCAAACGTCTAGTTAAAAGAAAAATTAATTGAAAATTGATACTTAATAAAAACTTTAGAGTCTTAGGAAAAGTTATTTATCTTTATCTCCTAAAAAATCTTAAGAAATCGAGAAAGAAAATTATATCTCTAAATTTGTATCGATACAAACTATGGGAGTTTAAATATCTCCAAGAGTGTACACTTCCGAGTCAAAGATTGAATAACTATAAAATGAAACGAACCCTTTCAAAAAACAAGTTAGCATATCTGAAAAATAAAGCGAATAGTAAGAAGTAAACTTTGTATATAAGTAAAATTTCACCAACTCCCTAAAGATGTGAAATTCCCATTTATCAGCTGTAAATAAAATAAAAAAAATTGATTTTAAGTAGAAAAAAAAAAGCAACGAAAAAAATAAAAAGAAAATAAATTTTTTAAAACCAGATAGCTTATTTAGATTAAGCAGTGCAAGAAATTATTAAAGCTTTTAAGAATAATTGCTATCACCTTAAAGTAGTTAATAACATTCTAAGCAGAAGATTGGATCGAATAGGTATAAATAGCGCATGAATTAGAATATTAATAAAAAGATCATCAAGATAAATCCTTTTACGACACACTATTTGGATGTGCAAGCAATGTATAGCAGTTTGAAAAACTAATATGTATTTTATTTTTGTTAATAAAACTTAAGATTTGTTATCAATTAAACAAAATTTAAATTAATAATCTTAATATCTAGTTATCACACTAACTACATAAATAAATAATAAATTAAAGTCGAAAAATAATCTAATAATAATGCAGTTTATTGGCTTTGAAGATATGTAGCAACTCTTAAGAAATCTTATACTTTCCTAAATAATTAAATTTTTAGAAATGTTAAAATTTATTAAAAAAATTAAATTAAAATACTAATCAATTCTTACTAGAATCTCTTTAGAATATTATAAAAAATTCTTAAACTTTAGTTTATGTAGTTAAATAATTAATGGAATAATAATAATTTATTTTAACTTTCTATGTGTTAATATACAATAAAAGTAATATAAATACTTTATAATTATAAATTATTGACTTAACTATTAGACTCCTTTCAGAATAATTTAATATAAATAATACTTTTGAGAAATTTTATTTTGTTTAAAAATACAAATATAGTAAATTGACATTTGCTATATATGCAAATTAAAAAGGAAATTATTTAAGAAATATAAAGCAATTAAATAAAAATTATTTTGATATAATTATAAAAGTTTTAACTCTCAGCTATAAAAACATAAAATAGCAAAATTAAATTTCATATAAAATAATAAATAGATATTTAAATAAATATTCATTGCATCTATTTATAAAAAGAGAATTGTATATTAATATCTCATTGGATTAAATTGGTTTTTAATCTATGATTATTTTAATAAAAATTTGTTTTGATTATTATATAAAAATATTTTATAAATACTTAGTTAATAGATTCTAAACATTAAAAAATTATTTTAATGTAATATTTAAAAGAGATAACAAATATTTTATAGTACTAATTTTAAAAATCTTATTATATATGTTTTTTAGTTTGAAATAACTTAAATTTATGAGCAGAACTATTGATTTTAAATAATTGTTTTTATGCTTTAGTTTTCTAAATCTTCTAAATCTTAATTTATTGAAAGTTAATCTTTAACAATTTAAGAAACTTTTTTTAATTAATATTCATCCTTTCATACCTTACTCTATTTTTGTTTTTGTAATTATGAATCTAATTAAAAGTAAAACTAATTGATTAATGTGAGGAAACTTGATGGAAAATTAATCCTTATTAACAAGTATTGCTTTATCGATTAGAATTTTATTAATAGTAGTTTATTATAGTTTAATGTAATATATGCTTAGATTTTAAATTCAATGAGGACTATCATAAATAATTTTACTTTTATTAACTTATTTTATGACTCCTAGTTAATTTTATTTTCTAAAGAGATAATCAGCTATCATTCTGACTTAAAAAGAGAAAAATGAATATTTTTAAAAATTGCTATAAAAAAGAATTACTAATTAAAAAATTCCAATTTGAAATGGTTCTGACCAGCTAATAAGCTTCTAATAAATAATTTAAAATAAAATAGCATAAATTGTAGTAAGAATATTTAAAATTTGCTAACTAATTTTTAAATAGAAATCTTAATTTTGTTTCATTGCTGAAAAAAATCTTTAAGAACTTATAGTTTTTAGATATTTAATTGAATCCATCCAAAAAAGAGTCAAATATTCTGAACTAATGCACATTTTTAAACTAATGATTGAGAAATTTATTATAGACTATTAAATTTAAAAGAAAAGAAGAAATATTTGATAAAGAATAAAATAAAACCTTATTTGAATAATAGAAGATCTAATTTCTTAATCTGGAGAAATTTATAAATTTATTACTTTTGCGTTTGTTAAATAAAAAAATTTATTTTTGATAAAATATATTTAAAGTACTAAAAGCAGGTACTTGCTTTCAATTTAGATTTTTAAATTTAAATTGAAATTTAATTGAAATTTAATTGAAATTAAGTTTAATATAATTCCAGATTAAACAATATAAAAAAAGAATAATGTAAATATACAAATATAATACTAAATCTATAAGCTTTATTATTTATAATTAAAGCATTTTTATAATGAACTATTATTTATGTTATTTTATTTAAAAATGTTTAGATTTAATACAATTATTCATCTTTTTCTTTATTAAAAAGATTTTTTCTTTCAAATTAAAATTCTTGCTAATTAGCAAAGAAACAAAATTTTATTAAATAGGGTAAAAATTTAAAAGTCTTAATTATACTTCTTATGGTTATTCAAATAGTTTTTAGATATTTATTTTCTTAATACTTACTTTAATATTTTTACTTTTATCATTTAAATTTAAAATGATAAAATGAAGTAACTAGAGCAAATAAATTTTATTTTTTTAATATAGTTTATAATTAAATTTTTAATATTTAGATTATATAAGGAAAATATAAAAAGTGAACTTAATGAGTACAATTTATATGAGATTTATTCAAAACTTTCTTAGTAAATATAAATTCTTTTTATTGAGTTACTTAAGGCAAAATCACTATTTTTTGATTAAATAATAACCTTCCCTTAGTTTCTATCTAAAATTCTTCTTTTTTTTAATCATGTTTATCAACTAAAATTAATTATTCAAATTAAGTAAAAGCCTTATTTCAGGTCTTAGATTAAAATAGCAAATGTTCTTTGTTAAATTTAAAATAGGTAAAGTATTAGAAATATAAAGAATAAAATTTCAATTAAATTATTGATTATAATACTACATATGCTTAGATCTATATAATGATAGCTTTGTAATTAATGAAATTATTTAAATTTTATTATTTAAAAATGTATTATACTTATAAAAAAATAGAGCATCTAATATTGAGGATAGTTTGCTTAATCTTATATATGTTAAAATAATTAAATAAATATTCTAGAAAATATAATAAAACGATGTTTAGATTTGATTCTTAATGTCAATAATAAAATAACAATTAAAGGTATTTAATTAATAAATTAAGCATACAATTAATTTGGAGTTAATTAGAGAACGAGTCATCGCTAGATGAATAAGGAGTCCAACATTTTAAATCGAAATCTTTATCTTAATAGTTTCTTGTTGTTTGAGGCTCCACTATAGCGTGAATGTTTCTTTATTCTTAGTTTACTTTAATTTAGATTTTTTTATTATATTTATATTTTTTCCTTTTTTCAGATTCCTTTCTTTAAGCTGTTTAATTTTCTTCAGGCTAAAATTTAGAAATATTAATACTTGGCTATAATAGTAATTAGTTTTAATTTTAGATATTTTCATAAGCCTTAGTTCCATGTTTTTATTTAACAAGAGAACTTTGCAGAGCTCTTCTTTTAGGAAAATCCTTAGACCTTAAGTCAGGATACAGTGCTTTTATTTCATTTAAGTCTTTCTTCTATCTGATAATTTAATACATTTAGCCTAAATTAAAGTTTTCTATTATCTTGTAATCATTATTATAGAAAGGGCTTATTTGACGCTTCGGACTTGAATTATAAGAGCATTTTTTGGAGTTTTAAGAAGAGCTTGCCGTACTTTCTTTTGCAATCTAATTTATATTTCTTTAATTGACTGCTATTGAGTTCGTTTGTTTAGATTATAAAATTTTATTCTATTTCAAGTTAATTTCCTAATTGCTTTATTTCTAAACAACTTATGGAAGTCAAGAATGAGTCAGGCAAACGTGATTTTAACCTTGGAATAAAGGAGGAAGAAATCAATTATCTGCATCTTTCGAATTTTAAATTTCTTTTTTAGTAGTTTTGGCATTGAGGTCTTCGAATGTTCTTGAGGCATTTATTTAAAACTTTTAAGGAAATTCATTGTAACTTTTAAATTTTATCACCTCACAACTATTAGTAGTCGAATTTACGTTATATATATTACCCTAAGCCACTTTCAGATAATCCATATTTTAACGAATAAAACAATTTTAAATTTTAACTTATTAATCTCTGACTTTTTTCTTATCTCAGTATTTTTCTTATCTTATTATATTTTTAAATTTATCTCTCCAAGAAAATCTATTATATAAATATAAACAATTAAAACGCCTAATAATATCATTATCATAATAATACTCTATTTTCTTATGTATGCTATTTATAAGATAAACAGATTAGCCATTTAAATATTAAGCATAATCTAATTATCTCTTTTATTATTATTTAAGTTATTTAATTCATCTATTTTGATTCTATAAAGTTCACTCTTATCTGCCTTACTCTATTTAATAATTTCAATAATTACTATAGACTGAATTAATTATTCTTTACAATTAAGATAGTTAAAAATATGTATTTAATTAAACTATCTACCATTTTATTATACTCTACTATACTTTTTAATGCTTCACTTTTAATTTCTTCATATAGACTTCTATTTATTATAGAAATCTAATTAGTTTGTCTCTATATTAAATAAAAGCTTAATAAAATGGGTATTATATAAAGAAATGTCAGAAAAATAAGATGTGAGTGCTTAAAGGGGCAATTAATTTAGAGTATATTGTAATATAACAATAGGTTTAGTAGTTTATAAGAGTAATGGGTATCATAAAGCTATTAAAAAGATAACTTTAAAATTATAGCTAGGCTAAATAATTCATAAATCTAAAGGCTAGGAATTACTAATAGTTTAACCAATAATTCAGAGTATTTTTCTTTTAAATTTAGGGAAATTAAAAATTATATGCTTAGAAATGCTTATTATTAGCACTATTTTTAATAAGTATGCATTTTTTGTCAGATTAGCAAGATAATTTTTAAAATCTAAGTCAAACTGAAATTTGACTGAATATATGGAAAAATAATTAGCACTATAAAAGCACCAATTAAAATAAAAAATTATAATAAATGTTAGTCTAATTAAATAAAATAAAGGCTTAGTTAATAGCATCTATTAAAGCTTTTAATTAAGCTTTACATATTACAGTTCAACCAATCTTTTATTTATTCCAAATATTTAACTTAAATAAAAGTAAGTAAGTTCTAGAAGGATTATGAAACAAATATTATTGACTTTCTAAAACTTGCTAAGTTGTTTAAAACTTAATATTTATCCATTATTTAACTTAAATTTCTCATTTTAATAAATATAGCAAATGAAGAGCTGTATTTAGCTATAAATTTATAAATATGAGTCTAAGTTTTAATTTTTATATGAATAATTAAAATTTGAATGCTCTTAAAATAATGCAAACATAAATTTTAAAGCTTTGGGTATATAATCAAAGGAATGTAATAATTAAGATTAAGCTTGATACTATTAATAAAATAAATCACATAGGTTAATTTATAAGGTTCTTATAAAACACTCATAAATCCAGAAAAGCCTATTCATTTAAAAATCTTAAACTATGCATTTATTTGAAGAATTATTTGCTCTAAAAATGGGATTTTAAATATTTATCATTATAAAAAGCGTTTATTAATAATTAATTTCGAAATAAAATTTCACCATTTGCATAATTGAAATAAAATTATCACTATTTTAAATATGAATGCATTAAGCATGCAAATATAAAATTAATATTAAGGCATAAATAGATAAAACTTCATTAAACATAACTAGAAATGTATAGATGACGATAGCTACAATTATAACAACTTTTCTTAAAATAAGTTTATATGCATTATGTTTAACTACATTTACCTCTTTAAAGACCTATTATCTTATTTAATTATTTTATAGGAAAAAGTTATGTAATTATTAGAATTATTAAGTTCATTTGTATTTTTATGTTTGATATAACTAAAATTTTAACTAAGCTATAAGAAATAAATGTTTATAAATTTAAGATTAAATAAAGCCATTTAGAAATAAGCTAATAAATATAATGCTATTAATAGCCTTTATTAAAAGCTAGGCTAAAGTATTAATTGATATAAATAAAGTTAGAATTGCGTATAAAGTATTTTATTTAGGCTAAATTTTATTTAAGCTGCAATTCATTAAAATTAGGAAATTTATCACTATCTAATAATAAAGTAACTTCTCTATTTATTAAACTAAATACAAATATATTAAATCATTATGCTTTTAATTTGGCATTTTTTAATTTTTTAAAGACTTAGCTCATCCCTTCAAAAATAAATTATGTTATATTAATTTAAAGCAAATTTTATTAGTAAAAAGAGATAGAGAAGCAGTGGAAGTGTGGCTAATAATAAAAATTATAGATAGCAAATGAATAATATAAAATATTAATAAATAATTTAATTTTAATAGAAATAATTAAACCTTTTATGATATCTATTATAAATGCAGCATGTAGACATTATTTGACTAATATTTATTAATTTATCCTTTTAATATCAAGCAGAGTATCAGGTTTAATATTATTTAGCAATAATTTATTTAATATGCTTGCATGAATATTAAATATCTGAAAATTAAAAGAAAAGAGTACTAAATTAAATCATAAACATTTTAAAGTAAGAAAGATAATTATGATTATTAGTAGAACAACTTTTATATTTAATTAGTAATAATGATTATTTACTTATAATTGTACCATTTATTTAAATATTTTATTAAAAATATTAATAAAGTGAATGATATTGATTTTTAGTGAGGGTTTATAATTTAAAGTATATTTATGAAAGTGACATAATAGTCTGCATATTTTAGTTAAAATTTCCATTTTTAAATTAGAAAATTAATTATTATAATTATGATATTCTTTCATTTAAAGACACTTTTTACTTTATTTTAATTCATGCTTAAGGTCTTCTTTAAAAAAAACTTTTTTTTCAATCGAAACTAGTAAAGAATGATAAGTTTTTTCGGAGATGGAAATAGAAATAAACCAGAAGGTGAGTTTGAAGAAGTTGAAGAAACTGATTCCTTAATTGAAGAATTTTTTGATGAATCTAAATTTGAAAGTGGATCTAAAAAGGAAGATAAAAAGTAAAATTAACTTAGAATTTTACCTATATAACGACACCCACTATTTCCAAAACATTTGATTAAATTTAGATTGGCAGAGGAGCACTTCCAATTTTTAATGAGAGATCCCTCTACAGAAGCTGTCGGAGCTTTTCTTTTAAAACCAAAAGATGAATCTTCAGAGATAGAAGATAAAAGAAAGCATATTGCAGGAATTTCTTCCTTGAAATCTATTGAAGATGTGTTTAATATAGGTTCTTATTGCAAAACCATTTTTAATAGACTTGAAAGAACCATCTTACTAAGGCCTTTGCATAAAATTAAACTTTTAGATTAAGTTCAAGAAAAGGAGCAAAACATTTTCTTCCCTTTATACAAAATAGAACATTTAAAAGATATCTCTGCATAAGATGAAGCTTAGAAGCAAGAAGATAAGCAATTTTTGGAAATTTTAGTGCAAAAATTGGAAGAATTGAAGTAATTGCTTACAATGTACGAAAGATAAGGCATGGATGCATTTTCTATGTAGTACGATATGAGACATGACACAGATTTTCTAGATTTTGCTTCAGTTTCCTTGAGTTATATGATTGATAGTCATAAAATTTAGACCGTTTTCGAAGAAATAAGTATTTCTAAAAGAATTAAGAAACTTTGCGAATTACTTGATGAACATATTGAAATGAGAAAAGGAATGAGGAATTTGTAACAAGATGCATAAGCAAAATTACAAAAGCATAGTGAAGAGATTGTATTAAAGGAAATTTTAAAAACAGTTTAAACAAGATTAGGAATGGATAAAGATGAAAAAGAAACCCTGAAGCAAAAATATAACAAAAATTTAGAAGGTAAAATAGTTCCAGAATATGTAACAAAAATTTACAACGAAGAGATGGATCGATTATCTTCATCAGATAAAAATTCTAGTGAATTTTAAGTAATTAGGGCATATCTAGACTGGCTAACAGCTTTACCTTGAGGAGTTTAAAGCAAGGAAAACTTAGATTTACAATAAGCTTAAAAAATTCTTGATGAAGATCATTATGGAATGAAAGATATCAAAGAAAGAATTTTAGAATTCATTGCTGTAACGAAATTAAGAGAAAATGTACACGGAAAAATTCTTTGTTTTGTAGGTCCACCAGGTGTAGGAAAAACTAGTATTGGTAGATCTATTGCCAAAGCTTTGAATCGAGAATTTTACAGAATTTCTTTAGGAGGATTAGATGATGTAGCTGAATTAAAAGGTCATAGAAGAACTTATATTGGTGCTTTACCAGGAAAGATAGTACATGCATTGAAACTTACATAAACAGAAAATCCTGTTATTTTAATTGATGAAATTGATAAAGTGGGTAGAAGAATTAATTAAGGTTCTCCCGAAAATGCATTATTAGAAATTTTAGATCCTGAATAAAATAAAGCATTTAATGATAATTACTTGGATACTTCAGTTGATTTATCTAAAATTCTTTTTATATGTACTGCTAATTGGGCTGATGAAATTAGCAAACCTTTATATGATAGGATGGATATCATAAGAATTCCAGGATATACTGAACTAGAAAAAATACATATTTTAAATAAATATCTAGAACCTGAAGCAAAGATAAAGTCAGGAATGCATGACAAAGGATAGCTAGTTTCATAAGAAACTAAAGAAGTAATGATAAGAGAATATTGTAGAGAAGCTGGAGTTAGAAGTTTGCAAAAATATATCAATAGAATTTGGGAAATTTTAGCAAAGAAATAAGTATCTGGAGAAGAAGTAAATGTTGTTTAACCTTCTAATCTTTTGAAATTTTTGGGACATTCTCATTTCCCACGAGAGAAAATGTATGAATAAACTCCAAAAGGAGTTGTAATGGGACTAGCTTACACAGAAATGGGAGGTTCGGTTTTATATATTGAAGTTCAAAAAATAAAATAATCAGAAAATCCTTCTATAAAAATAACAGGAAATATAAAATAAGTAATGGAAGAAAGTATCTAAATTGCTTATACATACGCAAGAAAAATAGCTAATTTACTTGGAACAGATGAATTAGAAAAAAGTATGATTCATTTGCATGTACCTGAAGGAGCAATACCGAAAGATGGACCATCAGCTGGAATTACAATAACTACTGCTCTGCTATCGTTTGCTTTAAAACAACCTACAATTTAAAATTTTGCAATGACGGGAGAACTAAGCCTTACGGGTAAGGTATTGAGAATTGGAGGATTAAAGGAAAAATTAGTTGCTGCAAAAAGAGAAGGTGTAAGCATTCTATGTTTACCAGAAGGTAATAAAGATAATTATGAAGAATTAGACGATCAACTGAAATAATCATTTGATGTTCACTTTGTTTAGGAATATCTCTAAGTTTTCAAAATTGCATTTCCATAATATAAGGAAAAAATTGAGAAAATAGATTTATCAGTCAATTGATATGCAGAATAGCAACTTTTTTCAAAATATAATTGAAATTTTCTATAAAACAAACAAAACATATCAAACTTCTCTAAAATAAACTATTTTATCAAAATTATAATTTTAAAGTTATGGAAAAACTAGACTTTTAAAGAGAAAAAAATTGATATAGGTAAGTATTTAAGAATTGAAATAAATAAAATACTGAAAAAAGCAATATTCATTAAAGTATCACTATTAAAGTATAATAATTCAGCTTTAAAAACGGCATTATTTAAATTAAACCATCATAGCTTATTATAATAGCAGATATTGAGACATCAGGATTTCAAATAATCTGATTATTTAAAATTTAAAAAGATGATTGTAGTTTATTCTAAATATAAAACTAATTGTCTTTAAACTACTGTTAGATAGCAATTTAAATATTAAACATTCATAAATATAAAATAAATTAAATATAATATAATATCACATTTAAATAGATTAAATAATTCATATTCTATTTAAAAATATAAGCTTGCTTTAATATTAAATAATCCTAGAATATAATTGAAGAAACATTTATACCTTATAAAATATTTCCAAATACCTAAAGTAATGTAATGAATTTGCTTTAGATTTTATAAAGGATAAAATGAATTAAGGATTTGATAAGAAGTTATTTTAGATATAAATAATTAATTAAAAATGCATTAGCTCAAATAAAAAAATAAAGCCAATTTAAAAAGCTTTAGGCAATAATAAGTAGTCACAAAAGATTTATAAAATTAAGAGGTAAATGCTTCTGATATTTTTAATAAGCTCAAATTAAAATAGATTAAATTCTCCTGATTTTTTAAATTTTATTTATTATTTTAAAATAATTGACTAGCATTTAAACTTAACTTATTGATACAATCTTAATAATTACTAAGAAAATTATTTAAAAATACATATAAATAGATAAATTAAAATGATTCATGGTATATTATATGAATTAATTTAAATTAATAATAATTATTTATTATTTGAACATATAATCTAATATCTTAAAAAATTTATGTAAATTAGCTTATATGTTTAAATATATTAAATAATATGTCTATCTAATAAATCTAAAACTCAAAGTTAAGATTATATAATTTTTATATATAAAATATATTAGTAAATAAAATTAATTTTAGATTTATTTTTAAAATAATAATTCATATCAAATAATTGTTAAACTACTTTATAGAGTAAGTTATGATTTTAGCTTAATAATTATATATAATTATTTAAAAATTCAAATTCAGAATAATTTATATAGAATAGAGATATTAAATCTTAGTTATTTAAGTTTATTTCATCTTATTGATTGTAATAATTTTTTAGAGTATTGCTTTGAATAAAAATACTAAATTTATAAGCATTTTTATTTGCTTATATTAAAATAGCAATCATAAGAGTTTTTTATTTCTTTGCTTTAATTCTTAACGTTAAATAATTATATACATATAAAACAAATCTAAATTAAAGTAATATTTTTATCTATATCTGAAAAAATATATGCCATTAAAGTTTTATTATATAGGATAATATTTAAATGTTACTTATTGCAAATTTGAGAATTTTTGCTGTTCATGGATTTTATTGCTTCATATAATTATTTTTATTTTATATATATAGGTTTAAAATTAAAATTTTGGAAATTTTTTTGTTAATTTTTTCAATTTGGCATCAAGAAAGTATATGCTGCAAAGAACAAAAATAGAATTCCTCCAATCAAGTTCATTGTTTTTTCTTATATTTTCTCTCCAAGCATTTTTCCTCCAATGACTGCCAATCCAGTACACAAAGCATGTCCTAGAGTTCCACCTAAAAATACCCCAATAGGTTAATTTACTGTTGCAATTGAAATAGTAGTGATTTAGGAGCGATCTCCCCATTCTGCGAAAAAAGTAAGAGTAAACGCCTAGAACAAAATTTTCCTTTTACTTTTAATAACTTTAGATTCAGAAAGATCTTTGTCTTTTTGTTCTTCTTAGCACCTAATTCCACTATCCTTTTTTGCTATTTCTTTTTCCGCTTCTATCATTTCTTCGTTAGGTCCTTCATCCTACAATTTAATTCTTACTTTATTAGTTCAAGCTTCATAGAGTAGTTTTAACCCGAATATCATGAATAAAACGACAGCAATAAGGTTTGTAACTTCTTTTGGTAATAGGTAAGGTGCAGCGTAACCCATAGAAGTAGATAGAAATGTCATAAAAGCAAGAGCTATCATTGCTCCTGTATAGATTAGAGTTCTTGAATATTTCATTGCTAAAATAGCAGCAATAAACCAAGTCTGGATTTAAAAAAATTACCTTATCACCAAGTTCTGAAGCTACATTTAATAAAAACGAAGCCATAAAGCCAGCACCCATAGTTCCTTCTTTCATTCAATCCTCCCAATCCCAATATTCTCCTTAAAATCCTTCTTTTTTTGGCAAAAAAGTAGAAATATCTGCTGTTACTGTAGTATATTACACTGCTTATTCTTCGATTTATTAAATTTAACCATCAAGTTCCATTTTAAGACTTGGAAATATAAAATATTTATCAGTTCTTCTTTTATTTATTAAAGGCTACTAAAAACATATATTTATATACTTAATTCATAGCCCAATAAACTAAGCTATCTAGCCAAATTTATTTAATAGCAAATCACTCTTATTTTAAAGAGCATTATTAGAATTAAATAAAATAAAGGATTTAATATAAGAGAATATGATTAAAGTAAATAACTATGCAGAGCATATTATACAGGAGTAAAAGGAATAATCTAATATTCAACTGTAAGATATTTTAGATTTAAAAAAGCCTTTAAAAATACGCTAAAAGTTAGGAAAGAATATAAAAACTTTATAGCTATTAAAATATTAATAAATATAATAAGATGGTAGATTGAAAATTAGAAATTTTTATTTCAGTTTAAGGAATGATAGATGTTGTTTTGGCAATAGAGACTATTATACGATTAGCGAATTTTTATATTTATTGATAGGCATGATTTTGCTATTTGATTTTATCATTACATTTTAAGTTTGCTGTAGATATTTGAATGCCTCCTTTTAATCCTGACAAGCTAAAATTACACCTTATTTCTAAATATTTGAGCTATTTATTAACTGGATGAATTTTTTTTTTCGTTCTGGAAAAAAATGATTTATATTCACAATGAAGGGAAAGTATTGGCAACCTTATTATTTTTATGATTGCTTTTGAGCTAGTTACTTCAGTAATTTTGCTTTTTGCATTGATACCCGTTTAATAGGAATGATCTTTTTGATAATCTCTCATTGAAAATAATTTACAAAATCGACTTTTAGGTTAATATACGTAAGTTCTTTATTTAGATTGTAAGGAATGACAGAAGATGAAATGTAATAGTTAAAGCTAAGAAAAAAATCAGTTTCTTCAACTTCTTAAAGCAGCAATTAAGAAGAAATTTGTGCGATTTGCACTTGACAAATTGTATAAAATGATTTAATTAGAGAACTCAGATGTAAACACATCTTTCATTAAGAATGTGCAGATAAATGATTATAAATCTCCCCTTTATGTCCTATATGTAGGAAAGATCAAAGAGAAGAATCTCTTTAAAGTAGTATAAGAGAATCAAGCAATTAAAATGGGTCTTAATTCAATAGATAATTAGATTAACTTAAATTTTAAATTATTATTGAGTAAAGAAAATTAACTCTTTATTATCTTATTTAGCTAATATAAAAAAATACTCTTCTTTTCTAGTTTTAAAACTAAAATATACTATATTTTTACAATTTTTATCTTTATTAAAGTTATATAAGCATATATACAAATTTAAAAGAATTATTATAAATCAAAAGGTTTTAAAATAAAAACATTATCAATTTGCATATCTTATTATAAACTAGACTGGATCGTGTCTTCGATTATTTATTTGATACAAAAATTAAACTAGGTTTTTATGTAACAAAGTAGAAATTTATGGAAAAAGTAAAAGTTAAAAAATGATTTTTATATCCTTTAAAAATAGAGAAGGCTTTCCAGTAAAATGTGTAAGAATTATAGAGAACTTACATTAAAAATAATTTGATATAAAATTTGTATAAAACCAAAATATTAAAGTTATAGCAATATTAAAAAATTGATAATAAATAAATAAAAATGATTATTGAGCTAAAAAACAGATTAACGTAGGAAATTAACACTATTGTATAAAAAATTAAAGAAAATTTTTCCTTTATAGGAAGAAAATTAAAGTTAAAGAAGATCTGTTAAATATTCTAAAAAAAATTATGAATTAAGAAAGATATCTTTAAACTTAATGGTATAATAAAAAGAATGCTAGAAAAATCGAAATTAGAAATAGAAAAGATTTAATCTCAGTTACTAAAGTAACAGAGTATTCGCAAAAATCAGATTCTAATATAAGAGAATGATAGGAAATTATAGATAAAATGGATATCGATGGATCTGAAAAATAGCAATAAAATTAATCAGAGAAACTGAGGAAATTAAAAAAAGCAAAAGAATTTTTAAATATAAAAACTTTTTGAAAAAATACATTCATCGAGATTCAATCTTTTATTTTGTTAAGAATAGTAAGATATTCTGAAAATTAAAGAAGGAAAAATATAAAAATTATTAAGAATAATATTAATATTATATTGGAATAATGAACACTGATATATTCTCGTCTCATTCTATGCATCATACTAAATGCTGGATGAAAAACCAGTAAAAACCTAACTTAAAGCAGGTTAAATATAAAAAAGAAGAATCAGAAAGCTTTCAAGCTTTCTTGACTTTGATATCTTATTAATCTTAATAATTTATTTGGTATTATTTTATGAATTTCCATTTTATAAATAATACTTTTAGAAATTTCTTTTTTAAATATTTTAAACAATCATTTAATAAAATTTGGTGATGAATTTATTAAGATTATTATATTATAAATTAAATTAGCCATAAATAAAAAACTTCTACCACTAAACCTTATAATTCCTTGTCAAGTGTTAATTCAATATTCTCCTTCTTTAATGGAGAAATAAAATTAACAAAGCTAATTAGTGATCTTTATTAACTAACTAAAGTATTAACAAACTCCAAGGAAATTTAAAAATCCGAAAACTCAATAATAAAATAGAAATTAACTCTAAACCCGTTCTTTCAGCAAGTTTAAGGAAGAATTTCATAAACAGAATAGATAATAAAGAAAATCTAAAATAATAGAAAATATTTGCCAGAACCATCCTAAATATTCAAGATTTAGTGAAAGTAGAACAATAAACTTAGAAAAATATTTTTTCTACCGAAGAATAGCTATCTACTGATATTGAAGCAAGATATAGAATACGAAATCGCTACCAATTAAAGCCAAAAGAAAAGGCAATAATAGAAAATTAAAGGAAAAACTTCGAATTTATTGCATTCAAGAAGGCTTGCTTTGCAGGAAAAAATATTTAAAGTAAATGAAGAAGTTCTCTATTTTTAAAAACAATGAATGAATTAAATAATAAATTCTCGAGATTTTATTTATAGAAAAAAATAATAAAAAATAATTTAAAAATTATGAAAATAAAGATACTAAAGCTTCAAACAAATTTTAAGAGAATATTTATTTTAGACAATAAGCTAAGATATGGTAAACGAAATAAAGGTGATACTATAATAATAAATTTGATTATGCTGCTAATATAGCATTCTTTCAAAGTATACTGTCTTAAATCTTTGTTTTTATAGTTTTAATTTAATAAACTTCTAAAATTTAGGCTATTTCTTGATATTAAAGATTAAAATGTTAATCTCCTATAAAAATGAAGTTTCTATAGGATATTCCTTTTAATAACAAATGAGTTTATTTAATACAATAAACAATTAATAGCTATATTAAAAAAATAAAATAGTTGATATTTATTATTTTATAAATTACGAATAAGCATTTTCTTATTCTGTTAAAGTTTTTATTAGATAAATCTTTAAATTAAAATAATTTTTTAAGTTAAAGTTAAAAAAAGTTAAAATGCTTTGTTAAAGCCTTAGTAGTCAGCCATCTGAACTATTCTATCAGCTTGTCTCTATTAGTTTGTCTTGAATTCCTACTAGGCTTAGTTAGGCGGTGTAGCACTTCATTAGTGCATCATCCTTTAATATTCGGAATAATTTTGTTCTTGCACTTTGCGTTCCTAATTATTTATCCAAGGATTAAGATTTGAATTAAAGAATTTTTTTCTATAAATTTTTCCTTTATGTTGGATATATCATAAATAGTTTTCTAAAAATATCTTATTTATTCTTTCTTTAAATTTCGCTTAGTTAGTAGCAGTATTTTCATTGATGTTATTTATTGCACACGTAGCATTTTATTCTTCTTTTAAACTATTATTCCTATAAGACTTATTTAATTTAAATTTACTACTTATTTTAAATAAACGTTTACTGTTTATTTTAATTTGAGGCTTCATTTTCTATTTCCATAGGATCTGATTAATTCTGTTAAGACGAAAATGGCGTTACCTGAATTTATTATTAAATATAAAGAATTCTTTGTTCCCGTTTGTTTTCTATTTCTTATGATGATTAATATTGTTTCTCAAGTAAAGACGTTATTAGTTTTTCTAATTTTTCTACTTTATCAGTGAGGTATCTATTTTTAAACATAAACTCTTTTAATGACTTAGATAATATTTCTATTTGAGTTTGTGTCGGAAGTTTTTATAATTCTGGATTTCCAAGTGGTTAATGTTCGTCATATCAATCATATTTCTCACTTTCACTCATTGTAATTATTTCGTTTTTTTATTTTTTAGAGAATTTTCCTGTTTAAATGTTTTGTTCAAAGTTCTGTTATTTCTTAGAAGCCATTTTATATATTGTAAGTAATAATATCGAAAATGTCAGAGAATTATAAGTTTCAGTTTTTTAAAGGAGATTTTAATAGTTTTGATAAGAATAAAATGTTATTTTCAAGAAAGTTTAGCCGAATTCCAATGAGATTGTGATGGAAAGTATCATTTCTTTTAGTCAGTGAGAATGATTGTAAATCTTGAAAAAAAAGTTGAAACTGCATTGATACCTTGGAGAACAATTGGTAATTCTGAAAATAAACTTTAGATTGCTTTGATTCCAAGGAGAATTCCTTTGACATCTGGAGTTTCTGTCAACCTAAATATAGGGGACGCATGTGAAAAGAGAGATTTAAAATTATATATTAAAATTTTAAACATTAATAAAAATAATATAATAATATGCATACTTTTTCTATAATTATAAAATTAAGCTATTACTATTTTATTATTTCGTATTATTATTTTATATTATAATTAATCTCAATAATTTGATTAATTAAAGGAAATTTGTCTCTTTTCGTTTATAACTAAAAATTAATTTTTCTATTATAGTAGAAATCAGGAAATTTAATATAAGCATCAAATATTTGAAAATTTGAAGCTATAAAATTTAAAATAAATTGAAAAATTTTAGATTGATAGTTTTTAGTAAATAGTTCAAAAATATTGTTAATTACTTTTACTATTTAATAATAATATATTGTATTTAAACAAAATTCTGTCTCAAAAAATTTTTTATTCTATTTTTGTTGCTGTCTACGTTGTATTGTATTCTGATTTTTTTTGAACATTAGAGTTTATAGCTTATAAAAGAAATATTCAAATATTTAAATATTTAAATAAAAAATTAAGGTGTTAAAATTAATTCTTAAATCCTTAGTAATTTGTATTCTGATCTATATTTTCAGCATACCTCAATAATTTGGTTGAAAATCCTACTTGACTTTAATAGACTGTGTAGCACTACACAAGTGCACCATCCTCTAGAGAATTATATAGTTATTTTAAAACTTTGAGTATTCACAGCTTTTTTAAAGTCAAATATTACAAGTTAAGTTATAGAATTTTTTCCTTATATTTTATACTTAAAGTTGGATTATTCCTATCAGATTTCTATTAATATCATTTTAATTATTTTTAATAATTGTGGTTAATAACTTATTACATTCTCGATGGAGTGATTAATAACAAATATAATATTGAATCTTTGTTCTTCTTGCTTATTTGTATTATTATACCCGATACTTAAGCTTAGAATTAATTATTAATTTAAGTTTATGTATAATTACTATTTTAAGTTTAGATCTCTCTATTAATTTATGTCCATTTCCTATTTGCATTAGTATTGATTGGCTCTGCTAAAAATAAAATACCGGTATTTGTATTTATTATTAAAGTTAACTATTCTTCTATTTCATTTAATTTTTTATCTCGAGAGTATATTATTCTTTTTAAAAGAGAGTTATTATAATTGTTTTAAAGTTTCCTTTAATTTTCTATTATTGCCTTTTCTTTTGGCTTTAATTGGTAGCGATTTCGTATTCTATATCTTGCTTCAATATCAGTAGATAGTTATTCTTCGGTAGAAAAAATATTTTTCTAAGTTTATTGTTCTACTTTCACTAAATCTTGAATATTTAAGATGGTTCTGGCAAATATTTTCTATTATTTTAGATTTTCTTTATTATCTATTCTGTTTATGAAATTCTTCCTTAAACTTGCTGAAAGAACGGGTTTAGAGTTAATTTCTATTTTATTATTGAGTTTTCGGATTTTTAAATTTCCTTGGAGTTTGTTAATACTTTAGTTAGTTAATAAAGATCACTAATTAGCTTTGTTAATTTTATTTCTCCATTAAAGAAGGAGAATATTGAATTAACACTTGACAAGGAATTATAAGGTTTAGTGGTAGAAGTTTTTTATTTATGGCTAATTTAATTTATAATATGCTGGTATAATCTTTAATGAAAAAGAAGAATAAATTGAATGCAGCATTGATAGGATTTATAAGAATCAAAATTAAATTAGCTAAGATTTATAATTTTAATACAATTGATAAAACTAGCTTTTAGATTAGTTCTAGGTAATTAATATTGCATAAATGCATAATATAGCTTAAATATATTTAATATAAATCAAATTAACTAATTACTAAAATGAAGAAAACTAATTAGCAGTAAAATTCGAAATCGTAAGTTATTTAAATATTATAAAGTGTAATGATAAAGGCGATAACATGGTAAAGAGATTCACATGGTTTATTTGATTATGAAAGCAGAAGTGTAAATAAAACATAGATAGTTACTAAAAGAAATTGCAAAATTATACAAATAGAAAATTAAATTTCTCTAGATAATTAAGAATTTCCAGAACTAAAAGATAAGAAAGAACAAATAAAGGTTTTATGCGAATTAAGAATCAATCTTTAAGGTAATTATTTATTTAAAGGAAAATTTCAAATTTTTTCATGTGAAACTTAAGGAAGAATTGAAAAACTGTGACTTGCTGTAAGAGAATTGAAACCCATTGACAATATTAAAGGATTTAAACTTTGTGAAGGGGATATAATAAGGCTAGGAAGAATTTTATTTAAGGTAAAGTAAATTGGATTAGAAAATTAATTTTAAAAGTCCGAAACGAGTTAAAGCTTAAATAGAAATAGATAGCAAGAGTTAAGAAACATAAGCAAGTAGATTTAGTAAAATCTATAATAAAATTCAGAAGAAGAGTAAGTTTATAATTAATAGATTTTCAGTTTGCTCAAGTTAATAAAATAAGTTATCTTAATACCCTTGTAGAATATGTCTTTATGAAAAATAAACTAAAGGAAATCCATTAATTAATCCATGCAAGTGTTCAGGAACTATGAGATATACTCATTTAAAATGTCTTTAGTAATGACTTCTAAACAAATTGATAGTGAAATAGAATGGTAGTTCTCTTAGTTTTTACTGAAAAATCTTACTTTGTGAACTATGCAAAGAGACCTATCCAGCTTCTATTCGCTTAGATGAAAAGGAAGTTGATCTCATAAAAATTCCAAAACCAAATTCAAATTTTTTAATTTTAGAAGCACTTAATAGAGATAGACTGTAATCAAAAGCTCTTCACTTAATTTCTTTATCAGAACAAGGTTGTATTAAGATGGGAAGAGGTCACGAAAGTGAAATAAGAATTCCAGATATTAGTGTTAGTAGAACTCATGCCAGCATAAATTTAAGCAAAGGAAATTTCTACTTAGAAGATCGTATGAGTAAGTTTGGTACATTAGTATAAATACAAAAAGCCATTATCTTAGATGAAAATAGTGATTTTTCATGTAAGATTTAATTTTTTAGTGTAAATAGGAAGAAATCTTGTGACTTTTATTCTTAAAAAAGAATGCAAAATTTTGCATTTCTGCTGTCCTTGCTTAAAGAGCAATTCCGAATAATCTTAGAACTAAATAATGTTCAGTAATGATTCTTCATTCCAAGGAGCGGAACATTTGATGCAAGATTATAACGAAGATTATTAAGAGCAATATTAAGATTAAGAGGAAGAAAATAATTAAGCTTAACAAGTCTCTTAAGTATCTCAAATTTAGCCAAGAAGACAAAATAATGATAATTAAGAAATTTCACAAATAGGAAGAGA
The DNA here is from genome assembly GCA_946699065.1 of Loxodes magnus. Lineage (NCBI taxonomy): Eukaryota > Ciliophora > Karyorelictea > Loxodida > Loxodidae > Loxodes > Loxodes magnus. Next base: position 1,347,980 of record CAMPDV010000006.1, on the reverse strand, counting down.
TTAAAATTAGTTTTAACAGCAAAATTAATAGTAAGAAACTAACTTGTACTTTCCAAACAGTATGATTAACTCATTTAGTTTACTTTCCTAATAAAACTTAAATTAAACCATTTTTGAGAATTGATCTTAAATGAACTAGCACTTTAGGAGTATGAGTATATCTCAGAATATGTCATATACCTAATTGGCTTAATAAAATTCAAGATCTGAATAAATAGCTGAAAGACAAAGCAATCTTTTATACTCGCGTAATGTTTTAGAAATATCAGCTTAAGAAAATCATATTAATGAACTCAGATTTTCCAATTCTCGACCTGTTTAATCCTCTGAAATTGCACATTATGAGCAAATTCCTCAAAAAATTCCAGCATTTTCCCATGTACCAATTCCTCAAAATCTACTATACTCTTAAAAGTTCGTTGAAAATTAAAATAGTCAAGAATAAGAATTAGAGTCAAAAGAAAATAATATAGAAATTTATGGCATCTACTAAAAAATGATGGAACAAGAAGTACAAGAATAATTCTTTTAAAACGAAGAAAAGAATGAAAGTATCAATAAAGAAAAAGACTCTTGCTATGATTAGTAAATTAATATTTTATATCCCTTACTTATTTTAGTAAGACTTAGCTATTACTTTTTAGCTTTATATCTTAATTCTACTATCTAAAATTTTGTTGTATAAAATAGCAACTCTTAAAGTTAAAAATTATAGCATGCTTTCTCAATTGAATTGAGTTATTAAAATATGCTAAATAGCTAGTAAAATATTTAAATAGTTTAAATTTATTAAATCTAAATTAATTTTAGAGTTACATTTACTTTTATAATCTAGATTGCAATAAAACCTAAAATTAATAAACTTAGATCGTAAAATAGCTGTTTATTAAGTTTTAACTTAATTTAGTTTAACAAAATCCCTTTTCGCTAATAAATTAAAAATATTTAGATCCATTTTACATTCTTTGATAAAGCTTATATGTCTAACTTTAATAATATCTACTAAAGCTAGATGTTAATATAATTTAAAATAATAGTATAGGAATAATAATAATATTTTCTAAATAAGTAAGCATTTTTCTGAATATCAGGATGTTATTTTAATTAAGCAACTACTATAAATTACACTTATATTATGTTAGTTTTATTCCTGCACTTTAAATTTTTCTTTTTAAAGATATGAATTGAAGGATAAAAATTTTTGCATATATTAATATTAATAAGAAAAAAGAAGTCATATAGTAACTAGGTTCAATAGCATCAGTAGAGTTTATTTATATAATACGCAATTTTTTGATATTGTTAATGCATTGCCAGACTATAATGATATTTATTCTGAAGATAGATGCCAGATTAAGTAAGTAAAGATAAAGGATTTTAAATATTTTAAATCGCTATAAATAAACAAATTTGATTATAGAGCGCGTAGCACTCTCGTTGGTGCGTAGCTCTTTAAAAAATGTTTCATACTGACAAGAATGTTTGCTACTGAAAAAATTGTCAGATACTGATAACCTTGTTCAATACTGATATAATTTCAGAATACTCGTAATCTTTAATACTTGTTGGAGGTTCAAGGACATGGCAGAATTGCTTCTCATTGCATCACCAAAGCAGAGGACGACATGTATCAATTATGGGTACTTAAATTCCCCACCTCTGATGAAGCTCGCAAACATAATTTCCTTTTATTTCCCGAATTAAGAACTAAAGTAAGCCACTGCCGAAGGTCGAATTAGCAGATATCTCGAGGCCAAGTCAAAGCAGAGGAAGACATAAAGTCGATTAAGGGTACTTAGGTTCCCCAACCTCTGATGAAGATGTCCCTTGTTGTTCACCTTCGAGCAATTATTTAAAAATAATATATATATAATAAAAAATAGCAAGTTTGATGTTAGCAGTTAATTTATTCTTCTTATCTTCTATTATATAAATTTTAAGCCCTAAATTATTAAATTATTAATGCAAAACATTATAAGCTAGAATTATAAGTAATGCAGCTGTGAAAAATTATAAATGCAACATGTATGTTAGTATTTTAGTGTTGATTTCATTATTTATTAAAAATATGAACTTTTAATTGTCTATAAAGGATAAACGAGCTTTATCACTAGAAATATATAGCAAAAATAACATAAAGAGATTTTCTGATATATGCCAAAAGTAAATGTAGTAGCTAATCAAAAAGTTTAAATTAGGATAAAATAATATTTAAGATTATAATTTTTAGGCTCAAAACTTTGCAGAGCTTTGCATCGCCTACATTGTTTCTTTTAACAAACATAAAACCATCCAGCAAACGCAACATACAATTCCTATTTCTATCCAAAATATTAGACAAATTGCGTAAAACAGATCAGCTACTAAATCATCATTACATTCAAAATTATCTTTTCCCCATCTAAGTTCGCTTCCATAAATCATCCATGCTAGAGTAAACAACGAAATTAGACAGTTGAAACAAACTAAACAATTTCCTTAGTTCTTAGATTACTGTAGTTAAAAATTTTTCATTTGATTTGTTTTCTAAAATGTCTAAACAATTCCTAAAACTTAATTGACAGAAAAAGTCGCAATGAATACTGAAAATCAAACTTTTAACTTAGAATGAATATCTTCTATGTCATCATTAGAATCATACCTTGAGCATTGATAATCTTTTGTTAATGCTATAATTGCTAAAATAATTAAAGTTAAGTTTATAGCTACAAATAGTCATACTGAGCAAACCATAATAGCAAGGGCTTTAGTTAAATTCTGCATGCCAGCATTTAATGCTAATCCAATTTGCTACTACTGCTATAATAATTCAGTTGTTTCTTTATTTGCTATTTACTAATAATTCTAGCCTTCCGTCATTTTTAGCAAATAAAATGGTAAGAATAAATTTAAATAATAATTTAAACTTTTAAACTAGAAATTCCATGAAAAAACCAATAAATAAGTTGATTTTAGAATAGATTTAAATAAACATTTAATTAGTCATTTAAATTTAATTTTAAATCAGAAAAATTCCTTTAAAATACTATTCTTCTATTTATTCTGAAAGGAATATCCATTTGGAATCATTACGCTAAATAACCATCATTTTAATTAAATTCTATTAATTTAATCAACAATACTCTCAAATAAAAAGCATAATACTTTTTAACTTAACTAAATGAACATAAGGATTAATATTAAACCAAATTATAGTGAAATAACAAATTAAATAAATTGCTTTAATATCAAAAACCAAAAATATAAATCTAGAGTATATTAATCTATAGCATCTATCTTAATTTGTCTTAACTTCAAATTATTTAATAACTTAACTAGAATTTAAGAAAATCATAATAGAAAATAATCTTTTTAATTTGTAAAGCTACTTTAAATAAATCTCTCAGTAAACTAAATATTTAGCAAAAAGTATCATATTGGAATGCTTAATAATATCAAATTTACTATTAATATTAACCATGTACAAAAGATTTAGATTTAATGACTATTAGATGCTTAAAATATATTCCATCTAGAAATTATAAATACACTAATCCTTTTTCTAAGTAAGTGGCTTATATAGTTTAATATTGATTATAAAAAGATTGAATACACTTAAACTAGTTTATCTTTTATTAAAAATGCTGTAATTTGACTAGCTTCATATATAAAATACATTAATTAGTTTATTTCATTCAAATAGAAAATTATCTCATGTTCTTTTTCAAGAGTGTTTAGAACTATAAATATTAATTTAGCATAATAAGCTTAATTAACTTTTAGGTTAAATTAAGCTTTTTTAACTAGTGTAGTAGTAATATTTAAGAAGTGCTATACTGAAGCTTTTATAATTTAGTCTTAGTTTATTTAATAAAAGTGTATACTTGCATTTAATAATCTTATTAATTAATGGAGCTAGATTATTCAAATGAAGTTGATATTATGTAATAAGACTCTAACTAAGAAGCAGAAAGAATAAAGAAGCTATACTATAACTAAGGATTTATAGAGGCTAAAGAAAAGCATTACTCCAAAGAAGAAAAATAGTAACTTATTTAAACTTAAATTTTAAACAATAACGAATAAGTTTAAAGCTATTAATCAACATTCTATTAGCTTGGAGTTTTAACAGGTAAAATAGATGGCTCGTTAAGGTAATTTTATTAAGTAATTTAGATTTATATAGAGCTTTATTTAGAATAGTAATAATGAACTTGTCTCTTAGAAATTAGATTAGTTAAAGTAAAAATTTTATCATGGGGATAATAACTATGAACAGCTTAGCGAAATATATAATGAATTAATTAAATTCAGAGAATCCCTTAAAAATAAAATAACTCCTTTTTGATTCTTAAACTAGATAAACTTCTAAAATAGTCTCCTTAATTTAATGATTATATAACTTTAAAACAATCTATCAATAAGATACTAATGTCTAAATACCTTCTATTAGCTAATAAAATGCTAATAAATGTTTATTTCACAGTATATTTTATAAGATAGAATTATAAATACTACTTAATTATAATAAAGCAGCTTACTATTAATTTATTAGGTACACAAACTGATTATTTTCTTTAAGAATTAACTATCATCTTCTATGTCTTCCATTTAAAACTTGCTATTTTGAACTTTGCTTGATCATCTTCTCTTTAACTAATAGAATTACCTAAAAGAGTAAAAAATCTTATATATGGTATAATAAAAGTATTTATAAATCTATCTACTCTCCTATAATTCTTAAAGAACTATTGCTATCCTAAAATAATTTATGAGCAAAGATGTAACAGACAAGTTTAGATTAGATAGATTGATATAAATAGTAAAAGGAAGGAAATAAAGATAGAGAAGGATTATTGAAAATAAACAGTAAAGCATTGAATTAAGTTATAAATTAAATGAATATTTCTTTACCTAAATTAACTACTTAAATCCAGCGAAATTAAACTAAGGAACCTAATTAGTTCAAAAAGATTGAAGAAGATACTATGAATAAATCAGTGCAAGACTTAAAAAACTATACGGTAGATTTTTCAGAGTTCAAAAATGAGAGATAGTAGGCTAATATCTGCTAAGAATTCATAAGCGTCAATAAAAAGCAAGGAATTTAAAAGGTCCATAACAACTCTGTGGATGTTTCTTATTTAATGGAAAAAGTTGAGCAAAAGCCTCTAACACAAAGGCAAATTGAATAATCATATTTATATCCAACTGACATTAAAGCAGCTAAAAGATTATTAAATAATATAGATTTGGAAAATGCATTTCTTACTCAATAAACTGAGTAAGTTTAAGGTGAAGAAATAAATTTATCCGAAAATTTTGATTTCTAATTAATTTAGAGTATTTTTTAAAATTCAAGCATACCAATTTTTTAAAAATCAGGGAAAAAAGTTTTTGATCCAATACAGATACTTCATAAAGCAGAAAAGAAAATAAGAATAGAAAAAATGTAAGAGAATGGAATCATTAAAACTAAATCTCAAAAGTGGTAGAATGTCTTCCTTAACAAATCTAACTAGTAAAATTTTGGACCTCCAGCAGGTAGATAAGAGATTATACTACTTAAGAATTGGGTTGATTTAATGATGAATAAATATATCTATTCCAAAAATTATAGTAAGGAAAAGAAACTATAGTGAATATAAATAATCCTTATACTAACTTAAAAAGAGTTAGTTAGATAAGTTAAAGTCTAATGCGAAGATAGAGGAGACTTGCTTGAGGAAGTTTGATGATGTCAACAAGAAGTTTTTAGATAAACTGAACAAATTTTATAGAAAAAAACGTAGCAGCTTTTAGTTTAAATTGAGGACTTAACATATCAATGTGGTTAAAAAAGCAGAATTTAAACGCCTATGAGCGAAAAATAAGAATAAAGTGTAGAAAAAGATTAGAAGAAATAAAGAAATTCAGAAAGAATAGAGGGAAGAAAGGGAGGATTGTAAGAAAGTATAAAAATAAATAAATGAGATTCAAAACTAAACATTATCAATAAGTATGAATAAGAATTACTATCTAAAGATTTTATAATATCTAAGAAACTTGATATAATAAAAGAGTTAGAACTTAAAATTAAAAAAATTGAAATAAAAAGATTGGAAGATTTGAATAGGCTTCAAAAATTTTCTAACATATGCGAAAAACTAATAGTGCAAAGTAAATTAAAGATATAAAACGATGCTGTAATTTAATATGAAAGAATGAATTCAGAAAAAATAATGAAAGATACTGACGATTCATAATTATAAACTTTAGAGGAGGCGCTGTCATAATCTTTTAAACTAAGCGAAATAAGAAATTCAAGTACTAATGTGTAAGTTTTTATATTTATAGATTCAATTAAATATATTTTCCTAAAAAGATAAAGAAAAATAGAGATTCTTAATCTTAAACTGAATTTATGGGAATTAATTAAGAAAAAGCAAACTTATAAGATAGAATTAATTAATTTTTAATGGGATGCATGGATAAGTTATTAGAAAAATGAGATGCTTAATCTACTAAAAAAAAGCAATAAATGCTAGAAAGAAAGTAAAAGCTAGCAGAAAAGAAGATGCAAATTGCTAAAAAATTTGAAGATGAAATAATTTAAACTGACAATATATACATATACAAAGATTATTAGGAGTATTATATGCTTTAGAAATATTTAAAGCAGTTAGAAGAACAATAAAGAATTTAAGAGGAAAAAGCAAAATAGGAAGAAGAATTAGCTAAAAAAGAAAACGAAGTAAAATAATAAAGCTAAAATTAAGAAGTAAAATAATAAGTAGATAATGAAAACAATGTAAATTAATAGTAAAATCTAAACTAAAATTAAAATAAGCACAATTAACCTTCTTCAAACGTTTAAAACTCATAATAAATATAAAAATAATCATAAGTAGGAAATTAGCTGGATTCTCAATTTAATGGACAAGAAGAGTAAAACTCTTAAATTCAAATTCAAACAATATAGAAGTTTACTTAATCAAAGTTTTCCGTGTTAGAACACTTTTCTAAAGAATTTGAGTAAATTAAATAAATGTTTGAAAGCCTTTAATAAAAATAAAATGATTTACAAGAATAGGAAGAAGATGAAGATCAACTTTAAGATGTTTTTGTCTATTAAATAGCAAAAAGTTTAGATAGTTTGATATTATCAATATAAATGGCTGCTGAAGAAGATTAATTACTCAATTTAACTAGTTTTGAGCATTTTCAAAAAAAAGCATAAAAAATGAGAGCTTTGTTAGATAAACTATGCATAAGAAAGGATGAAAAAGATCAAAGCACTCATATTCTCTTAGCTGAGCAATGAGCTTAAACTGATCTTTCTTATGAATTTTATGATTACATTAGCTATTTATTTAGAAATAGCTTTGACCAAGTTGATAATTCTGAATCAATTCATGGGCAAAAATTAGAAAATGCTTCATCACATAGATCCAGAACTCCGTAATCATAATTATCTAGATCTAGAGTTAGTTCATAGTGCCACTCTAGAATACAATCTAAATAAGCGAACAGGTCTGAATTTAATCAAGATGTATAAGAAGAGTCAGTAGCAGAAAATGTTATAAACGAAGAAGAAACTTAAAAGAGTAATAATAAGGGAAAATAAGCTCTTAGAAATTTAATAAAGAGATAGCAAGAAGCAATTTAAAAGAAAATATAAGTTAAAAAAATACATCCAAGTACTAAAATTTTACAAGATATTTAGAAAATTACTCAATGTAAGAAATTTAATAACATTTAGAAACTAGAAAATTTAGTGCAAGTCTAGGTGGAAAAAGTCTACTAAAAATGATACAAGAGTTTTATACTGAAAAAATGATTTTAGGTAAGCAATAAAACATTTTTAAAAGGCGCTTTTTATCTGAGTTTATTTATGACTCTATTCTTGTAAGTACTCTTATATAGAATAAAAGAGGAGTAAAAAAAATATGTGAAAGAAGATATAAAGAATTTATTTTAAGTTCCTTCGTCAATAAAAATTGATCATAAAAAGTGGAAAATTTAGTTAAATTTCTCAATATACTGGGAGGAGAATTGCATACCAATGAAGATTTCTAATTTTACCTTAATTATTGAGATTTAACTAACATTAAAAAAACTGGAATGGAAGCAAAAACCTAAGAGGAGTATACTTAAATTACTTTAATGTCATCAGTCAGAGCAAATTAACTTTCAAGATAGTTTTTCGAAGAAAAATTGAGCAAGAAACGATTTGATCTTCTATTAAAATATGTAATATGTTTTATTTAGATTGATAGGCAGACATTGAAAGGTAGAAATATAGACAGAGAAATATTTCTTAATTTAATGTTGCAAGGCTTCAAATTTCTAAAAAAAAGAACAGAAAACTGATTTAGAAATATTATAAACGATAATTTTGAAGAAATTCCTATTAACTTCTAAAAATACACTAATTTGATTAACTGCACTGATAACTATTCCAAATTTTCCTAGGAACAGTTTAAGAATTTTTATGTAGATAAACAAGATGAAGATGAAACTTTGTAATTAGACAGCCTTATTGCCTTATCAATTGAGCATGGGCTTTTCAATATCTAATCCAGATTGGAAATCGAAGATTAAGATTAAGAAATAGAAACTTTTATTGAATAAACTGAAGCGTAATAAAATGATCTGGAAAAGCTTTAAAATATATCTAAGTAATAAAAAATCGAGAAACCATTAAAAAAATTGTCTCTAATGAGTGCTTTTCTAGGTAATAAAAAGCCTCAAACTTAAAATCAGGCTCAAATAATAGAAGAACCTATTAAAGAAGAGAATAAAACCTAAGAAGTTGTAATTGCTAGTGAGATAGAAAATTAAATTCAGCCTTCATCTAATTATAAATAAAGAAACATTTAAGAAGATGAATAAAATTAAGAATTAAGCAATCTTACTAATTCTAATGAAAATTATAATAATTAAATAAGAAATTAGTAAAACGAAAATAAATTAGAAGATGAAAGTTTAGCTGTAAAGTAAGAGGAAGATAATTAATCTTCGAATATCCAAAACTTAAACGTAAATGAAAATATAGAGATACCTTAGTCTTAAAATAATTACTTTTAAGATGTAAAGCCTCTTCAAGATAATTGAAATTGTTTATTTTTAATTTCATTTTAATAGCATAATATTAATTCTTTAATTTAAGTTTTTTATAAAGATTTCAATTTAAAATGATTTATCTAAATTGTATAAACATGGAACATCTAAAAATAAATATCTTTTAGTAATAATAAAAGTAATATATTTAGTTAAGAAAATATAAATAAATAGTCATTATATTTAATTAAGAGTTTAAAATACTATAAAAAACTAAAATAGATTAGTAACTTATTAATCATAACTGAAAAGTAAACTTTAAACTCTTGGAATATTAGTTAGTTTATCTTAAATTATTAATGAATGTTAAATTAAAATATATGAAATTCTGTCTTTGGTAAGATAATCATTAAGATTTAAATAAGTTTAGAGATAATAAAAATTACATCAAAATCCTGAATTCTCAAATTTGAATTCACAATTTCTTATTTCACTTCCATCTTTATTTGATGCACTCGCATAAATATGAGTGCTTCCAAATTATAATGTTACTTTTACAGTTTTATCTTCAATTCCTTAAAATGGTCTACCTATATCAACACTAAGTTCTCCTAATTGACTAACTCCTTCTTCATCTACAAAATCTACATGACTTTTTTCTGAGCAATAAAAAATTATTTTCATTACTGTTTATCTCGATCTTACAGGGCAGTATGTTTTACAATGAACTTCATCTACACCTACTGATTCTCCTGATTTAACAAAGGCATCAAACACATCTTCACAAAAATCTTCACCTTCAATAACTACCTAAAATAAATAATTACTTTCTTTTCTTCTGGATGATTATTAGGATCGAATGTTGTTAGAGTATTAATCCCATAAGTTTTTTTTGTAATTCTACTAGTAATAGACCTTGGATTTAGTCCAAACATGCAAGCTCCTCTCACTACAGCTACTTAAGGTCTTCTTGGAACAAGTATTTGAATATTTTTTTAATTTAAAAATTTCTTTATTTCGCTTTTTAAAAACGGAGACTCACTAAATCCTCCAACCATAAAAATAAATTAGACTTCTTCATTTTTTTAATTTACTTGCTAAATCATTTCATCAACTTTAGAAGTAATATTGTCAAATAGTGGAAGAAAAAATTTTTTCATTAAGGCAGGTGTAATATCAACTGAAGAAGTCCCTCTAAGTTTTAGATGATATTCTGAAGAATATTTAGCATTGTAAGATTTAACCAGATCTTGTAATTTATTAGCAGATAAATCTTCACTTAAATAAGAAAGCTGTAACCTAGAACGCTCATCGACACCTGGATTGAATTTTCTTTTAAGCATTTCAAAATATTTTAAAATATCCAATCTTGCCATTGCATTTTTCTGGTAAACTTTAAATAGCTCAAAGCCAAAAAATTCTTCTAAAAATTCTTCAAAATATTTATCTACGAATTTGCTTCCTCATTCACATCCTCCTGATGATGGTACTATTTCTTCGCATAGAAATTTCTCAGTTGGATCGCAAAGCAGTTTATGTACAGTTATATCAACAGTTCCACCTCCGCAGTCAAGAACCATAATTACTGAGTTTTTAAATAATTAGCTTTTGACAGTTTCTTCAGCGTCTTCTCGAACTGAAATAGACGCCCCTTCTGGTTCTAAGCAAAGAAGAAGATTTGGAGAATTCAGTTAATCTATTATTCCAGCTTCAACTGCAGCTCTTCTCATAAATTATTTATGTTCTTCTTGCCATAAAGCAGGAACTGTCAACACCCATCTAATTTTTGTCTTTACAACCTTTCCAACCTAATTTATTAATTTTTCCATTGCTTTTTCAGCTATAAACTTAAGACTTTGAGAAATGACGGTCATCAAAGATAACTCTCTACCATCTTAGCTGACAGCCATAGATTGCATATGATACAAAAACATTTTATATCCAGTAAAAAGTAATGCTGATTCTTCGTCATCCAAAATTTCTGCATATTAAGTTAAAGCTGAGCTACCAAACGCTTTGAAATTTCCATCATTATCAAACAAAATCGCTGTCACTGTTTTTTAATCATCAGATTCATCGTTCGGATTAAATACTTCAATCCTCATACGACCTGCCTCTAACTATTTTGGGGCAATAGCATAGCCTGAAGCGCCTGTTCCAAAATCAATAGCAATAACATGCGTAAATCCAGAATCTTCTAATTGAAGAGCCATTTAAATCTTTAGAATAATAAGTATTTAAAAATTTTAAACTTTACTCACTTAATTTAATGCTTAATCATTAAGATCATTTAGATATCATATATATCAACCTTTTTAATTTTAACTATATATGATCACTAATCTTATACATTAGATATACTATTTCCCTTTAAATTAGATTCTCATTTTATTCATTTATATAACTTATAAACATTATTGAGGTTTGTTGATTTAAGTAAAACTAATACTAATATTATAATAAATAAAATGTAGTTAAAAACTAAAGTTAGCTATCAGAATTGTATAAATAATAAATTTTCTTAATATTCAAAAGTAATAATCTAATGATTGATCTTTATATGACTTTTATATAAAATATTTTACTTATTATTTATATCTTTATGATTGATAGAATCTGTCATTTTTATAACCCATCGTTCAGGCTTTTAAAAAGCTTTAAGATATACTTAAATAAAATATTTTAATTAAATTAAAATGAGTTTTTGATAGGATTATCATTAGAGCTATTATATTTATTAATCTTTAGATTAAAAGTGCTAGATAAGCAAGTGTATTAAATTAATATAACTTTTATTTTTATTTAAAGCAAGATTATTTGCTTTATTTTATCACTCATTCGATTTTCTAAATGAAGAAGAAATATAACAAGGAATAATTTTTTAATAATCAGATACTTTCTTAAGCTTACTAATTTTGAATAATTACTTTCAAAATATATTAATTTTTATATTATTTTTTTCAAATCCTTAATAAAAAAATAAAGAGTCTTCATTAAGACAAAGCTAATATTTAGAAACAATGAAATCCTTTTATCATAAAAACACGCTTAAAGATTAAAATAAAGCAGTGAAATAAAGAATCTGAGTAGTAAAGATTGATATTATAAGAATATATAATAAGAAGATTAATTATTTAAAAGAATTTTATATTAGTAGATTATAATTCTTAATTCATCTAATAAACTACTGCATAAAAGTTTGCCTTATTTCCACAATCTCAATATAACATGTTTTCCTTATAAAGGAAACTGAGTTTAAAAAAGTCTTACATTAACTAAATTAAATCAAAAAATTGTAAAATTTCATAAAATTCTTCATTTTATAAAAACATTTTGACTCAAGTAAAAGCATAGAATTATGCTATTTAGATAGCATTTTTGAATTACAATAAATAAATTAATCTAAACTTTAATATCTCAGGATTTCTAAATAAAATTTATCTCTGTATTTAAAAATACATTGTCTTTAATATACTTATATATGAAAAAGATATATTCTCTATTTTCTATAAAGTATTTTAAATAAGTTAGTTATATTATAATAATTGGTTTCAGATTAATAAATAAGAGTTTTCATCTATTAATATAACTTAGAAGATCATTATCTACTTTCTAAGCTAATCCAGAACCTTTATAAATTCTTTAAGATCCATCCAAAAAGATTCTAGGGGCTCCAATAGGATTAATAATTGGATTATGCTTATATAACATTTTCAACTTATCTTAGGAAAATCTACCTTACTAAAAGTTTTATGTAGGTTCAGATTACCTGGAAAGATTTTATTTATCTTGGTTTTAAATCTGTAAATTTTGTTAAACGTTTTGTTGTAATGGTGTTTTATTTTATCTCCTGCTATAAATTTGATTATTTGTGGGTTAATCTAAATTCATTTAATCTTTCTCTTAATCTTTATTTTAATTAGATGCTTCTTAAGGTTTATCTTAGTTATACTTCTGGTTATAGTTTTGCTAAAATACGTCATTTAATCTTAAATTATCTTGAGGAAGTTCTTTTTATTATTAATAAGATAGACCTTAATTTGGAGAAAATTCGTTTCTATATCTTTATTGACTTTTCTGATAATTTTGCTACTAATATAGATTCTATTGTGTTTAATTCTAAAATCTGTTGGAAAGTTAAGAAGCTCTTGATGGAGGATTAGAAATACCATAGAATCTCCTAGTATTTTCATCGTATGAATTTTCATCACCAAAAAATTTGTTCATGTTTTCTTAATATGTTCTTCTCATTTAAAATTCATTTCCTTCTTAGGTTTGATACTATTAACCTTTTAATTGGAGTTCTGCAGAATGTCTTAAGATTGATGACTTATTTGGCTGTTTAAACTACTCAAGAGTTTGATTATAATAAAGAGGATTTTCTTATTTTTCGTTTTCTTTTTAATTTCCTTGAAAAGATGCTCGTAAGTTTTATCTTGAATTTGGTTAGAAATAATTTTGCTATACACTATGCGTTAAACCTTAGCTCTATCGACTATATTATTAGCCTGACTCATTTTACTAATAAAATTGCTATTGAATCATTTATTTTTACTATTGTTCTTCACTACCTCGCTAGTCAAAATTTTTGTAATATTAATCTGTATTTTAAAAATATTATTAAATAGGTTTGCTTTCTTCGTTTTTTAATGTATGCAATTATTCTTGCGTATTATTAGGTTTCTAAAGTATGGAATCATAAAATTATTATCTTTTCTTTCTCTCATCTGATTATAATTAAAATCATTAGCCTAGCATTTATTTATCTGCTTATTTTTCCAACTAATAAAACTAATTAGCTTATTAAATTTTTTAAGATTATTCTTCTTGCATTTGCTTATTAATCATTTGCAAATTTTCTCTTAGTTTTTGTTTTTAAATAATTTCATTTTGGGTTTACTGTAATAGTTACTGATTAGCAATTTAGCTAAGCTATTTTTCCTATTATATTAATTGCTAATCCTTTTCTTGAATTTGGATGAATTATTATAAGTTTACCTATCCAAACATCTATTTCATTTAGTATTCTTTTTACTTTTTCTACTCTTGCTCTAGTAAATAATATTTCTGCTTTAGCTCATTCTATTGAGCTTCCATCTCTTTTAAACGTTTCTATTGCTAAAATTAAAGATCATTTCATTTTTATTACTCAGCTAGCTGTTAAGCATATGCTAGCTGCCTTTACTTTTAAGTCAATAAATCCGTAAATTCCGAATATGGTTTTAGACTAGCATAGTAAGGCTGCTAAGTTTAAGTTGGAATTGTTTAGGGTTAGTTAGAGAAATAAGGATTTTATTGAAGTTACTGTTACATTTTTAATTTATTAATTTCAATTAGCTTTAAAAATATTTCCGTTCTAGAATCTTCTAATAGTCTATCTTTACTTTCTAATTTGCTTTATTTATTTAATACTAGAGAAATTAAAATTTAATAGCTAATCATTACAAGTAACATTATATTTCCGTGTCCTTGCTTTAATTCTATTTAGTTAAACTTTATTCCTTTTCTAAATTTTAATTTAATATTATGAAATTTAGTAACTTTAACAAGAGAAAAGCTTAAGATTATAGTAATTAATGTTTCAAATAGAGACTGTAAATTTAATGAAAACGTATAGAGACTTAAATATTTAGCTTGCTTTGATATATTTGGGAGTAACATCATTTAACTTTTAATTGGTGAAATATAGCTTATACAAGCATAGTCTTCTTAAATTTTAATAGGTATTTATTTTATTGTAATGCATTACGCTTTTTATAAAGGTATATTGAAAGAATGAGTCTAGCTTTAATGAAAAAATGAATAAAGGTTTAGTGAACAGAACTCAACTACTCCTTTATTTTAAGAAGTAATGTCACTTGTTCCGTTCTTTTAAAGGTTCAGTCTCACCTTCCTCACCCTGATTTCTTTATTTTATTCACATCAAAATCTTGCACGATGGTTCCCCAAATTTCAATTGAATTGATCCTTGTTTGGTCGTTTCCTTTGTTCTTTTCGAAGAATAAAGTAAGAAAGTTTACAGTTTAAAATTTAACATATTTAAGTTCAGCCTTGTTTCCATTTGTTTCTAAATTTGATATTTCTTAAGTGCAAGTCAACTTTTCAGTATCTTCAAATCCCATTCCAAATTAATTAACATATAGTTTGAGTAATTTAGGAGCTTAATCAGTTTAAGGTGCTGTTATAATAATGTGCTTTATTCTTACTTACTGAGTAAATTAGATATTTATTAGTAGCTAGGGATCATCTTCATCTGAGATAACACAGAAAGAATCGTCTCTTATCATTTCTAAAATGTTTGTCAATGGTAAAATGGAGTTTAGAACTTCGGAGTTTTTCATATCAATGCTAGTGTTTAATAGTGTTACTTAGCTAGATTGTACAGGCATAGGTATCTGTGATTAAGGATCTCGACAAGACACCATTTATTAAATTAAATAAAAAGCACTGAAGTATCTTTAAATAGTAGCTTAAGAATTATTTCATTTAAATTATATAATAATTTTCTTTAACTTATTCTCCTTCCATTTCTTTCTATAATCAACTATGAACTATTCTGATATATCATTACCATTCTCTTTAACTTCATTTAATTAAGAATAAATTCCTTTAAACTCTTTAAATTGTACCATTACTTATCTGAAATTCTATCTTTTTCTAGAAAAAGAAATTATAATAGGTTAGATATAATGAATGAATCTACCAAAGTAGATATCTGTATACTCTTTTAAAATATAATGGAAATCAGAAATAGTAATTTATATTAGATTGAACTATATAGCATACTTTAAATATATTTAACTATTAATCTTACTATCTATAAAGAAGTCACATAATAGCTATAGATGCAGCTTCCTTAACTCGAATTATCCTTTGCTTCACTTTTGTTTCTTTATGGTTTTATTATAAGCTGAGTAATAGAATGTATTGCATCTAGCTGCTTGTTATTGAAATTAACAAATATAAAAAGTAAATTAAAAATGATAATAAAGAATCTTTTCTTTCATAGATTTTCAAATAATAAAAACTCAAAGGAACAAATTACAAGATATACTTAACCTGATTATATTAAAATGGAAAAGTCTAATTCTGAATAAGAGTTGAGCAATGATAATGAAGATAAAGATTAAGAAAATGCAAAGAATCGTAAAAAAAGAAGACTTTTGTTTATAATTATTTTGATTAATGTAATATTCTTCTTAATTTCTATGTACGATTTTTGGAACAATTAGAAATTAGACTTAAAATATCAGGTTCAGTACTAAGAATAGGATTACCAAAGAAAATTTAATTCAAAAACAGTAAATTATGATTAGAAAAATGACGATTTACAGGATAAACAAATAATAAGTAACTTGCACTCTGCTTATATATTTACCAAAGTTATTTAACTTCTAATTCATTTAATTTTTATTATGATTGTAGTTGTAATCATTTTTAAGAAAATTAAGCTAAAGATTTAAGCTTTTTTGGTAAATTTTTATTTTAGTGATGCCAAATAGTAATCTTTCTATTTCAAATATGTGCTTTAAGTTTTTTGACTCTAAAAATTTTACAGACTGAGAAGAATATTTAAATTATTAACATTAAGTAAGAGTCTAATTCATCTATAGTAATTTAGAAACTGCCTGTGCTCTTTTTTATTTCTTATTTTCCATTTACATTTGCAAGGTAAGTGGATGTCAAAATAAAGTTATGAATCAAGATGTTTCAAAAGATAAAAACTAAAACTAAATAAAGAGTTAAATTGAAATAAATTGGATATAAAGCATAGCATTTTATTAATTAAGCCAGTAGTAGTTATTTTAAATACTTCATTCATTAAATGTTCATAAGTTAATACTTTAAAACTATGTGGCTCCTTTTTTAAAGTTATAATTATATTAGGCTAAATTTTAGCTAGATAACTTTATTAGTAATCAAAATTTAAATTTTATGCCATTTTTATTATTTAGTTTTATCGCTTTTAACAGAATCATTTATAAAATAGCAACTAGGTAAATTAAAAATTATAAGCTTAAGATAAAAATAAGTTAGCTATTTAAATTAAAAAGATAACTACCACTGTTCTATAACCTATTCATTTAAATATAAGGATTTCAAATAAATGGATGAAATTATAATTAAATAATCGTCATTTATAACTGAACTTGCATTGAGATAACTCATAATTGGCAAATTTTCGCTATAAATAAAATTAAAATTTTATTTAATTCTTAATTTACTTTATTGAGATAAATAGGAAATATATTTATTTTATTTCGATTTTTTAATTATTTTTCCTTTAAAATAAAAAGAGAATATAAAAACTTTACTAAATGGAATAGAAAAAGAAGATAAATAAATAAATAAGTAGAAAGTTTGTCTACAAAAAAAGAAAAAATATTCTTTTAGTTAAAGTTATGCTAGTAACTAAGAATCTAAAGCATTAAAGTAATAGAAGCATTTATAAATTATTTATGCTTATAAGTTATTTTTTTATTTATCTAGATAAAATAATTACTAAAAAAAGTGTTTTCAAATATTTATTTTTAGCATAAATTAAGGCCACTACACAAATAATATACTTCATTGCCCTTTTTATTTTTTAACTTTATTTAATGCAATGTAAATTCCATTCTGATAATATTATTTCATAAATTTGCAAATAAATTGGGATTATAGAGAAGGAAGATAAGCTGAAAAGCATAGAAATATCAAATTTTTTACCATATATTTAAATTTCTTACTTTTAATTTGTGAGATTATCTTTAGTTTTTTAATATTCGCAATAGAACTTTTATGATAAAAGAATGAAAAATGTTTGATATTAGCATTTGCTTGATTAACTAAGAAGTGCTACTTTTGTCATTAGTTCTGCTGCTTTGCGTAAATTTGGATATTTTATTTGATATTAAAGCTTCTTAGTAATTCTGTAAGATCTTATTTCATATTAAAGAATGCAAAATTAAATATGATTAGCTCTTTTACACTCAATCCATATTTTAAATATTCAACAAAATGATATTTCTAATCAACTTGCAAAATTTGCTTAATTTATAGTTAATTTAAGGTAAAATAATCTTAGAATTTAAACTTAACAAGCAAAGAAATTAATTTGTAATATATTAAAATGTATAATAAAAGGATAATTAGATTTTGCTTAGACCATGTATTGAGGAAATATTACACAGTAGAAACGATGATACTATAAAAGGCAAAGCTTTTGCATGCATTATATGATTGATAGAATAGGAAATTATAATAACATGTTCTTTATTATCGATCTATAGAAGTTTAAAGTAGCACATGCTTCCATGCAATTTATTTAATTCATTTTATTAACTTTGATGGCTACTTCTTGATTTCTTTATTCTTTAAATTTTCATAAAGGTATAACTTATAACAGTACACTTACAAAAGTTTTTCGTTGTGAAACAACTATCTTCACTAGAAAAGTCAATAATGCAGATATAGATTCTCAAGCTTTAAAAATATGTTTTAATATATTTTTATTTACTAAGTAAATAAAAATAATGTACTAAAGATTAAATATACACTTTGGTAGCTTCAAAATATTAAAAAGAAAAGGCTAAATAAACATCAATATAATTACCTTTATAGGTTTGAATAGTGTATATTTTAACTTTCTATCTTATATGGAATTTTCTAAAGGGAATTTCTCATTAACAGATATATAAGTAGAGATTTTATTAATCTCAAATAATAATTTAGTATAAATCAAGTGCTTTTTAAGTATATTTGCTTATTCTCTTTATAGAATAAACAACTTTATATTTATAAAATCTCAGGCTTTTTATTTTTTTACTTTAAGCTGCTAGAATGGATAGAATCTTAAAGTTGGTGAATCAAAAAATCGATTTAAAAATCTGCACATATGAGATAGTGATAATAATCCTTAGATAATTGATTATATGATATAGAGGGCTAATATACATTGTAATAAAGAATTTTCTTATAAATTATAATGCAATATTATAAATAAAAGGCAAATTAATTAAGAAATCTTTAATTCATGTATTTCAAAGAAACATCTTACTGGTCTAAGACTTCATTTAAGAACTTAAAATTGGCATCACTATTGAAAGTAAGATGCGCTTCATAAGAACTTTAAAAGGTTTTTTAAATAATTAATTAGCATTGTAGTGTACTGATTAACTGATATAAAGATAAGAAAGTTTTAAAAGGTATTAGCAACCTCTTATCTAACAATTAAAAAATAGTGGATTGGACAGCAAAGATTACTAAACAAGCGTGCTAAAAAATTTTAATAGAAGGAAGTGCTGGATTATTACTTTTACATGTATTATAATATTTAAATGAAGCTTTAGTATAACTCCATTAATATTTAAAGAATTCAATTATAAATAAACTTTAATCTGCTAATTATAAATGTTTAAATAACTTATTTATTATAATTAAACTTCACTGTAAATAAAATGAAGGAAATGCGCAGTAATTATAATCACAACTGAACTTATGAGGAAGACAAATATATAATAGAATATCTGGAAAACAGTCCAATTGTTATCTGAACTTAATTTGCTTAGATTCTCAACAATGTGGTGAACAAGGGGAAGCAGATAAAACACTTCAAATAAATTAAACGAAGATGAATTAAAGTGCTACAACCTACTTTAATGAATTAATGGACAAGACTTTAGGCACTTAAATTTTGTGACTAAGCTCGATTGAATTCGCATTTAGGAAGAAAATTCTTGAACAAGATGAAATGGGAATTTCCTGGCTATACATTCAAAATGTTAAACTTCAAGTTGAAATAGTTAAACAAATTAAAGCAGCCACAGTTTATCTTATAACATACTTATATCAAGTAAAGATAAAATCCAAATACTAACGAACATGACCTGGATATACTAACTCAACAACTAGAGAAAAGATATAATGTAGAAGATAGTGAGAAGAATGCTTTTTATTATATAGGCAAAAATGAAAATTGAAACTCGTATAATTGGACATTTTTTATCAAGATTTCCTTTTAATATAATAATTTAGAATATTTTAATTTCAAAGAACACTCATAACTTATTAAAACATTATCATTTTAAAATTATTTGATATAATTTTATCAGCCAAAAGCTATAAATAATACCTCTTGAGAGTTTCTCAATTACATATACGATTCTAGTCAAGAACTTTCTGCCTAATTAGAACTCCTAATAATGAAATATAATATTTATTTTATTTTTGGCTGTTATAACTTCTTCTACTTCAACAAGATTGTTTGTTTGTTTAATTTTTCGAATTATATAAACAATGCAAATCTCATGTATTTTTCTTTATATTCTCAAATTTTACTAATTTCAATTAACTATATAAACCCCTTCAGCTAATAGATAAAAGCTATTTATCTGTAACTTATCACCACTTTTGATTTAAAATAATTGCTCATTCTTTTTTAAACTGGC
Organism: Loxodes magnus; assembly: GCA_946699065.1. Lineage (NCBI taxonomy): Eukaryota > Ciliophora > Karyorelictea > Loxodida > Loxodidae > Loxodes > Loxodes magnus. Next base: position 1,327,530 of record CAMPDV010000006.1, on the reverse strand, counting down.
TATTAATTTACCTGTTTCTAACTTAATTCTTCTTATGGTTCAGTTTTATAATAATCTGATTAAATCATTGTAGTAATTACATATTTTATTAAATCTAAAGGTTATGAAATGCTAAATATTAATTGTCTACATATAATTAGGAAATCCCTTTTAATGCTATTTAATTAATTTAAGTTCATTATTTTTACTAGAAAAAGTCAACTTCATAGAATATTTGCTTCCTTTGCTATGCTAAAGCTTTACTTTATTTATCTCATTTAACTTTAAGTCATTTTCTAAACTTACTTTAGTAACTAAAGATCTTTAAAATATAAAGGGCAAAATAAAGAAAGTCGATTTTTAAAAAATAATTACCATTAAAGAGAGAAGAAAGGAATTAAAAAGTGCATAAGAAAGTAAATAAATTACAGGTTAATTATAGCAGTCAAAATGCTTATTAATTAGATATTTAGCTTTGTATAATTATTTTACATTGCAAAGCAATGTAGAAGTCTACTCTTATTTGTTCTAAGCTTCTTTATTGTTTTAATGAGATAAATGTAATTAAAAGAAGTTTATAGGTAACTGTACTGTCTTTTTACTGTAATTAGAATATTTAATTTAAAGAAGTTATTAGAATAGAAAAGATAAATAAACTTAGATTTACTTGCTAAATATTTGCTTCTATATTACATTAGAGATTATTAGCTGGGCTAATATAATAGTATTATTAAAAAGGGTTAAAATCTAATTGTTTTAGCATTTTAGAATATATAATTGCAAATAGCTATCTGTTAATAAATATTATATTATACTGGGAAATTTGAGTCATAAAGAAGGAAATCTTTGCAGCTTAAATTTAATTATTATCCTTGCGTAAATCTATTAATTGAATAGCAGCTATAATAGTTATCTGCTTCATTATTCAATTTTCTCTTTAAAAAAAGATAAATATAGTAGTTTTGGCTCCTAAAAGAGGGTAAAAAATAATTTGATGTGCTAAAAAAGGGAAAAGATGAAATAATGATTATGATGCTTATTTTAAATAGCTATATTAAGACTAGCAAAGTATTTATTAGAATTAACAGTAATATGATACTAACTGATATACATCTCTTAATTTATAGATATTAATAGAAGAATAAGTTATAGCATAGCATGTATTTAGTTATATAAGCATAAATATCAAATTGTAGTAGTTAGGTTCTTAAATATATTTATTATATTTATTAATTTTATAAGTTTGCTTAGAAATAAGAGGCTGCTTATAGGCTAGTTAGACAAATAAGTTGTTTATCAGATAATAAATCTTTGTTAGTAAGGTATTATAACTAATATTATCCTTTAGGCCTATTTAAAAGTAACTAACGGATTTAGCAAAAGATAAATTGAAAATTATTAGATTAATATATAAAAAATGGGAAAAAAGCGTCGTAGAAATGATAAAAACAATAAGAAAAATAAAAATAAAGAATAATTTAAGAACGAAGAAGGATAAAATTATGTTTAAAAGAAATAGAAATGAAGTGATTGATAATACAAGAATGAATTCTTGGAAAGTTATTATAGCGTACAGTTCAAGGATTTATTAACTTAATAAGAATTGGAATCTATGTTTTAGTATATGAAGAAGAAACTTCCAACTACTTTTAGAATAAATAGAAATATAAGTCATCTTTAAAATATATAAGCTAAAATTAATTAATGGAGTGATGTTATCAAACCAGTTGAATAATGTCCATTAGTTTACTAGCTTGAAAGTTTAGATAGAGTTACGTTAAAAAAGTCAGAAAATTATAAAGAATTACATGAATGAATAAAGTAAGCAAATGAAACTGGAATAATAACAAGATAGGAAATTGTATCAATGCTGCCTATTATTTTCTTAGACATATAAGATAACTAAAGAATATTAGATGTATGTGCTGCTCCTGGAAGCAAAACAGCTTAAATGATTGAGTCAAAATCAAATTTATCAATAATAGCAAACGATGCGGACTATAAAAGAGCATTTATGCTTATTCACTAATTACATAGACTCGACACCTCTGGAACTATGACAATTCAACATGAAGGTTAAGATCTTACGTTTCCTTAAGAATTCTTTGATAGAGTTCTTTGTGATGTTCCTTGCACTGGAGATGGTGCTATTAGAAAGCTTCCCATAAAATGGTCAAACTGAAGCTTTAAACCAGCATACTCAATTCATAAAATTTAAATGAGCTTATTAAAAAGAGCCTTATTTTGCTGTAAAATTGGTGGATTGGTAATCTATAGTACTTGCTCTTTAAATCCTGTTGAAAATGAAGCAATTATATGATAGATGTGAAAAGAATATGGCCAGTATTTCGAGGTAGTAGATCTGAGATAAATTTGTAAAGACTTAATGCCATAACTAAAATATAGAGAAGGAATAACTACATGGAAAATTTTTGATAAGAAATAAGGATATATTAATGCAAATGAAAAATTTTGGGAAAAAAATAATTCCATTTCTGCAGGTATTTTTCCTCCTAAACAAAACGATTAATCTGACATACTTAAGAGAACTATCAGAATCTTACCAATGGACTAAAATACAGGAGGATTTTATATTTCTTTACTAAGAAAAACAAGTTTAATGCCATAAATACCTTTAACTGGTGCTTATTCGAAAAATTTTTAAGATCAATCTCCATATATGCAGCTAAAACAAGATAGTCCTGAAGTTTAATGAATAATTGATTTTTACTAGCTTGAAAATTTCCCTATCCACAGACTCTTTACTTGTTGTACTCAAAAGTTGAAAAATATAGTAATAATAAAAGAAGATTTATACCAAATTTGAAAATAGATTTAAGAAGATCCTAAAATAAAAATTAATCTTTTGAATATGGGAGTTAAATTATTCGCAAAGGAAAAGATTAAAGGATATAGAATATGTTAAGACGGTATAATGCAAATCCTGCCCTTTATGTAAAAATCTTCAAGAATCATTAGATTAAATAATAAAGAAGCTGAAGAGTTTTTGTTCTGAACTATACTTCTCAAAAAAAGCCTGAGTATAGAAGACTTATCTCAAAACGAAATACTTAATAACTTAAGAGAAAATATTTAATCCTTAGAAAATGGATCTGTTGTTTTTGAATGCTCAGCATTGGCAGAAATTTTTGTAGTGAATAAATTCGATAAATTCTTGAGATGCATGGTAAATGAAGAAGAAATTGAAGGTGCGAAAATAAGACACAACAAATTTGAGTGAAATAAAACATTTTACAAACATCTAAATAATTAATTCTTATATACAGATATAACCATTTCCCATTTATAGCTTGTAGTCTAATTAAGTAAATATCCTTATTAATAGCTAACTAGATTCTCAAAGTTATTCTTTATATCAGTTATAGTAATATCATTAATTTAAGTAGCTTATTCTAAAATAAGCTCTATAGAGAATAGATTAATTATAAAATTTTCTTTAAATTAAGCAACTAGAAATAGCAAAAAATGTAATTACTATGAAGCTTTATTATCTTTTATAAATTTAACCATTTAATAATTAAACAGAAAGTCATATCCCTGGTAATAAGAATTAATTCACTTAAAAGATGAAATAACTTTAGAAGCTAAATATAATTATAGACACTATCCTTTGAAAAAGAATATAACAATATTAACTGAGAGTTCCTAGTTTAACTTATTTAAATAAATAATTTCATTTAAACTAATTAATTAATCTTAATTAATAATCTCATTAGATAGCTTTTATTTTAAGTTTACTTTAATCTTCTTTTTAAGTCTTTTCGAAGTAGATTAAGCTTATTATATATCCTCTAGGCTTCTATTTTAATACTAAACTACAAGAATGTAGTAAATGTATCTGATTATTTTAATTTAAATTCTAATAATAGTTATTTAAGTGCTGCTGGGATATAACTTTTAATTGGATAAGCAAAAGTTTGCTTAGTTAAGAAAAAGCTTAAAATTTAAAATAGGTATTTTAATATTCTAAAATAACTTCATTTAGACTAAAAATAGTTATAAATATTAACTATTTTTTCAGGTATTTTAAATTTAAAAACAACAAAGCATTTAAAGCAAAGCACTGAATGTTTCTCTAGTGTTAATTTTATAAAGAAGCATACATATAAAATGAATTCAAATGTCTAAATCAGTTATGCAATTATTTAATATTTATCTTAATTTTACTCTTGAAAGAGCAAGCTTCTTTAATTACAAATTCACTGATATAAATAGGAAATTAAGTTTTTATTTAATGATAGCAGATTAATCATTAATTTAATGCATTTAATTCTTCAGAATACTTGAAAATTAAGTAAAAGAAAAGATTGAAAATAGGATTTTTTCTTAAATTTCAACAAGAAATAAAGATAATAATCTTAAAGTTAAGTAAGTAAATGATGGATATTTTGCTATTGTATTCAATTTTTATATTAAGTGGCTACTATATCTAAGCTTTTCATTATTTTAAAGATAAATGCTAAAATTAGAAGCTATTTACTAAATTATATCATAGCCCTCTTAGTAATTTGTAAGGTTAGCTATCATCAAATATAGTATGAAATATACAATTATAGCAATCAATTGATGCCTTTATAAGGAATTTATAGTCCAGAGGTATATTAGCTTAATTGTTGCTATTTTGGATAAAGTTTTAATATTAACTGCTTTTTTATTTTCTATTAAGATCTGTTCAAGCTAAGCTAAGAAAGTTGATAATATTTATAAAGATATTAAAACATCCTAAGGAGAAATCTCTATAATTGAATCTAAATAAGCTCCATCAAATAAAAATAGTAAATGATCATAATCAAGGAAATATACTGAGAATAGAGTATGAAAATAGAAATAAAGCTAACTAAGAATGCAATTAATAATTAAGTATAATTATTGGATTTAATTCAACGCTTAAGTATTTTTATTCTAGGAAGGGTTGCATTGCTTGCAGTACACTTTCTTTTAAGTTTTTAATTTTAGATGATAGGGTATTATATAAACAGCTTTTTGATATAAATTGATTTGCTTACATAACTTAATCATTTCTTATTTGTGATAAACAGCAAAGGGATAATAGAATACACTTCTTATAATTAATTTTAGAGCAAAAATTGATTGCAAGAGTATTTAAATGCATATAGCCATGCTCAATTATAATAGCTCTTTACTCTTACCAAAAGCTTAGAGAGTTAAAATATATAGTAGAATAAAGTTTAATTAAGCAAAGAATTGAAGTATGTAAAGAGATTGGTAATGAGTGTTACAAGAAGGGTAAAATGAAATGATTCTTTTATTAATTAAATTATATTGTTGAGAGCTTTTGAAAAGAACGTTTAAAATTATTTACGGATTTAAAGTATTATTAATTTGAAAGGCTTTAAAAGGTGTTTAATCCTTTTTACTAATAAATTTAAAATGTCTGTTTGGAAGCAACTCTAGCAAGGAAAGGAAAAAGTAGTTCCTGCAAAACTGTTTAAAAATTCTATAAAGGGAGCTTAACTTGAAAGTAAGGATTTTTTAATATATAGAGAACGCTGAGTAAAATGAAGCAGAGTGTCTTAAAAACAATGTTTTATATTCTGATCCAGTATTTATGCCAGATAAGAAATGCCTTTGTGAAGATTGGGTTCTTCTTCACCCAAATAAGGCAAATAAATGGAGAAATTACGAATGGAAAAGAATAAGCGAAATTTATAAAGGCCAATAGATAGCAGTTTTTGAAGGCATCGATCCAAATGATATTTTGTAAGGAGGATTGGGTGATTGCTGGCTTCTATCTGCTTTATCTGCAGTTGCTGAATTTGATTACAGAATTAAAGCCTTGTTTGTAACTAAAAATGTTTCAAAAGTTGGTGTTTATGAAGTAAGAATATGCGATATGGGTATCTGGAGAAATATAGTTATTGATGATTTTATTCCAGTTCATCCAAACAGCAATAAGATAACCTTTTCCGGTCCAAGACTTGAACATGGAATAAGTGAATAATGGGTTGTGCTAATGGAAAAAGCCTGGGCTAAAGTTTATGGTAGCTATTAAAAATTAGAAGGAGGATTCACCAAAAACTCTTTAACTGATTTAACAGGAGCACCTGTCGATGTAATAGAAACAAGTAACCCTATTTTATGGGAAAATGTCTTGTTTGGCGACAAAAAAAAATATATTATGTGCTGCTCTTCTTTAGGATCATAATCAGCTTAGGATTAAGTAGATGAATTAGGACTAGTAGCCCTCCATGCTTATTCTTTAATTGATGTAAAAGAAGTAACATATTAGGGATAAATAGTTAAACTTGTGCATCTACGTAATCCATGGGGAATGAAAGAATGGTAAGGAGCTTGGGGTGATAATGATACAAGATGGACTCCAGAACTCAAAAAAGAATGCAATTGGATTGCTGCAGACGATGGCTCTTTTTGGATGTGTTTGGAAGATTTTGCCACGAAATTTTCAGAGGTTTCAATCTGTAAAATGCATGATGACTATTTGACTACATGTAGATATGTAGGAGGGGCCAGAAGAGAAAATTTAATAAGAGTTAATTTTGAGAAAACAGCAAACGCATATATCTCAGTTTGCCAAAGAGACAAACGTCATTATTCTGCTTCTTATGAATATAGTACAATAAGACTTATCTTGGTAAGGGAATAAGGCAATGAACTAGTTTTCATAGCAGGAAGAACATTCTTTTATGAAAGAGATGGATGGATTTAGTTTAAAGCTTAATAAGGATCATATTTATGTTACGTGGAAATTGAGTCTGGAAAAAAATTTGGATTCTAAGTTTACTCAAAATCTAAATCCGAATTTGATGAACTTTCTGATGATGTTAATCAAGTCTTTTTGAATAGATGCTATAATATCGAGCTTGCAAATAGACCTGGTGAAGGACAAAGTACATTAATCGGACCAGATATGCGATTCTACACTGGAGCTCGTTGTGGTAGCAACGAGAGAGATTAAAACTATGAAGGATTTTTATATGACATAATTGAGAATAAAAATACTGAAGGAAAATCTATTTGGGTCAAAATAATTCATAAAAGTTTTGATAACCTTGCTTTGGTTCCTCCTTTTTAGGGACATGATTATGAAGTTACTGTAAAACCAGGCCAAATTGTTACTATTGTTAAGAAGCAGATTGACTTATATAAAGGATTTGATTTGACTTTGATATTTAAGAAAAAAATAGAATGAGACATAAACTTTTACAATTTACTTAAAATATCAATAAAATAATTACTATTTTATTCTAATATAAACTCATAAAATAAAACCATCTTTTATGCTACTGTTTGAATTTCTTTTACTTTTTTCAAAAAACTCTTTCATTATTATTTTTATCCTTTATAATATCAACAAATTTTTAGTATTTGTTTTAAATTATTTGACTATATATAGTAATTAATAGTAGTTCATTGATGATTATTATATGATTTCCATTTATTTAAACTTTACCAAAAAATCCACATTATTATTAAAGTTTATTTATATGGCCTTGCATCTTTTTGAATTAATTCTATTTATAGCATTACAAATCTGCTATTTTATACTAAAATTATGTCACTAAATTTAGTAGATTTCGGATATTTTAGATATCATAGCTAGACTTTATTATTTTAAATTATAAACTAGTGTAGGACTAATTTAGCTTTATCTCTAGAACAAATACACTGGTTAATGAACTTAAGTAGTATATTAAGAAGGATACTACTTAAAATAAAAGATAATAGAGTTTCTTACTTAAAAAATGTAAAAGTTAACTTTAGCTCTTATATTATTATCATATATATTTTTATTGAAAGTAAGAAATTTCCTTCTTATAGTTATTTTACTTATTTTCTATAAGCAAAAATTTCTTTAAATTATTATTTAATCATTTACTATTTTCAAGCCAAGCTAAATCTCAAGATCCTAATTACCTTCACGATCTATTATCTTTGCTTTATGTATTTTTAGCTTTAAATTAAATTTAGAAGACTATTTAAAAAAAGAAATTTGAAATCTATTTGCATTAATTTTCAAGTTCATAATCATCATTAAATATTTTATTTTATTAAGTTTGATTTAATATATTAAGCTTTAATATGCTTATATTTTAATTAGTAAAGTTATATAATTTTAGCTTTAATATTAATAATTTAGTTTGCTTAGTCTTGCTTCCTTTCTTATCTATGTAGATACTAAAGGAACTATTTATCTTTTATTATATTTAATTCTCATTTTTAATTAGTTTAGTTAATTATTATTTTTTTGGATATTTGTAATTAACAATCTCATAAAATTTACCTTTATATATTTGGATTTTCTTAGAAAGGTTTTAAACATAAATTTAAGTTGAAATAGTAAAATAAGAAATATAATTAAAGAATATAACTAAAATCCTTAGCATTTAACTTATTTCTTCATTAATTAAAATTATTACTTCTAAATTTAATTATGTCATTTATTATAACTTTCAGAATTTAGTAAATCCTAGTTCTCACCGTGCTGACGTCTCTGAATAGCCTATTAATGGATATAAAGAGGGAATTCTGCTGATTAGTTTCTGCAAACAGAAACATCCATATGTATCGAATGAATACTCCATAATCATAAATTTCAAGCCCTTACCAAAGCCGAATAATTTCCATATACATTTTTTTTCAAGATTTTGGATCCAAGCAGAAAACTCTTTTAGGATTGGAGATATAATAGAGCAGTTAAAAATTAAATCTCCAGTTATTCCTTTATTTATATACTTTTTAACTTTAAATTTATGAAAATAATAATACTTAATAATTCCAAATGCTACTTATTGCTAAGAAGGCAATATTTAAACGATAAATTAAAAGGTATTTTATTATTTAAGAGTTTAACTTTAATAATTTACTCTAAAACCTATTTCAACTATAATCTAACTAGACTTGCTAGCTTAGTAATTAAATTAATTTCTTTAGTTTTGTACTTGAACAAGACTATCAATTGATATAGATAACGAGGATTTACTTTTTATTTAAAATAACTAATTTATTTATATGAAGGTTTTTAAGTATTTCTGTACTAGACAGAAATCATTTAACTTGATTATTATTTAGAAATTAAATGCTAAGATGACTTTAATAAATTTAGCAAGAGATATTAGGGATTTACTTATCATTCATTTTGGCTGCTTTAAATAAGGAATAATTAGAAACTTAATAAGAATAAGAATTATTTAACTTATGAAAGTAATTTAAGGAGCAATATCTTCGTACTTTCCATGAAATTTGCAACTTTCAGTAGAAAAGCCTTTACTTAATAAGAAGTCACAAAATTTACAATGTCTGTAATGCATAAAATATTACCTGTCTTTTTAAAAAGAAAGATAACTACTAGAATACTTCAATTTTTCATTATTTCTTTAGATTTTATCCATTTTTTCATTATTTAATTACTTTATAACTTGTTATGATTTCTAAAAGATAGGAGATTTTGATCTAGATCTCTATAGTCTTTTATTATTTTCTTTTTAAATTTCTTCAGTTTCACTGTCACTCATATATAATAGCTTTTAACTAGAATTTCTATAATTAAGATTTTTTAATGGACTATTCTAACTTTCATCTGATTATTTAGAAGAATTTAATAGCTATTTAAGTTTTAGCTTTAGTTTTTCATTTTCTTGCTTTAATAAGTTATTTTTTAAAAGCAAGCTACTTTCAAGTATATTTTAATTTTGAATATATATTTCTCTTATATCTAATGGATAAATATATTTCTCTTTTTGAAATTATTATTACATCATATCTTTATTTTCTTTATAGTAATCATTTTACCTTTCTTTCTGAAATCCTTGGCTGAAGTTTATTTTTTCTTTATTTTAAAGTTCTCTTTAGGTATAACCTAATTTAATATGTCCATCAACCTTATTAGTTTGCTTTTAATTTTTATTATTTTAGCTTGCAAAATAAGAATTAACTTTTTCAGAAACTCTTTAATTAAAATTATCAAAATCTTCGCTTCTTTATTTTAGTTTTTATTCTTATTATCGTTTTTATTTATCTTTATAAATACTGATATAGGGCTTTTGCGATGCTTTCGCTTAATATTTAAGTGTATTAATATCTTAGATATGAGGCTTTTAATTTGCATTTATTTTTTATTATGCTTTAAATCCTTTCTTTTATGAACTTTTGATTTCCTATTCCATATCTTAATTGTCAAAGCTTTATTATCAAACATTTTTATCATAAAATTTTTAAATTAATTTTCTATTTTTACTTTTCAATAAGTCAATATCCTCATATAGCTATTCTATTTCTTTTTCTACTGCATTTCTTTTCTTTATTTGGTAAGTTTAGAAATTTTTATCGTTTTCACTTTTTAGCTCTGTTGATTATAAATTGGAGTAACTCTAAAGCTAATTAGATTACTTTTAATAGCGTTCTCTATTAAATGTATCTTTAGAAATGCTTCTATATTTAAGTTCTTTTTATTAAACTTCAGCAAAATGTTCTTATTATTGTTTTGATGAATCTATGCTTTAAATTTAAATAGATTGCTATTTTTCCTAATGATCTGATAGTTTTCTTTAGCAAGATTGACTAGAAAGTATGTTCTTTGAAGACTATTAAAGATTATTATGGTTTTTCTTTTATTAAATGATTTAGATTTTATAAAAGCTATTTTCATTCACTTCTTCAGAATATTAATCAACAGTATCTTGAAATTGCTATGTATCTGTTTTAGAGTCATTGAAGCATTACTCAGTATTTATTATACTTTTAAGTTACGCCTTGAGCTGATATATCTCTTACTTGAGAGCATTACAGTTATGAATCTTAAGGGAATTCATATATGTTTGTAATTGTTTAAACAAAATAAATGCTTAAATTACTATTATCATATCTCATATACTTCTTAATAGAGCTTTAGCAATAAACCTTAAAAGCAAAACTTATTCTAGCTATTCAATTCAAACTAAACTATCAACATATAGCAAATAGTTACACTCTTTCTAGCCTTTAACTCCCAATAATTAGATTATGCAATCATTATTTCCTTTAATGCTATAAAGAATAATTACATTTAATATTCTAGAACTAAAAGCTAGAGTATCTGTAGTTCATTCTAATAGCTCAGGATTATATCTAGTAATTTTAAATAAATATAGCTAGCAATTGAAAGCTTAAAGTATGAATGAACTAATTAACTATTTAGACAGCTTATTTTAATTTTACTTATACCAAATTTAAATGATAGCTGTAATATCTAATTAATTCCTAATTAACTACCAATATTTAATATATTAATACTTTACATTCAAGAAATATCAACTGCTTTATTCAAAAATTAGAACATAGTAGAATTTTTAATTTGCGGAAGACTTATTATTTAAATACCAGACATAAATAGATTAGTGAAAAAAGGAAGTTCAAATTAATAAGGATGAAATAAATTAAGCTTTGTTTAATTTGAAATTATTATCAACTGTAATTTACGTTTTTCTCATAATAGCTTAATCTCTGCTAATGTTTATACAGAATTTATAATATACGCATAATCACATAAAAAGAGAATTAATTTGCTGTACTAAAAATATAAAAACTAAATAAATTAAATAAGCACACTTACTATTGCTGCGATATCTAATAAAATGAAATAGTTTTATTCGTTTTTCGTTTTAATAATCGTTTTGTTATTACTATTTATACTCTGGCTTGGTTGCTCTTAAAATGCAATTGTAAAGAGTGGTTCTACTCTTCGTTTTGTTTACTGCTTTTAACAGTATTGAGTCTGAATAGCATTTCCTTAAAAAAGTTAAGTCATAAGAATAGGCAACAAAGACAAAGAAAAATTAGCATACGATTAAGCTAAAGAAAATAAATTAGAGCAGATAAGATAAACTAAACTTCATAAATTTCATAGCTGAAAGGTAATCAAATAAGTTTCAGGCTAAAAAGCATTAAATCTAAACTTTGAATAATTCAAACGTACTTTTACAATAAAAATCCTCAATATATTTAAAAAATTTTGATAACACTTAATATGTAGGAGAAGTAGGAGTCGGTAATCCTCCTCAATTTTTAGATGTTGTTTTTGACACTGGCTCTACAAACTTTTGGGTAAATTCTAAGTTGTGTTTTGATCTTCCATGTGGACTTCATACTGCATATGATCATACAAAATCTAGAGACTATGAAGAAATTGGTTATTAATTATCAGTGGAATTTGGAACAGGAACAATAGATGGAATCATAAATAAGGATACAGTTACTATTGGAGACATTAAAATTAAAGATCAAGAGTTTGGAGAAATTACAGACGAAAAAGGAGAAGTTTTCTTAGATGGAAAGTTCTCTGGTATACTAGGACTCGCTTTTCCTGAAATGTCTGCATTTGGTTTTGAGCCAGTGTTTGATAGTATGATGTCATAAGATATATTGGGCAAAAATATGTTTGCTTTTTATTTTGCAATAAATGAGTTCGAAGATTCAACACTAACTTTTGGAGGTTATGATAGTGATTTATTTGAAGGTGATATATTTTGAACTGATGTAATAGATAAATACTATTGGCTAATTAAAATTGATGATATTTTATATGATGGTAAAAGTTTAGGTGTATGTCCCTGTAATGCAGCTGTAGATTCAGGCACAAGTTTAATTACAGCTCCTCCAGAAATTATAGACTAAGTATTAGAATATATTTAAGTTGACGAAAGATGTTCGAATTTTCATGAATTGCCAGTGCTTACGTAAGCTATTTTAATAAATTAGATTCATTATATCAGGAAAAAAGTTTTCATTAAAGCCAGAAGAATATATTATTACTGTTAAATACGATGGCACAGAAGAAAATCCATGGGAGCATTCAAATTAATTCTTTATACAAGATTGCAAAGCAGCTATAATGCCACTTGATGTTCCTCCACCTCAGTAAAATTTATTATTTATAGAGGACCACTTTGGGTTTTAGGAGATATATTTTTAATGAAATATTATTCCGTTTATGATAGAGAAAATGATAAAGTAGGCTTGGCTACAGCTAGGAGGTTTTGATTATTTTTTAATATATGCCTAATTGTTTTCTATTATCTTAGAGCTTTCTTTTGTAAAAATTTAAAAAGCAATCAAATAATTATATCAAAATCTCTTATGAAATAACTAAGCGCAGCTTTTAATATAATTAAATGCTTGAAGAATATAAGTTAGCCAAATTTATAAAGCTATGGCTCATGTAAATAATTAATATTTACACTATTAAAGGTTTATATTTCTTAATAATTATGCTTATATGAATTTATATTAGAAAAGTTATATAAATTAATTATAATGTTTAACTATTCTTCACTTAAGCTTAGCTAGAATTTTTGAGATATTTGCATCACAAAACTATCTGTTTTTTTCTATATTTATTTGAATTTTAGCCATGCAATTCTTTATTAGAGTTTTCTTATTTTCATTCATCTAAATTGAATTACTTCTGATTTCTTAATAGTTTTCCTTAAATTGAGGTACACATTCAAAAACTCCGTCAGATTACTAATTTTATTATTGAGGTGAAAACTCTTCAAAATCAAATGAGTTCTATTAATTATTCTCTTCTTAGCTTTATAGTTATGGGTTTTCTTCTTTATTCTACTTCTACTCTTCCTCTGAGTCACTATCTAGCATTTCATAATTAATTGCCTGGTATTCAACATTATCAAAATCTTAATAAGCTTCATTAAAAGATTAATTTTTCTCTATTTCATTTTCGCTTTGTTATTGATCCTTCTCTTCTTTTATTTCCTCTTGAGCAGCTAAATTTTTTTAAACTTGAGTTTAATAATATTCAGCATTTAGTTTGTCAAGTTAGAATTAGACAATCTAATCAACATCTATACCTTATAATTAGTCTTCTAAAAATTTATGTATTATTTCCTCTGGCTACTCTTAATCAATTTCTTCCATTTTATTACTATTAAATTATATATTCAAATGTAATTAGTTCAAAGTCAATCGTATTATAGACAAAAAGTATTAGAAATCATTTAGCAGTAAGAAAACTTAGGTTACTTGCTAGATGATTGTAATAATTTCTTACTACCTCTTTAATACCTAATAAAGCCTACCTTTAATTTTCTATATTTGCCTATCCTATCTAACTTTATATTTTAATGATATTAATTCCTTCATTAACAGTTGCATAATCTTTAGTTTATAAGTTAAAAAAGAGCAATAATAATTACTCTAATATTTATTTCTAAATCATAAAGATTCTATCATTCTTTTAATTAGATATCATGCTATTTACTAAATTTAACGTTAGAAGCGCAAAGCATTTGTTCCTTTTATTACTTTCTTTAATAAATTTAAATTACTTTATTCTGCTTTACTATTATTTGATGTAGAGATTATTAACTAGACTATATATAAAATGGCGCGGTTATTAAATAAATAAGAACTTGCAGCTTTAAATACAAAATTAAATAAATTAAGTCAGATCTGAGTAATAAAAGTATAGAAATCAGTGGAGTTTACTACATCCTTTTCTTTGCAATTATGATACCTAGCCAACTCACTAAAAGCACTTGAGCAAGTCTGATCAAATTCACAGCCTCTTCTAAGCTCTTCAATTGTAAGAATTCCTTTATTTTCCTGAATTATGGAATTACTTGGTCAACTATTTCGAAAGCTTATTAGCAAATTGCTTATTCATTTGTTGAATAAATCTTTTTATAAAACCTTGAACTGACAACATCTAAAATTTAAGACTCAAATTACCTTGAAAGCTGATTTCTTCTTTATTAAGGAACATTAAATTAGTAATTTTATCAATGTTCTCTTAGTCTAAGTGGTAGTCAATACATGTCAGTGCTATAATGAGATCTTATTTTTATACATATTATTTATTATTTCACTTTTTCATCTGCTTTAAAGCATGCTCCAGTTTTTTAGTCTGATGAGGTAGAATTACATTGGTAACTAAATAGTTTTTAATCATAGACTACCATTCATTTATTTAAATCTTATCAAATATTATCTTTTATGCCTTTGGTGAAGTGAAAGAATCTTTTATCTCAGGAACTCTACTAAATATAGGGCTTAATAAAGCTTTTTCAGCAGTTGGTCTTTAATTAGGATTCTATTTAAGCAACTAATCCAAAAATTAAATGAAATCCTGACTTATATGATTAAAACTGTCACGAAAGCTATTTATTATTGACACGTTTTAACTAAAATAAATCTTCAAATCTTCAGCTTTTTCAACATCTTAGAAAGGCTCTCTTTATATAACTAATTATAAAAGAACGATCCCAATAGACCAGATATCTTATTTTATTTCGTTAGTAAAAGATTATTTAGTCTAAGAAATAGCTTCAGGAGCTTAGAACTAAAATAAGGAGATATAGTTTTAGATATTTTTATCTGTTTCGAAACTGTCAATTTATTATACTTACTAGAGTTTAACACAGTTAAGATTCCCTTATCTTGCTAATAAGATGTTTTTAAGGTTGATTCTTTGATGAACTATTTTTTTGTTATTTAGGTAAGCACAAGACTGCAATAATTATCTTGATAGGGATATTAATTCTTCCTCAGTAAACTTCTCTTCATTTTTTTTCCTAACTAGAAATTCATAGTTTAGAGATCCTCCTTCAACAAACTCTAAGATCAAATAAAAGGCATCTTTTTCTTCAAAATATTCAATTATTCTTAGTAATCCTGGATCGTCATACTTTACTAAAGAGTCTAATTACTAGGCTCATTGCTAAGTTTACTGTAATGTGGATTTTATAAATTTTTTTGCTGAATAAATCTTTTTAATAAGCTTTTACTCAACAATAAGTTAAGTTACATCTTCTCTTTACCAAACTTCTTCCAATTCTTCATAATATTCATTAAAAGGCCTTGGATTCTTCGTTATCTTTTTCCTAATTGAATCATTAAGGTTCTAGTCTAAAAAGGGTTTACTTCTTTCATAACAGTTGAAATTGCAAGCTCCCATTTATACGTTTAGGTAAATAATAAGGCTAATGTTATTAAATGATAATATTTAAATATAAGCTACTAATAAAGGGAGTTTTATTTCCCTTTTCTAACCATTATTCATATTATATTTCATCTTCTCCTCAACTTTCTATCTTCTAATCTGTACTTCCTTTACTTGTACAAGGTTTAATATTACTTCATAATAATACAAGCATACAACACAGTTTATTCAAAACTAAAATTGGTTTAACAAGAAAAGACAATTTTCTGGCTAAAAGATTTACTAAGAAAGAGGTCATAAGATGAAGTAGCATATAAATAGAAGTTAGATGCGAAGAATGCGATAATATTAGGAGATAGTCAGGTAAATATAGCTAAATGAGTGATTTAGAATAGTAATAATCTATTTAAAGGCTAATAATATTAACCAGCTATTAACTCTAAATTTATTTAATTTATCATGAAAAAATTCGAACCTGCTAATCTTGAAGAAAATCCAGCTACTTAAGAAGAAATTGAATTGTTAAGGAAAAAATTGAAATAATAAGGATAGGAGCCAGCTTAATGAATATCTGCTCGTTCTCTTTTATTTAGAATGATAGAATATAGTGAAGATATAGAAAAATAACTGTCGTTAGCAAGAAATGAACGTAAAGAACTTATGCTTAGAGTACAATAAAAAGAAACTAAAATTTAGGAGATTTAATTAGCAATGAATGCACTAATGTTTTAATATGAGAGAGTTTAAAGAGATTTTCAAAGAATTTGCTTTAGATATAAATAAGAAATATAAATCAATAATTCTCTTTAGGATTAACTTGATCATTGCTTCACTTAATTAGAAAAAAACAAAGTACGTACAGAAAAACTAGAATAGTAAAGTGAAAGCTTAATTTAAAAATTGAAAAGTAAAAAAGAAGAATGTGATTAGATGCATTTTTAACTTAACAGCAAAGGAGATTTAGTAAACCTATAGTTTAATTAAGAAGCTATTTCGTAATTATCAATGATTATTCTTTCTAAAGAGAAAAGCTTAGATGAAAATACAAAGTTATTTGTTAAATAAACATTTGGACCTCAATTCGCTAATAATTTGGAAAAATATGAAAAAAGAAGAAAAAAACTTTAATTATAACTTGAATAAGCCAGAATGTAAGCAGAAAATTAGAAGCAAAATTATGTAGGATCTTTAAAATACTTAGTTGAGCTTATGGAGTAACACCTTCAATGAGCAGAGCTAATTGAGTAAGAAGAACAATTGTCTCCTAGTCTCTCTATTCTAAAGGAATAAATAAAAATGCATAAAAGTATGTATGCTTCTAACTTTTAGCAATTCAGCAATCAATTTGATGAGTTAATTTAAGATTTAGGATAGGAAATTGAATCGGGTAACGAATTTGAACATTCTGGAAGATAAATGTATGACTCTGGTTTTAATCCTTCACTCTTCAAAACTAAATCTATAATTCCGGAATCTGAAGATAAGAAGTTACTAATAGAAAAGGAAGTGTAAATTTAGTAGCTATAGCAAAGGATTTAAACTATGAAATATGAAATTGAAAATTTACTAGAAAAAGAATCATAATTAGTATTTGCTTAGGCTCAAATAAATGAACTATAAGAAACACTTAGATAATAGAAAGACAATCAAAAAATGATTTAATAAGATTTGCTAAAACTTAAGAATTTGACTAGCGATGCAGTTAAAGAAAACTCTGATTTAAAATACATTATTTAAGATTTAGAATAGAGATCAAGAGGGCACCCAAATTTAAACATAGCTCCTTAAAGTAAAATAACGAATCTTGAAAGTATGAATCCCTTTTTTTAAGACCCATTTAAATAAAATGAAGACTATCAAAATATGGTATTTTATTTGTAATGTATTGCTGCTGCTTACGAAGATCTAGCTACAAATGCAGAAGAAGAAACGCAAAATGATATTGAAGAACAATAAACATAGGAAAGTAATATCTAAGAATTTTAATAAAATCAAGATTTAGAAATATAGCAAAATGAAGAAAATGCTTAGGAAGAAGAAAACACCGAAAAATACAAATTACTTTGATTTAATTGCTATTTAAATTATAAAGCATCTATTGTCCAATAAATACTTACTTCCTTTAATTATTTTATATAAGCCTTGATAATTCGATTATTATCAGCTTTAATGAATCGAAATAATAAATAAAATATTTTCGATTATTAAAGAAACGTCAAAGATTTAAAATGAATTAAGGAAAGTTTTTATTTCACATTGTCTTGAATAACGCTTCTCCATGAATCTATTTTAAATTTGATTCAGCATTATCTGCTTTTTTCTATAGTTGTAAAACAGTAGCCACATCTAGAGGTCTCAAAGGAAAGCTTTTTTTTCTTTTTTCAGCTAAAGTTCTGAGATTAAAATATGATTAAGCATAGTCAGATTACTTTATATGAACATTAAATTCAATTATTGCCAGAAAATTTCTTTCAATTGCATTTATTTCTTTAATACTATAAGCTGTAAAAGCTTTTGCAAAATGTACATTTTCATATGAGTCATCATCCCATACTTTACTAGCTAAAATAAGAGAGCAAAATACTATCTTTTTTCAATTTTTTACGTTTATTTCAACGCCCTAATTAATTAATCTATCTACGTAAATGGGACAAATAACAGAGCATTCCTTCTCCATCTTTGCTCTCATAATGATATTTTTACAGAAATTATAAATTGTCATTTTGTCCGGTTTTTTTGCCTTTTCGGAAACCTCTTCTTCAAAAATTTTGATGAATTCTTAAACTACCATAGGTATTTATACCTATACCTTATCCTTTATTTTTTTCTCTAATGTAGATGCTAAACAATGGCTCATTTCTTCAATATCCATATTAACTAAAGTTGATCGCATCTAATAAGAATCTATAGAAACTCCGCATTCAGGTTTTTTCATATCAAGTACAGGTTTGTCTTCTGATTCTCTAAAAACTTTAGTTTCTTCCTATAATTTATTGGTCTGAGTGTTACTAACTTCTGAAATTTTTTCAAAATCAAAACTTTAAGGAGTCTAATGATTGATTTAAGGAGAAGAAAGAGCAACTGAAGAATGACTTTATTCCATAATTGAGTTTTATTTAGCAGTTTGCTGATAAATTTGGCCTTTTAAAAGTTACACTGATTCAATTAATTCTTTTAGTTGCTCTTTATTTTCAAAAAAATTTTCCTCTAATGAAGGTTAAACATAAGCTGGTATACGTTTTGCAAGAGTTAATGGACTATGCTATTGATTTAAATCTTCTTCATCTTCGCTTATTTAATTTTCAACTTGCGTTTGTTATTAATTTGTGCTGTGTTCTCTTTAATATGGTTATTCTTTCCTCTGAAGTTCTTCTTAGAGTTCCTTAATTCGTTATTGAGCTGATTCAAGTTGCTATACCAGATAATTAATTTCAGTTTAATTTTATGGAGTTTGTTAAGTGACCATATCAAGTATATCAGTGTCAAATTAATTACTAAGCTTATAAAGTTCGCTGTTAGATGCAATGTCAATTCCTTGGTATTTTTTTAAAAAGCTTTGGTAGTTTTAGACATATTCTTATACTCCTTCTTCATTTTCATGCTCATTAGAGCTTCATTTTCTATTATGAGCTTGAGAAGACTTTGGCTTTCTACGAGGATCAGCACTTCGTCTTCTCCTATTTTCTTCAGTTGAATTATAAATTTATCTAATTAAATCAACTAATTACTTAAATCTTTATCCATGCCCAGGAAGCAGCTTAAGAATTTTCTTTATTTCATCTAATTCATCATTATCAAATAATGCTAAGCGGTGAGGAGATTAGGCAAATCCAAGCTCAGTAAGTTTTTTAGTATATTATTAAAGTCCAAAAGTCTTTAAAATGCTGACTAAAGGTGGAATAGTTTAGCGATTAGGATCAGAATTGAGCTCTACTTTATTTTATTTAGGAAGAGGAATTGAAGGTTTTGCTGTTTTAACTCTATTATTGTGAGCTTTTTATTTACGTTTTTCTTCCCACTTTTACATAATTTAAGTGATTTATAAGTAAAAAGAAAAAATAAAGGAATAAACTTTAATTTCAAATTAAGAATATAGAATCAATTTGTCACATAGCCCCATTACACTATATTAATCCCTCATCCAACTCCTTTACTACATAAGTTTGCTTATTATTTACCAGTGCTACCTGATACATAATTTTAGGCTATTTAGAACGAAAAGCAGATTGATAGAATTTGAATAAGTAAAATAATAGATAATAGAAATAAAAAATTATAATATAAATAAGATTATTAAGGAATACAGCACTTGTTACCTTTACATTTATTTCCCTACTTAATCTGATAGATTTTTATGCTTTATATTCTGATTTTAACTTTTACTTTAAATTAAAATTAATAAATTTACCTTCTCATCAACAATTAGCAATCAGTCAAAGGGGTAAACTAGTAAATGCTACTTATTATTGAAATTATAAAAGATATGAGATAGCGGAAATAAAAGACTATTAAGGTTTGACTTATTATATGAATAAGTTAAAAGCTATTATTAGATAAGGATAGCAGATTTTAAGTATAATTTTGAATCTATTTACAAATATAGTTAATTAAAATGATCTATATTTAGGCTTAAGTAGCAATAAATGTTTAAGTTGTACTATGCTTCAGAGTAAGTAAATAGTCTAGTTTAATTTTTAAAGAGGAGCTTAAATTATATTTTAATATAGCATTAAATATCATTTTCAACTTTTTTATATTTTCTCTTTGTAAAAATAAAACTCTTCATTACTCTCAAAATTACTAAACTTATTTTACTTAAAAAAGTCTAAATTTTTATATTAAAACGGAAAAACTTTGTAGAAAGCCTTCTTTTAAACAATTTTAATTCACTATTTTATTTTAAAGAAAATCAAACTTTATTTGAATTTAAGGCTAAATAAAGGATTTTATTTTAATGCTTCTAAATAAATAAATTAAAAGCTATAATTACTTATCATTAAGAAATTAAGTGAATGTGCTATTGGATTAATTAATTGTAGCTTAAAGGAATAAATGATTTTATATTATATTTGTCTACAGATAGATCTTCCTTTCAAACTTATCATTGAGCCTCCCTTCATAAATAAATTTTAAAGTATTGAATGCTTATGCTTAATTATTTTAAATAGGTAGAATTTCAAGTAAATTATAAAATTGCGGACGAAGCCATTAAAGTAATTAGCATTTATCGATTTAAAGTTAAAGGCATATAATTATGCTTTTATTTATAAAGTTTTACTTTATATCTCAATAAAGAATGAATATTTTATATAATTCTAACTTTAAATAAGTCTTAAGTTTCTTCTTTTTTTGGTCTAGGTAGACTTGGTTTTCTTTTTTCTGAACTTTTTAAAGCAGTGAAAGGAACAACGTTGGAAACATCTAAATTTTATAAAAATTACTGAAAATTCCTGTGCCAAATTTTCCCAAGTTATACTTCTAAATCGTTACAGCAAAAGCTTCAGAACAAATAGTGTCTGGATTTTCTGCTTTTGTAATAGTTAAAGCATCATTGTAAATATCAAATAATCTAGATTTATTCATATTTTTATCTATCTTTTTGCATAATAATTTGAAAGTCTTCAAATCCATAATTTCTTAGTTGCTTTTGTTGTATTCCTAAAAAATAGCCTTTAATTTATAGAAATCGTATACTCTTTTGGCATCATACTCATCACTTATTGCAGTAAGAAACTAAGCTTTAGAGCAAATTCAAATATCTTTTTCCTTACTTTTTTGTGAAAATTCCTTCATTTTTTGAATAAAATCTTCCTTTGTTATATTTCCAGTTCCATTTTCATCAAGTGAATAGGAAATATTAAATTGTTCTTCTTCACTTAGATATAATCCTAAATTAGCTTTGAGTATTTAGACAAACTCTTTTATTTATATTTCTCCTTAGTTTTATTAGTCAACCATTTAGAATATTTCCTAAACTTTTTTTCCTGTTTTTTGTATTTTATAAGTTACGAGCTAGTGATAAAAGTCATTTTTCGCTTCTTCATTAGGACAAAGTCTAGTCATTATATTAGAGCAAAGTTCCTTATCTTATTCGAAATATTTATAAACAAGATCAAAAGCGTCAATTAAAGGAATAGTGTTTCCTATTGAAGCTTATTCGTTGCTTTCTTATCCTTATTATTTCTAAGGCTTTTTAGGCATATCTCTTGAATTTTTTTTGGCATTAGGATATCTTTCCAGTATCTTGTTAAATTCCATTCTTGCTTGCACAAGAAATGTGGCTAGTAAGTTGTCAATGGGATTTGGATGATAGATCTATAAAAACCTGCAAAACAAATTTCCATAAATATGATTTTGCTGGTAAAGTTCCTCTAAAGCTATTAGTAGTTAAGATAGAGTCTTTTGTGCCAAAGATTTTACACCATAAGTCTAAAGTAGATAATCATTAATATAAGAAGTCATTTGCTTTGGAGTTACTCCAAGCTATATATCTTTCATATCTTGATCATATTTTTTATCCATTAACATTTCGAATAATTTCCAAACATTAAATTATTGCATAGGCTTTTCGTCTTTAAACTTTAATGCTTATTTTAAGAGACCGTTCTCTTTTAAAGTTTTTTACTTTCTTTTTTATATTTCTTCTTCAAAATGTGAAATATCTATATTGTCAAATGCATCTAACTATGGAGTTTAATTTTAAAGTGTTTTTCTAGGTGAAGGTATCTCTCCAGATTCATAAATAGCTAATCTTTCTTTAAGTTCTTCAATAATAGCATTCTATTTTCTACCATTTTCTTGTTCTTTCACTAATTTTATGGCAATCTCATCATAATCAGTTATTTTACCTTGAATTTTTTCATATTTTAACTTTCATTACTAAGCTTCTTCTATTAATTTGTTCCTTTCTGCTTCATTTTCTTAGTTACTATTTTGCTTTTATATTTCCTGTTTTTCTTATTTTTAGCTATGCAGTCTATCACAATTATTTGCTTTTTCGTGTATTTCTTTGCATTAATCAAGTTATTGTTTTAACTGTTCAATTTGCCTTTTGAGCAAACTTTCTTTTAACTCCGCATTTCTTTCTAACGCTTAAATTTTTTACTTCATTTAATCTAATTCCTAAGAATTATTACTCAAAGGAAAGTTTTTTTACTCTTATTTTTTATCTATAACTAATTTTTCTTCAGATTTGTATCTATTAATTTGAGAGTTTTAATTTGACTCTAATTGTCTTTATAGTTATTCAATTTTAAATTCCAACTTTTATTAGTTTTCATTTGCTTGTAACTATAAATAATTAAGCTAAGCAAAGAGTTGCTGTTGATTAGAATTATCACTCTGCTAATTAAATTATTAATTATCTAATTAATTTATTGGGACTAGCTTTTATAAGTCTTCCTTTTTCAATTTCTATAAATTTTATACCAAGTACTAGAATTAGCTTTTCAAGTAAGTAAAGATTTCTGATTAGGTAGGCTGATTCTCTTATGCTTAAATAGGGATTTCTTTCGATTTAATTTAGATTTCCTTAATTTTAGTTTATATTTGATTTTGCTTAAAGGAAGAGACTTATTTAGCGTTAAAACCCCTTGCCTAATTTTGCTTAATGCAAGTATGTAGGTATTATTTAGAAGAACGATTTCTATTTCAGATGAAGTAAAGTTCAGCTTCTTGTATTAAATCAATTAAGATTTCAGCGTTCTTAATCTCTAGAATTTAGTAGGTTTTTTAAAAAAGGTCACATATAAAAGCTATTAGCAAGTTAAGTATAATAAGTAAATTTACAATGATAGCAAGAATAAATGCTAGTCACATAAAATTCTTTACATTATCAGTGTCTCATTATCCTATACTATTTAATAGAGAAGCTAGTAAATTCTATTCAAAGTTCTGCTTTTCTCCGCTTGCTTAATATAGAAAACTTATTTATATGACACTATATGTCAATATTAATCCTAAACCGACCCCTTGCTTCAAAATTTCGCATAAAATGATATAAAAGATGCGAGTCTGCTTGCATAGTTTAAACAAAGTGAAGCCTCGTATCCATACAATTCATAAAGTAAACAAATATCATTTTTCTACAGAATATTAGCTTCCTTTCTACTCCAATATTAATATATTTATTGCTAAAATTTAAGTATTCAACACTATATCTATTAAGTGTTGGCTCTTTATTCATTTGAAGTTTCCGGTTATAAAGAAACTAATCAATTTCATGAATATTTACAGAATAGAAAAAATAATGCAGACTATTTAAAGAGTTTTGTTGTCAAATCATATAGATAGTAAACTAAATGCTACTATCAGTATTACCAAAAGTAAAGCCATTATTAAGTGAAAAGCGAAGACTGAATGTATGCGAATTTATAAATAAGCGATTATGACTTCTGTAGTAAGAATTTATTTTACTAAGCAGTTTTTCAAGTTTTCATTAAAATTTAGACTTTCTTTGCTTCCAGGTATTGATTCTAATTTAAATCTGGATTTGAAATAAAGTACTGGAGTAAATTAACTAGTTCTTTAGTTTTTGAATTCTTATTGCTGAATATTTTAATCTTAAGAAAATGTATATAACTAGTTACTCTTAATCCTTAATTGTAATGGTAAATCTTTCTACTATTGAAATGCAATTTAGAAAAATGTAATGATAGAATCATCAGGACATTGAATGATATCGATTAGATCATTTTAAACATATTTGTAGAATTTTCTTACTTTATTCTCATCAGAGAATCCTAAAAAGTGCTCTATCAATACGTTAGCAACATCATATTTTTTTAAATGGCAACTTATTCATAAAGCAGAATAACTATTTGGATGTCTTATTAATTAGCAATCTTTTGTTAATACTAATTTTAGATCTTCCGAAGTACCTTTATATGCGATTATTTGTAAAATATTTCAAATATGAGGAAGTATAACTGGATCGACACTGAAATTTGAAAATAAAAGATTTTATCTAAAATTTTGGTAGTAGTAATGACCTTAGCCAAATAAATCATTGAATATACTGCTTCTTGCTTCTTAGTTTAAAGGAGATTAAATCTAAAGAAAAGCTTATTCTTTTGAATCTTCTAAAATTCAGAAATTTTATATCTAAGCGAAGAGAGTCAAATTTTAAACGCAGAGCTGAATATTAAATTAATATTCAAGATCAAGGTTTAAAAATATTAAGTTTCCGTTTAAGTAGGTTACTACCACAAAGAATTCTACTTGGATAATATCATTAGGATCAGGATCTAGTTTAAAGTTTAATTTTATCAATTCGAAATTTTTATAATAATTGGGTTACTTTGCTTAATAAGCATCATTTATATTTATTTCATAAATAGACTATTTTTAATCAACAAATACATAAGATTTATTTCAAATTAAGGAACAAAGAGGAAATGTTTTCACTTTTATACTTTGTAAAGTCTAAAGTTCAAGTTAATTTTAGTTAAATTTAGCATAATCTATACTATTATTAGAATGAATAACAAAATATGAATCTTCCATATTGTTATGGGCCAATTTAACTATTCTAATAGAAGTTTCTAATTTCAACATTTTAATTTCTTCTTTTTTTCTAAAAATACTTAACCCCTAATCTGTGTGAACTAAGTATAAGCCATTATCCATATTATGAACTGAGTAAATTTCTTTCTTGTCGTTTACTTCTTAAGAATTTACTATTTAGATTTCTTAATCTTCAACTTTCTTTTTTTAATTGGGCTATATTTAAAATACTTTTCATTTGCCTTTTTTGAAATAAATTAAATTGGAATTTCCTTTTTTATATTTAACAAATAATGAATCTTAAGTTTATTATGCAAAGTCTCAAATGAAATCAAAGGTTTATAAAAGTTAGTAGCTATTTCCTTTTATATCATATACTTTTGTCTTATTATCTTAGCATACAAATAAACAATCCTTACATACTGCTATTTTTTTAATGCCACTCATTTTTTATCTAGTTTTAAAGAAATTTTTAACTTGAATAACTTAGAGATCGTTAAATGCATAGCATTCATTAAGAGTGTATTTTAAATCTTAAGCAGGCTTTTATTAAGCTGATATTAAGCTCTTCTATTAAATATCATAATATAAGAGTAAGTCATCTTTATCATTTTCAACTACTAGGAAGTTTGGCTTTTATTTCTCTAATGCTTTGATTTTATAAAGGA
Organism: Loxodes magnus; assembly: GCA_946699065.1. Taxonomy (NCBI): domain Eukaryota; phylum Ciliophora; class Karyorelictea; order Loxodida; family Loxodidae; genus Loxodes; species Loxodes magnus. Next base: position 1,301,445 of record CAMPDV010000006.1, on the reverse strand, counting down.
TAGGCATTTCAATTTCTCCCATGAATTAATCCTGATAGTCATAGATCTAAATTTTCTAAATTAACTAGCTTTCATTATTTTATGATATTATAGTTTTAAAGTTATCAAAGTAAGTAAACTAATATCCCTCTTACATTTTAGACTTAACTTTGCTTAGAATTAGCATGGTTTCACTACTAAAAATATAGAATATTTAATAATTTTAGTCTGCAAATACAATTCTGGTTTAAGAAATATGGCATAGTTCTTCTATTTTTTCATTGCTTTAGTTTATATCATTGATTCTTTAGAATTCATTATAACCAATTCAATGCCAAGTTTTCAAAGCTGATTTAAATATAATTTTATCTTTGGATATCCAAAGATTGTTGCTAGTATCTAATGATTAGATCTAAGAATATTGCTTTAAGCTAATAGAAGCTACTTTTTATAAAGTAAAAAGGCTGTAAGCTTCTATTATTTCTTTAGAACTTTAATTAGACCATAACTTTTATTGAGGCTATAAATCTTAACTATTTTTAAGTATGATAATACAGTTAGCACTGTCTCAGTAATAAACTTTATCGCTTCCTTCAATCTATAGAGCTTACAAAGACTTTTCACTAATAATTTTTCCGGAATCCAAATCAACTACAGACAATATTTCCTAATCTGAATACTAATAGGAGGTTTAGGAGTTTTTAATTTTGCCTATTTACTTATAATTCTTAACATCGGATTCATTTAGCTTTCAATAAAAGAAACCAAAGTTTTCAGTCAAGTATATTTAGGAAACTTTCCCTTTGAAGTTCTAAGATTAAAATTAATTAAAATCTAAAATGAAGTCTAAATACTAGCTAGATTAATAGTTAAAGGCTTGCTTAGTCAAAAAATCAGAATCTAGCTTATTTTTTCCTATCTTATATTATTCAGGATTTATTTCATCCAAGTTAATATTCATTTGCTATTTTAATAAACTATTGGTAGATGCATCTTGTTTACAGCCTTTACCTTAAGTATTTTCTTCAAAATCAACGCTCTAAGGTGAAACAATAATTTTTCTGCTTTTAGTAGTGAGAGGCTCTTCTTCAGAAGACTAATAATTATTCATTTTATTATACAAATGAAACGACTTTAATTATTAGTAATTAGCCTTTTTCTATTAATTGGAAATACTTAAAATTTAATTATTTCATAACTAAATTTCTACTTTACTTTGATATTTAATAGTAGCTAAACTTTACTTCTAAGAATAACAAAAATAAGTTCCAATTAGTTTAAGTATTAAAGGGATTTGAAGATTAAGCAGTTAATATTGGATTAGAAATCTATTAATTAATCTTAATTTAAAAGTTTTTCTTTGCTGTTTCCTTCATTTTTAATACTTAGTATGTGATTTATTAGCTTCTAGTCTCCTCTTTCTATAGCTGCTTTCAACGCTATTTCTATATCTCTTCTAAATAATAAAATTTATGGCTCTGGTTTATGAATCATATAATGCTGCCAACCTTAAGACATAGCAATTCCCAAAGATCTTCATTGAACTTCTGTCAAAAGCTACTTTTTAGGCTAAATCTTGTTGAACATCTCTTCGGTTAATAAAATGTGTCTGTACTAAAACTTGTTATCATAATAATAATCTGAATATTCAGGCTATAAAAATGCAAAGCGCAAGTGACTCATTAAATAAAAATTTGAAGTTTCCTTATAAATAGTGATAAGATACTTTAAGTAAGGATATCTTTTAAATGAATTTTTATAGGAAAGAAGAGGCATAAACATTTTAACTATGATTGTAGATGCTTAAGCATAATAGCATCTAATTAAATGAGTATAGTTATTTAATTAATATAAAAATAAATTATTTCTACATAATAATTCATCAATAACCCCTCCTTCTTCTACTCCTAACAGGATTACCTCGCTGATTATTGCCTCTGTTTTGTTAAGTGTAATTTTATTACTGCTAAGCCTCGTATGAATCTTAAAATTCTTTTTAATTCTGTTCTTAATTCTAGGAATTTCTGTTTTATTGCTATTGCTAATGTTAGTCAGGATATCGTCTACGATCTTATTAATTTTACGAGTTACTTCCTCGTTGACTCTATTAAAATTGGTTATCCTAATTAAATTACTGCGTATTTTACCAAGATTATTGCTAATCTTGCATCTCATCAGGATTATTAAATTAATCTTAATTTTGAGGAAATTCGTTTTAATCCAGCTATTCATCTTATCCGTATTAAATAAGACCTTCACCTTGTGGCTGCTGATCATTTTATGAATTGATATTTTGCTATTAATCTTTGTTAGAATCGAAAAAGTTAATATATTATTTGTAGGCATTTTCCTCTTAGTATGGAGGGTTTTCTAAAATAGTTTTAAGTCCTTCATTTTAACTTATAAGATCTCTAAGATTTTTGTTTTTCTTCAGTGTAGAATCATATGACTTGGGGTTCTTAACGATCTAAATTTAGTAAGCTTACCTAAATGATTCCTTAAAGATAGGAAACTTCGAGAACTTTTTTGTTTGCTTTAAATTGTTTGAGAACTCCATTCAAGTCAGTTACAAGTTAAGATTTTTCAGGCTTTAATTTTTATACTTACTAAGCAGGATTTTAGGTCATTTATTTTTATTTCCTATTAAACTTGAGGGATTTTAGTTTAACAGTGCCTACAAACTTCAAGCAAGCGATGATTCCAAATAGAAGTTCCAAAAAAATAAAAATGAGCATGATGATACCTAAATCATACTCTATCACTAATACATAAACTTATTGGAACATGAAATAAAATACCATTAGTAGTGTTGGAACTGATAAAGCAAAACTTCATAGTAAAGGATAAGAATTTTCTGTCTTATTGCCTTGATAACCAAAGTAAAGTCTTGCATATTAAAGGAAAATTCATAATATCAGAAAAACTATTTCAGTTGAATACGATTAGGGAGGATATTTTAGAGAATTTCCTTTCCAGATAAAGACAATAATTTCAACTCCCCAGTATATTAAAGTATAGTAAGTTTGATAGTAAATTAGAGACTACAATATCAAAAGTGAGCTTGGCTCTAGATCTTACTGTTAAATTTCTTTATTTTCCTCTTATTTCATATTTAATTAACCTTTAATACGAATTAAATCTATATTAGCTTGCCTTCATAGTGCTGATAGTATTTCAGGATCTAAAAACAGATTTTTTAATAGTTTTGATAACAACTACTAAGAGAGCCTATTTAAGCGCTTCAATTATATTAAATATAATGAACATCTAAGGACAATTTAGTATTCTTGTGCTATGCTTAGTACTTACTGTCTGCTTCTCCTTTCCGAGACCTCCTCTCAATAAAATGAAAGAATTCAAAAAAGATTTGGCAGATGTTAAGGATAAAATGAGCAAGCATCCTATGAAATACGGAATGATTTTGAAGTAAGTTCCATGTGCGAATTTTTCAGAGGCAACTGTTAAATAAAAAATAGTAAATTTAACTGATATAAATACATTTCCCTCACCTTGTGAATTTGCTTCTTCTTGCACATTGCAAATAAAAGCTAATGATTTAAAAATTGATAGTAGAATGACTTGGATTAAACTTGAAATTCTTGACTTTTTAGGAAATCAATTGTATGAGACATTTGAGTTTTCACCAGCTAATCAAAAATATGAAGTAGGAGAATTCAGTTTAGATTGGCATTTTTAAATGTCTAATAAACTTAATACTGGAATTTATAAATTTCAAATTTCTGGATCCATAGCTGAGAGCGAAGATGTTTCCAAGCTATTTTGCTAGAATCTACTGGTGATGTATTTATGATACTTTATTATTAAAATTTTTTTGGATATATTTTGCTTTAGAAAAGCTTTAAAAGATAATACTTATATTTAATACTATATTTAATATCAAAGCTTTATTTATCTCCTATCATTTTAAAAATTGAAGCTATAAATATCTTTAATAGCTAAATTATTAATAAGTAAACCAAATCTAAATTCCCTACATATGTAAGCTATTAATATTATAGGTTTAATTATCTTTAATAGTGTAGAACTATTATAATCTTTAATTATGCTAGTCCTATTTCTTTTTAATTTAGTTATATTTAAAGCACTGCTGTTTATTTAGTGTTTATATCAATTCATTTATGATGCTTTTAATACATTTCTTTAATTTAATTAAACATATGTTGAAATATTATAGTTATATGTCCAAGCAGTTAAGAATTTTCCAAAGAAGTAATTTTATTTGAAGAAGTTTCTTACTTGTATCGAAATAACTTACCTTAACTAACTAAAGTAATTAAGAATACCTCAGAATTAAATGATTTTTGATTAAAATATGAAGAAATAATAATGATTAAATGGATCTTAAATAATATAGTTGCTTATGAAATTCTAGAAGTTTAAGTCTTAATAATATAGTTTAATGATTACTTGACTAAAGTCTAAAAGATAGCAATATTAATGTAAAGCACTAGAATAAAGCAGCATAAAACTTTAAATGATAGAGTAAATGGAATTAGACTTAGATTTTATATGATGCTTTTATTTATAACTTATAAAATATTTAATTTTGTTTGTGTTTTAAAAAGAAAATGTAGCATCTTCGAAGATCAATAAGCTACACTAAGAGACCACGATTATATATCAAGGATAGCTATACAGCTTATAACGACCTTAAAGTCGTTATTTTTGGAGCTTCGAGCACTTTAGCTGAAATAATGACAGGAATTTTTGGAGGCTTAGGAGCTAGAATTACTTATCCAGTTAGAACTTCATATAAGTTTGTTGATTATTTGAAAGTTGGAAGCACTTACAGAGACGTGGCAATTATACAATATGTAAATTATGCAGATCCAAATATAATCGATAATCTAATTTCCGATAACAACGTTGTAATCAACATGATTGGAGCTCCATTTCATGCTAAAAAATTAGAACATTTTGTAGAACCTAATATTGAACTAGCCAGAAGAATTGCTTAGTCCGTAGCAAAAAATAAAGACGTTTCTAGATTTATTCATTTTTCAGCATGCGGAGCTGATTCAACAAGTCCATCAATTCGTTTATAGACAAAATATTAAGGAGAATAAGAAGTTAGAAAGTACTTCCCAGAAGCTACAATCTTAAGACCTTGCAATATGTTTGGTGATGGCGATAATTTTGCCTATAGACTTGCAATGCTGTCGGCTATGTTTGGTTATATGCCAATTGTTGGTGATGGAAGTTGCTTAAGATAGCCTATTTATTATGATGATGTAGCTTTATGCTTAAAAAATGCTCTTAGAATGGAAGAGACAGTTGGAAAAACTTACGAATTAGGTGGACCCCAAGTTTATACTATGGAAGAAATTTACGAAATCATATTTGACAAAATGGATAGACCACCTAAAGCTAAAAGTTATCCCTATTGGCTAATGCATAGAATAATGAAACATTGGCCCCATCATCCAGGTTCAAATCGCTTTTTCAACTATAGTGACGTAGAAGAATCTAATATCGATATAGTTGTCAAGGAAGGTTCACTTGGATGTGAAGAACTAAAAGTAAAACCAATTCCTTTCCCAGTTCCCCTGAAAGAACTTTTAGTAGACTTCACTTCTAGATATAATATTTCGTATGAATAGTAGGAGCATGGTGTTTTTAATGGAAACGACAGACACTACTCCTGAGATTCGGACTTTTATTTTTATCATTTTTCGTTTAAGTATTAAGTTATAAAATATAGATAACGTCTATTCTCATTACTTTATCTACTACTAATCTTTATTTTAAAATCATTATAAAGTTATAAGTAAGCTTTCTTAAAAAGCCATACTAATTATAAAACTTAATTTTATTAGGTTATTTAACTTAGCAAAACTAGTGGATTAATGGAATAATTAGATGATGTAGATAGAGATAATAAGTAGGACATTATGACACAATTATTATAAATTATTGGACTTCCTTTAATTCTAAATGATTAAGCTTAGAGCTATTATAGCCAAATAAGACAAAAAATTATAATAATAAAGCTAATTTATAAGATGCTTTAATATATGCATTTAAGTATCAGCATAATCTAATTACATAATTAATTAAGAGCTTTATTTTTATGGCATATTCATTTGTAGCAGTTTGGCAGATGCTTTAAGACTCATTTCAATTATCTTAATAAAGGTTACAACTTGTAATAATTAATGTAAATAATTAGAAGAAAATAAAAAACTATATATTAAGCCATTTAATAACCCATAGGAAGATTAATTAAAGAATTTAAATAAGCTTATCTAAATTATAATAATAAACATTATAGCCATAAATATTTTTAATACTCCTTCAGAACCTTTGCTTTCTTGCTTTCTCCCTTCTTTTACTATTTATTTAAAAAATACAAGTTTATGCTCTAGTTTAAAGCTGTTGTAAGGCATTGCTCTCGTCTATTTAATCCTAAAACCATTCTGATTCCTGAATTTGTTATAAAGAAGGTCTGTTTTTCCCTTCAAACTGAAGCATTCAGTAAATTAGTTATTTGCATGATTCTTATATAGAAAATGACTTCTTCATATGCTACTTTTTCCAAAAATCACTGTAATTTTATTTGTAAATTTCACAATAGTCTATATCGTATGTTTAAGCGCTTTTAAAAGGGAAAAATCCAGTTACCATAAAAAATAAAATAACGCCTAAATTAAAGATATCTATTTCATTTCCAACATAGTCTAGCCTTTAATTTATTTCAGGAGCTTAATAGGAAGGAGTTCCTAAATACTTATGATGCTTATTTTTTACTCCTATTCCTCCAAAATTAAAATCTATGATTTTGACTTTTAAATCTTGCTAATCAAACAAAATATTTTAACCTTTCAAATCTCTGTGAAATATATTTTTACTGTGACAATGGGATATTCCATTAGCAATCTATATGAAAATGTATTTAGCTAAATTTTCATCAAGCATTCCTGTTTCTTGCATTAAATCTTATAGAGAAAATTTTGTACACAGTTCCATTAGCAAATAGTGAACCTAAATTCCAGGTGTTTTACCTCCAAAATCTAGAATGCCTTCTTCATAAACACACCAAGCTTTGACTATATTTTGATGATTAAGCTAATTTAGCAAATTATACTCATTAATTAAGAAATCACAATATTAGAAATTTGAACTTTTTACAACTTTTGCTGCTAAAAACAAATTGGAATCTAAATCCTCTTCATTTGATTTCACGCTATACACTCTGGAATGATTACCTCTCATTATCTTCTCAATAATCTCAAAGTCATCTAAAGTAACCTTTGGTTGGATCATATTCAGGAAATTATAAGTTTATCTAAAATAAATAGAGAAAGGCATATTTTAACAGAAACAAATGATATTAGAAAACTTAAGTCATTACATAATATCTTAAAAGTATTCTTATATAAAACTATTTTTATATTCACGCTATCTTCCTTCCTTGTTTCCTAACTTTTTTATTACTTATTAAACTGATATAATCATCTACTTATTGTTTACTATAGCTTAGCTTTAATATATATTCAATCAAAACTAGATACTTTCATCTTATCATATTACTTTCAAGTATTCATTAATAACTGTTTTACTCTATTAGGTTAGGTAATAATAAAAATTAATAGCTCTAAATTTTAAAGAGTAGGATAGTTAATTTTTATAAGTTACTACATTCTTTATTGCATGCTTCATGTATAATTTTGCTAGCTTTTAGAAAAGAATTTAATACATTGTAAAGTATCCTAATAATTAGTAAAAACTTAATTAAATAATTAGTTGCTACTACAATTAGTTAGTGTTTGCTAATTGTACCATAGTAGATCTATATCATCAAATTTGCTAGTTATTTTTCTTTTAATCTTCTATATAATTTAAATTTGCTAATATTAGAATTATAAGATCTCTTAGATAACTTTAACTCTTTATAAATTTGAAAAGTATATGAGCATAATAAAGTACTTAAGAGATCTAAAATAAGGAAGGATGGTAGTTGTAGAAATAAAGAATTTAAGTAAGGAAGTAAGTAATTGATATGATAGCTAGTAATGCTTATTAAGCTTTATAAATTTTTAATTGTAAAGTTTAAAATTTCTTTTGAAATGTAAGTGTAACCACTTAAAATTCCTTCTGTCATTCAAGAATAGTTTCTTGATATTGAACCTGAGGGAGAATCAAATTAGCCATTTGAAGATCCTGCTCCAGCTCCTTCTTGATATAAATAACCTAAATCAAATGCAAATATCAAAACAGGAACTAATTAGCCAATCATGTTTAAAGATTTTTAGTTTATTGAGGATGTTGAACCATATGAGCCTATATATTTACCTTAGGAAAATATTTTAGAAGAATGCTTAAGAAGAGATTCAGAAAGAACCGCTCATTAAGAGAATTTAATGAATAGAGTTGTTTATGATTGTATTGATGCAAGTCCCTATAATTCTCCTGAAAATTAATTTGAAAATGAGGAAAATTATGAGTTCCCTCCTTATTATGTTCCTACTGGAGAAGATGATTATACTCTTGTCTTCGAAAGTAGATTTGAAAGTGGTAATTTACGAAGAGCTATTTAAGTATATGAGTTTGAATATGATCTTATACTGAAACCTGACTATAACACTAAAGGAAATACACAGTGATTTTATTTCTAAATTCTTAATGTTCGAGCTGGAAAAACTTATCGATTTAATATTATAAATATGATGAAACCTGATTCATTATATAATCAAGGAATGAAACCACTTGCTTACTCAACCATAGAGGCATAGAAGCAAAGAAGAGGATGGCATAGAAAAGGATAAGATATTTGTTACTACCAAAACTCCATAAAGAGAAGATCTGGAGGATATTATTTCACATTAACATTCTCTATGACATTTAATTACGACTTCGATAATGTTTATCTAAGCCACTGCTATCCTTATACTTACTCCGATTTAATTAATTACTTAAGAAAGCTTGAAGAAGATCCTAGACGTAAAAACAGAATTAGAAGAAAAATACTTTGCTAGACAATAGCTGGAAATAAGTAAATTTATCTTTATTTATAGTTGTGAAGTACTGACTATCACGAATTTTCAAAGTGATGCTGAAGTAATTAAAAATAGAAGAGGTATTTTTCTTTCTTCAAGAGTTCATCCAGGAGAAACCAATAGTTCTTGAATTATGAAAGGAATCATTGATTTTTTAACAGGCCCAACATTAGACGCTAAAATCCTAAGAGACAATTTTATTTTTAAAATAGTACCAATGCTAAATCCAGATGGTGTCATAAATGGGAATTATAGATGCAATTTAGCAGGATACGATCTTAATAGGTAATGAATTGATCCTTCTAAAAAGTTCCATCCTTCTATTGCTTAGTCCAAAATGCTGATTAAAAAGATATTAGAAGAGCGAGAGCTTGTTTTAGCTTGTGATATTCATGGACATTCACGTAAAAAGAGTGTATTTATATATGGATGTCCAAACCGCGGGACGAATCGATTAAAAGAAAGGATTTTTCCACGTCTTATGTAAAAATCTTGTGAAGTATTTTCTTTTAATGATTGCTAATTTGCAGTAACAAAAGCAAAGGAAACAACAATGAGAGTTGTTATTTGGAGAGAGTATGGACTTCCTAATTCATATACAATGGAAACTTCTTTTTGTGGAGCCGATTTTGGTAGATATGCTGATTTTCATTTCAACACAGAGCACCTTCAATAAGTAGGTTACAACTTTTGTGAAGCAATTCTTGATTTTTATGATCCAGATCAAAGTAAAGTTAAGTTAATCTTAGAAGAACTAGAAATAATGTTCCCAAGAACAGAAGACGATGAAAGTGACGAACAAAGGTATTAAATTATATAGTGAAGGAGAAAGTGAATCTGGAGATGAAAATAAAAAGAAAAAGAAGCCGAAGGAGAAGAAAAACCAAGTGAAGAAAAAAGGAACATCTTAGAACGATAAAACAACCATAGGGAAAAAAAAAGTTTAAGTATGATTTTATTGTACATTATTTACTTAAAAATATTAAACAAGATTTATTAAATTCTATTTTATTTTTAAATATAAAAGCCTTTAAATATATTATAACATTTATTTATCCATAAAACTAAAAAGTATGATTATACATTAAATAGATTTTTATCTAATATCTATAAATTTTTAATTTATTTTAATTTTAAGTATTTTAAATAAATAATTTCTGATTTACATACTTATATAATAAGATATAACGGAATTAAAAGCATTTTGAAGATTTGTTAAACTAATTGAGACAATAATTTTTACTCTATTTAGAGAAAATAGCCTTTGTATCTTCGTTTTAAGAATATTTTTTAATGTATAATGTAATATTCTCAAATAATAGTTGTTTATTCCGTTGTAGTATGAATTTAGCAAAAGCTTCTGATTCTTATTTTGAATTTTATTAAAACTCCTTTTTTATTTAATGATGCTTAGAAAATTAATAATATAATATAATATAATATAATATAAAATTTATCTTCATTAGGATTAACTTACAAATTTTATTTTTTTTAAAATCATTTTAATTTGAATTTTCTTTCATTTTCTTATACTAACATTTCAAATTAACAATTTGAAATATTTTGATAAACATTAAAATATAAAATTTATAATAAAATGATTTAATAAATTCCTAATTACAAAATTTAAAATAAATAAAATATTAAAATAATAATTAAATTACAAAATAAATAATTAATTTATTTTAAAGAAATTTCTTATAAAATCAATATAAATATTCTTATTTCTATGCTACTTTTTAATTTTTATATAATTTATAATAAAAGTAATTAATAATTCAATTAAGATATTTAAATTGTTTATTATTAGATAATAATATGAATTAATAAAATAAAAGTATACAAATGTTGCTATTTATAGTATGGTATCTTATCAATCTTTATTCTATTCTTTATTCTATTCCTCTATTTCTTTTATGTGTTATTTTTATTAATTTTCATGTTATTTATCCTTGGTACTTTAACCTATAAATTGTTTCTCTTTGCTTTTTATTTTATTTTGATTTATTATTTTAAATTATTCAATTACTTCTTTTAGTTTCTTTTACTTTTCTTATTAAGTATAAAAACCTTAGCTGTTTGAATCATTCGTCATGTTCTGTTAGTTTGCTTCATCTTGATCTAAATCATAGAAGTTAAGTTTTCTTACACATCCTTTTAAAGAAGTTTAGTAAAGATCTACCTTTTCCTTTCTAGGAGCTTATCTTATTTAAATTTTATTCTTAGGGTTATTAAGTTTAGGTGTTTATATTACGTAAGTAGAGTCGAGATTGAAGTTCATTTATAAGTTGAGAAGAGTAGAGAGGTATAAAAGGTAGAAATTTGAATTTAAAAAAAGTTCTTTATATGAGGAATAAAAATAGAGTAGTAGTTAAATAAATACTCTACTATTATATTAAATGGCTAGAACTTACTTCTCTTTTTATATTTTAAAATATTAAACTTTTGCTTTAAGATATAATAATATTTTAATTTTAAAATATGAAATAAATAACTATTCTACATAAAGAAATATTTATTCTAAGAAATAACTAAAGAAAATTTTATAATTATAACTTAGAATGTTTTTCGAATTTATAATATTTTGAAAAATAATAAACGTTTTATGGTGAGAAGAACTGAAATGAAAGCATTAAGTCTTAATAAATACTAATTTAACATAGATATCTTCTATTTTATTCTTTCAAAAGCAGTTCATAATGCAATATTTTAATAGTCTACTAAGAAAATTTCAAAATAATTTCTAAATAGATTGATCATATTAAAATTTCTTAATTTTATATAGGAATTAATAATATTTATTTAGTTATAAGCTTTATCCTTCTATATTTTATTTAAACTTAAATCCGATAGATAAATTAATGTTTGTCTTAAGAATGCAATCTTATTTACAATATCCTAAAACTTAACTACGATGTTTCTTTTTAATAGACTAATTTACAAATATTTTCTTAAATTAAAATGCAAATTTTAAATTTATTAGTGATAAAGTAACTTGCTAAAGTACCAAAATTATATCAGCATTAAATATCTTAAAATTGTATTAAATTTATATTAAAGCTATAAGCTTTTGCTTACTTATGCTAAACTTTAATCAATTTCTTTATTTAAGAATTTAATAGTTATAACTTGAAAATGAGAGTACTTAATGTTTTTATTTAATTGCCATGAAAAGAGTAAAATATATAAAAATTAATAAATCTAAATTTAACTGTCTTTTAGTTATAGAATTTCTTAATTATTACGATATTTTGGATGCTTATTATATAACGAGTAAATAAGTTCTGAAAAAGTAAATAATAATAGCTGCTTTAAGTAATTAAAAGCGCTTAAAGTATAATAGATATAAAATCTATTATGCATAAGCTTCTAATTATTTATAAATATTGTGGAATATCATATTATTTTAACTTAAGATTTTAGAGCCTATTTATACATTTGCTTTATAATTTGTTATGCTTAATTTAAAATTATACTTTTATAAAAGCTTTTACATCCTATAGTCATTTTATAATAGATATAATTTCAATTTAATTATTATTGTCTTTTAAATAAAATTTATTAAGAAAGCTTTTTGTATTTTTTAGTTGAGGAAATTATGCTTAACTTTAATATGAAATGAGTAATAGGAGCATGCTAATAAGTTTATATTAAGGAGTGTAATTAAATATTGTTTAGTAAGTTAATGAATTTATGCGTTTTTGCACTTAATTACATTTGATTGCTATTTAAATTATTTATTTAATAATATGAGTAATTCTCAAGAATATTAGTAAATATAGAGCAACGAGGCATAAGATCAAAGATAAACGGCATAGCCTTCTCGTACTGATTAGAGTACCATCCCTATTAGTAAATAAAAAGCTATAGTTGTTATGATAATTACAATGATTCTCTATTTATTATTGAATATGTCTTTGATTATAATGGCTATAGCAGCTTTAGATAAAGATCATTACTGCTACACTTGGGATAAGTACAAATAACCTGATGTTATTGAAAGCGATGTGGAAGCATGGTTTGCAGTGTTCATTGTCTTCTTTATAATAAATCAACTTTTATGTATAGTTTCCATCTGTCTTAAAAAAAAGCAAATGCAAAGTAACTAAGAAGGATAGTAATACCCATTTACTAAACGTTTATATTGATTAGTATTACTGTGTTCTTTGTTTATCTTCTGCTGAATGATTTATGGTAGTGATTTACGTTGGAGCAAAGATAATTTTAGATGTAGAGATGAAGACGTCGAGAATATTTTATATGCAGTTTGCTTGCTATACTGGTTAGAGTTTGGATTCACTTGCTTATTATTTTGCTGTTTAGCATATTTATTAAAAGGAACAAATGAATCCTTCTCGAATGCTTTACGAGTTTGATAAATTATAAATTTCCTATAATTAAGCTTTCATTAATAAAACTAATTTACTTCTTTCATTTCTTCTCCTTTCAATTATTAGAATAGTCATAAGATGCTTGTAAAATTTTAGCTTTAAAAGTATTATTTTACAATTAGTATTTTCTAATAGAATAAAATGCTTTATTACTATAGCCAAGAGAAACCATACTTCATAGCCATTTATTAATACTTTATTAACTTAAAATTATTGGAACATCATTGCTCAGATATAATAAACAGCTTAGAATACTAGTGGTGTATAAGTGTATGTATCATAAAGGAAAGTTTATGAAATATAAATAGTATAAGATATTTAAAACTTATTTTGTTTAGCTTTGTACAAACTAAATTTTATAATGATTATTTATTATTTAAATGTGTTTTAATTAGAACAATAGTTAAAATTTAATTGGTTTGCTGAGGGAATAAGATTTATGAATTATCCTTAAATTAATGTATTATAGGAAAACTGCATTGAAATAAATTGATTATCTCTATTAAATTAATAGTCTCTGATTTTTTATTATGGTAACTAATTTTAAAAGGAATCACTTTTATAGATTCACACTTTTAGCTAATTTATTTTACAAAACCTGTTAATTTTAAAATAAGTATAAAAGAAAAATAGAGCTTTGATAAATTAAGGGATTATAGCTTTATATGTAATTAGATAAAATAAATTAAACTGGATTAAAATAAAGAAATTATTTTATTATCTTACAATTAAATTAATTTACTTATGATAGCTGAATTACAGCTTTATATGCAAATCTTTAATATATGTCTATATTCTTCATTTTAAATTAATATAAGAAGCTTTATACCTATTTCATATTATTGCTTACTATTTAAAAACTCATATCATTTACTAGCAACTAAATTAGATTTAAATCTTAATATATATATATATATAGATATAGCAATATTGATGAGTAAATTAAATATTTTAAAGCTAAAGAAATTAATAAAGTAAGCAATACTTTAAATATCTAATATAACTATTAATTCTATCCTTTATTTTCTATTTTCATCTAGATTTCTAAGGCTAAAAATAATGTAATTTTTAAATTAAAAGTACTATTAAATCCATAGATAAATCTATTATAAATTACCAAATTTTAATTAGATTTATTTACATCAAGTGAACGTTAATTACATAAGCCAAAAACAAAAAAATGTCTTAGAAATAGATGTTTAATAATTAATTAAAAAAAAGATAATTTTAAAATAAAATTAAGTAAGATGAAAACAATTAATTAATAATCCTTTTAATAAAATAAGAAAAGTAATAATCTAATTAAATTATTAAACAATTTTATTTTTTAGTTCAAATTTGTTAAATTAAATCATATTTAAATTATAGAAGCCTAATATTTTAAATTGCTGAGTTAATATATAAATAAATTAAGCATTTTATAATTAATTAAAATAAAAATTATTTTTATCTTAAAAAGATGAATGTACTATTATAAGCAATCTATTCAATAGTATTTTATATTTCAAATAAATTTATCTAATAGAAAAACTATTATATTTAAAGTTTGATTTATTTTAGAATAAAAAAGAATATATAATTTTAATTAGAAGGCTATGCTAAAATTAATTAGACCATTTGTTTTAATTCAAATCCCTTTCGTATGCTTGATTTCTAAAGGAGCATCTTTTTGATTTTTACAAATTTTTTCGCTTAGATCTTATAATTCTCTCTATTTTCTTAAGCAGCTACTTTTATAATTATTAAAGCTTTAAATTTATTTAATTTTATATTAAAATTATGAAATGCTTTAGAGAATTTTTTCATTTTCTTAATTCAAATTTTGCAACTCAAATTTTGAATGTAATATTTTGCCTTATATTTTACTTTAAGAATCTTCTAGCTCTTTGTTTCTTACTTTCAGAGCATCTAAGTCATCATTTTGCTTTTATAATTTATCAAAAATTTCATTTTCTTTCTAAGCAAACTTTTAATACTTCTTATCTAGTTTTTCATTATGTTCTTACTACTACTCTAGTTTATCTTGTTTGTATTGTACTTTTTTTTGGTTTTTTTCATTTTTTAATCTCAATAATTTTTCTTGATTCTTTTTTATTTATTCTTTTAGTTCTTAAGAATTAAAATTTTAGTTTTATTTAGTATCATTTTCTATTTATGTTTTCTATACTTTTAGTTCTTAATTTTCCTATTACGTCTTCTCTAGCTTTTGCTGTTATTTTTAAAATTCTTATTACAATTCTTTTATTTTATTTTCCTTTTAATTTTTTTGAATTTTTTCATGAGAGTTATATTTTTTAAAATTTTATAGTTAATCTTTTAGTAAAGATAAAGTTAACTATAGTACTTCTCTTTTTTAAGCAGGAGATTCTTGATATAATGATTAGCTTTTGCCTGTGCTAATGTCTTTATAGTGGCTTTGCTTTAAATTTAAAATAAACTAGAAGGTTTACTTAATCTAATCTTGCTTCGCCTATAAATCCTAAATTTATTACTTAAGCTATACTATTTTGTTTTTAACTCTTTAGTCTACAAAACTCTGAGCTTATAACTTAATTTACATAGTTTCATTTTTATAATTCTAAGTATTCTAAAAAACATCCTTCTGATACTGTATGAATGTGGAATGCTTTAGAGCTAGATCTATATAAAAGTATTCTAATTTTTTAAAGGCTGCAATTTTAAAATCAATTAAGTTATCTTAGTATAAGCAAAGGAATTATTTGAACTTTTAATTATTAGTAATGTTAATTTCCTTAGTTATTTGCAATTGAATCTATTATTTTAGCTATTCATATAAGCATATGATTAACTCTTATAAGTTATAATTTTTCATCTATGAATATCTGCTTATAAATTCTTGGTTACTTCTCCTGCATTCCTCCTCTTACTCCAACTAAGCATTTATTTTATATTAATTTCAAAGTTACTTTATTTATTAAAAAGATAGCTAGTTATCTTTTCTTATTATTATTTCTTCCTATTCCTATATTTGGCTCTAAAGATTTTACTCCTATTGTGCATCTTAATCTTCATCAATACTCACTTTTTCTTTAATTCCGAAGATAGAAATTGATGGAATTTTATTTTCAGAGAGTTTATTATCTTTCATAGTAACAAACATTTCACCTGTTCAATCAGTTGGAGGAATCAGTTCTTGATATTGTTTTTAGTGTGTTTTCAATGACTCATCTCATTTAAACTTTGGAGTTAAAGGAGACTCTAAAATGTTTGACATCTTTATAACGAATTAAAAAAATGTTAAAAACTAATGTTTAAATATACTTTATAAATATCTTTAAATAAATGATTTAATTTAAATCATAGATATTCATGCTATAATCATTCAATTAGTTAATAAATTTGTTTATATTTATTTTAGCTAGTTTTTTATTAATTGTCCTTAATGCTTTTTATTTATTTTATAATTATCTATTTTACATAAAAATTTAATTTTTATTTAGTTTTTAACTATAATGATGCTTTTATTATCTAAAGTTTTGTATTATTTAAATATAAGTTTTTAACTTTTATCTTAGTTACTCTTTAATTTTTTATTTATTTATGAATTAATAAAATAAAAGTATACAAATGTTGCTATTTATAGTATGGCGTCTTATCAATCTTTATTCTATTCTTTAGTCTATTCTTTATTCTATTCCTCTATTTCTTTTATGTGTTATTTTTATTAATTTTCATGTTATTTATCCTTGGTACTTTAACCTATAAATTGTTTCTCTTTGCTTTTTATTTTATTTTGATTTATTATTTTAAATTATTCAATTACTTCTTTTAGTTTCTTTTACTTTTCTTATTAAGTATAAAAACCTTAGCTGTTTGAATCATTCGTCATGTTCTGTTAGTTTGCTTCATCTTGATCTAAATCATAGAAGTTAAGTTTTCTTACACATCCTTTTAAAGAAGTTTAGTAAAGATCTACCTTTTCCTTTCTAGGAGCTTATCTTATTTAAATTTTATTCTTAGGGTTATTAAGTTTAGGTGTTTATATTACGTAAGTAGAGTCGAGATTGAAGTTCATTTATAAGTTGAGAAGAGTAGAGAGGTATAAAAGGTAGAAATTTGAATTTAAAAAAAGTTCTTTATATGAGGAATAAAAATAGAGAAGTAGTTAAATAAATACTCTACTATTATATTAAATGGCTAGACATAGCAAAAATAATACTTCTCATCCTTTCTTTACTTAAGGAGAAAGATAGAAGCTAAAGAAGGATAATTGTTGAGGTTAAATATCTTAAGTAGTAGGATAAGATAATATGAAATCGTTCAATACTTGCTTTCTTTGTATGAATGTTCTTAAAGAGCCTATTTCATGCAGACAGGGACATTTATTTTGCAAAAGTTGTATTATTTAGAATATTAACGATTAGCAAGATGTAATAAAGGAAAATTAAAAAAAATTAGAGTAATAAGAGCAAAAGTAAATTGAATTATAGCAAATCGAAGAAAATGAGAGAAAGTAAATAGAAATTTAAAAGTTCTAAAAGCAAACTGAAATAATTCCTAGTGCTGAAAAATTCTAAAAATATGAGGAAGAGAAAAAGCATTATGAAAAACTTGAGAGTGAAATTGTTCATGATAAAATAGTTGAAAAATTATAAAGCAAAAAGCTTGTAGAAATAAATAATAACACTAAAAGTTAAAATCTTTCTAAAAACTTCTGAATTACTGAAGCCATTTAATATTAATCAAGTTCAAAAAAAGTAGAGAAAAATTTAGATTTGGTATGCCCAATTACCTCTCACAAAATTAAGCTGAAAAGTTTAGTTAAACTACATTTCAAACAACACCAAAATAGCACAGATTATTTATGCTACTCTTGTAATGAAATATTATAATTTCAAAAAATTGCCGTTAGTAGGAAATGTGGACATGTAATGTGCTAAAGATGTCTTATGGATTATTCTCTAAAGCAAGGAAAATGTGCTTATTGTGCTAAGCTATTAGGAAAAAAGCATATTCTTTAATTGAAAGAAGGAGAAACAGCTTGGAGTAAACATAATAAGGTTGAATTTAAAATAGCAAAGATTTCATTTGTTTGTTGAATGGAATTCCTTTATTTTACTTTGTTTGATATTTATTCATAATAATAATAATATATTTAAGTAAACTTTAAGCATTATGGAATATAATGAGAACCTCATCTAAAATTCATAAGCTTCTTAATTAAAAATTATATACAGCCAATAAAAATAATTAAACTTAGCTCTATTACTTTTATATTCAAGAAGCTAATTTGTATTTCTTTAAATCTTATCTTTTATTCAACTTTTACCTAAAAGGAATAAGAGCGAAGCATTAGACTTATATAATTTAAAGAAAAATGATTATAAAAGTAAGCCTTTCTACTAAAGTAAATAAGTTTAAATGCTTTCTTTATTTAATTATATTTTTAAGAATTATCTTCATAATAAACTGAAATGGGAATTTGTAACCAGAAGGAAGAGTAAGAAAAATAAGAATTTGATGATATCAATTAAATAGCTAAAAGATTTTCTTATTATAAAAGTGAGCTTGACAAAATAAAAAATCATCAACTCAAAATAACAGACGATTTTTCAGATCAAGCTGTGAAAAATATTATGTAAAATTCAGAAAATAGAAAGATGAAAAAAGCACTCATAATAAAAAAGCTGGTGTCAAAAAGCAAAATTAGATATTAAGATGAGCATCATAATTTAGATTTAGCATACATATCAAAATAAATAATAGCTATGGGATTTCCTTCCATTAAATTTGAATCAGTCTATAGAAATTCAAGATAAGATACTAGATCAATGCTGAGTATGTATCATGGAAAAAACTATAAAGTATATAACCTTTGCTTAGAAAAAAAATGAGATTATGATAATATAGACTTTGATCCGAATATTATAGTAGGTAAATATCCTTTCAGAGATCATTGCCCATGCGATATACTTCTTATGCTAGAATTTTGCATAGACGTGATTTTGTTTTTAAATTAACCTGAAGATGGAGAATCATAAAGAGGAAGAGCAGTAGCAGTACACTGTAAAGCAGGCAAAGGGAGAACAGGAGTAATGATTTGTGCTTATTTAATATTTTGCGGAGTTTATAAAACAGTAGAAGAAGCATTGCAAATCTATGGAGAAAGAAGAAGTAAGAAAAGAAAAGGCATCACTATCAATTCATAAAGGAGATTCATTTACTATTTTGACGCTTTTTTAAAATAGGAATTTTTGGATATTCCTTATGTTGATCATATAGTACCTTTAATAAAAAATCCTTCTCTTTATTATAGTATGACAGAAAAACTTAATTTGAAGGGAATTGTTAAATCTGTAGATATTGGGCCAATTAAATAGTAATGAATTGGAGTTCCTCATATAAAAATTTTAAATGTTAACGAAGAAACTTTATATGACACTGAGAAATGTAAGCAACTACTCGAAATTTAAGATTATATCATTCCTGGATATGAAAAGCCATATAATTTCGGACTTGTAATAAATTTTAATATGTGTCTTATAAATGTTCCTTAGATATTCTGTATCTAATGGGTTACTAATGAATATAAGTTTAGGTTTTGGTTACATCAGTATTTTATGAACGAAGAGTATACTGTTAGTTTAAATAAGTAAGGATAACCAATTGCTTAATAAAATATTTTATCTTTCTAAAGAACATCAATTGAAACTTAAATTGATAAAAGAATTGGAAAGCATCTTGTTTTGGAAGGTGGAAAAGAAGATTTAGATAAATTTGCAAAGCACGCTAAAAAGATAAGCAAAGTTAACCCCAAATTTAGCGTAATATGCAGAGTTTTTCAACTTCCTAAATTTTGAGGAAAATTTTTATATTATTAAAATTTATTTTATGAATTACGCTTAAATTTAACTTTAAATCAAGCTTATACTTAGGTAAAATAAAACTCTTACCTCATTAAAAGAGCTGCTATTTTAATTCTTTTTTAGCTTCTTCCATTATAAAATGCATTTTTATTTGATTTTATTCACTTAAAATATTGAAAGTATTCTTTACAATGATTTACTATTAAGAAAATATAAAGCAATCTACTTTATTTAATTTAAACAAATGTTAATTCATATTAATAGGATTAAGGAAAGAAAAAATGTATTATTTAATAAGTTTTAGTATGGATAGATTAAATTTATATTCATTGCATTCATATATTCAAACTTTTGAATTTATTTAATAAATAATTATATATATTTACTATTATAATATCTCTTCTTAAGCAAGCTTTAATTTTATTAAATTGATTGCTTTAAGTTTGGAATCTGATGAAGCTAATTAAGCAACAATAATTAATGATCCTTATGATAGATTTTATAAAGCATTTTAAATGGGACATAATTATTAAATATTATATTGTAGAAGTAAAAACAACTATAGACATAACTAATAATAATAAGATGTTTGCTTTATTTATATATTAGTAAATTGTTGTTAATATCTTTAAAATATTTAAGTGGTTTAAAGTTTTATTTTATCTCAATTGCTAGGAAGACTTTCCGGGTTTTGCTGATCCCCTTTGAAGGAAGAATTAGTTTCAACTTATTCACTCTGAACTTTCTGCTCTTCTTCCTTTATAATTTCCAATTAAACTTAATTTAACACTTCTCCTGTATGAATTTACTGTTAATTTTCAATTATATTTTCATTTGCAGACTCTTATTATAAGTTTTCTTAAGCTTTTGCCTCTTTATTAAACTATTCGTTTTCCTCTTAAATAACTTCAAGGTTCTTATTTTCTTGAAATTCAGGTTCTTCAGAAACTACATTTAAATTTTATTCAGTTCAATCTTCTTTATTTTCCTCAACCTTTTCTTCTTCCTAGTCCTCTTCCTATCTTTCTTCATATTTGTCCACTGCGTCTTCATCATCTTGGAATTTACTATAAAATAAAGAAAAATTACCTTTAGTCTTTTAGATAAAGTTATTTACCAGTAAGTTTTCCTGTTGATGTTTTAGCTTCTTCTTAAATAAAAGTCCATTTTTAAGCTTTCCAGTTCGCAAATGTTTCTTAATTGATTGGAGTAAGCCCAGTTGATGGAAGTTTAGCTCTTTCTTATTCCATTCATTCTTCCAAAGACATTTTGTTATAGGGATCTTCTTCTTATTATTACTCTTACTTTTCAAGAATAAATCCTTCAGGCAAGCAGTGTCTGTAGATACAAGCTTCGCCATTTGGACATTTCCAAAACCAGCCATATACATCACTCTATACAGCTTCAAAGAAAAATTTGCACGTAATTTCATTTTTACCATGATCTCCTCTTGGATCTATATAAAGATCTGGCTTTCCAGTTTTGTTTTCGATTTCTAGATCATGAGAAAATCTGCATTTTTCTCCTTTGGTACATTTTCCAGCTTTGAAATAAGCACAAAGAACCGATTTAGCGTCTTAACCTTCTTCAGGTTCCTTTTACTTAATGATATTTACTTCTTTAAAAAGTTATTAGATTAAAGCATTATTTTCCTTTTACTTTTTAGTTTCTTCCTTTTTTTAAAATTCTTTATCTACTTAAAACTAAGATCCTCCTTTTTATTGACCTTTTACTTATTAAGCAACACCCTTTATGAAATTCTAAACAGATTTTGATTTATTTTTATTTTTTAATCCAAATGTTCTGTCTTCAATAACTTTTTCCTTTTTCTTTTCTTCTGTTTTCTTAGAAGGCTGAGTATTCTTTTATTTTTTTGGTGCCATATTTTACTATTATTTTTTAAAGCATGAAATTTTATAGTGATTGCTTAATTAACTTAATTTAAAAGCTTTAAGTTCATTTCAAATTAAACTTTATAATCCATTTAGATTATAGTTCCTATATATACTATGTAAATTTAATTCTAACCTTCTTGTAATCTAAACCTTTTCATTTAAGATCTAACTAATGCTTTTCCATAGTGATTCATACAAAGCAAGCTTTAAATTGAGAGTGAATTAATAAAGGATATAGTATAATAGATAAGCATTTTATTGCTTTGTAATATTTTTATTTTCCTTATTTTAAATATAAAAGCCTTATTTAATTATAAGCATTCCAGTAAGGGGCAATTATTACAAAATAAATTAAGATATATGTCTTTACCTTTATTTATCTCCTTGTTTATACTAGAGAAATAAGCTATTATTTAGTTAGAATTATTCAGAAAATTACTAGCATTTTCCTTTTTATTTAAGCTTATTTGCAAATATCTTAAAAGCTATATCTTTATAAAGATTTAATAATGGAATAGTCAGCTTTTAATTAATAGTTGGTTTGCAAATAAAGGCATTTCTTAACTGTTTGTCTATTTACCTACAAAAAAGTAAAAATTAATAATAAAAAAGTAAAATAAGATACAATGGAATACAATGGGATACAATGAGGTAACTCTAGTATAAAGCTTTATTAATACTTTAATTGCAAATAGAACTAAAATAAGTAATATACATCATTTAAATAAACTTTAGAAGTTATTAATCTTTTCTTTATTTCAATAAGTATTTAAAGAACTATTCCTTTTAATGAAACTTATTTACTATGACAGCCATTTTAATAAAGAATTAATTGAGCTTTGCTTATTATAATTAAAAATGTTTCAAATTAGTTGGGCTTAATAGATGATAAGTGCTATTAAAAAAGCTAAAACTTAATACACAGACTAACTTTAAAATTGGATAATATTGCTTTTTAAAATAAGCATGACTAATTAAATAAGATAAATCAAAATATTCTAAATTTTATATCAAATACTAAAAAGCTTTTTAGACTTTTCTTTGCTTATGATGAATTAGTTTGGATTAATTATCTGTTAATATTTCCAAAATTGTCCATTTAATGAACTAGTAGCAGCATTAGATTGTTTTTTCTATTTCAATGAATTTCCCTTAATTCATAATAATGATTTATGATATATTTAAGTAAAAATAGAAGTAATTAAAGGAATGAGATATTTATTTTGAGTATAGTAGCAAGAAAAATTTTAATTAATGTTTAGTGTGTTTCTTTATAAGCTTCATAGGTTAGTAAAAACGCCTGCAAATAAGAGTAAATGAATAAGTTTAAAGGTTTGATAAAATTAAGTATAGAAATTACTTTTAAAGCTTTCTATAGAAAGCTAATATTTAATAAAATCAAATATGAGAACTATTACAAAAGACGCTTTGCCTTTACTTTAAAAGGAGTTTACTTATACATCTCACAATTATCATCCCCTTCCAGTAGTTTTAAGTAAAGGTTTAGGTGTATTTGTGTGGGATACAGCTGGAAGAAAATACATAGATTTTTTAGCAGCTTATTCTGCTGCTAATTAAGGTCATTGTCATCCAAAAATAATTTCAAGTTTAATAGAATAATCTTAAAAACTTACCTTAACAGGGAGAGCTTTTCATAATGATATTTTCCCTGAATATTGCGAAAAAATAACTAAAATGTTTGGTTATGAAAAAGTATGTCCAACTAATACTGGAGTTGAGGCTGGGGAAACTGCATTAAAATTAGCAAGAAGATGAGCTTATGAAATAAAAGGATAACGAGTTGATACTGCAAAAATTGTTTTTTGCTTAAATAATTTTTGGGGAAGAACTTTGGCTGCATGTGCATCATCAGAAAATCCTGATAGAAATTATCATTTTGGTCCTTTCAACCTTAATTTTGATTTGATCCCATATGGAGATATCAAAGCATTTTAATACAAAATTGAAAGAGATCCTGATGTAGCGGCTTTCTTTGTAGAGCCAGTTTAAGGAGAAGGAGGAGTAAATATTCCTAATGAAAGCTATTTTAAAAAAGTAAGATAATTATGTGACGCCCATAAAGTTTTACTCATTATGGATGAAATCTAAACTGGATTAGGAAGATGTGGAGCTCTTTTAGCATAATAACGTTTTGGAGTTAAAGCAGATATTACTTTATTAGGCAAAGCTTTGTCAGGTGGACTCTATCCTGTATCTGCTGTTTTAGCAAATGATGAAATAATGTAAGTATTTAAACCTGGAACACATGGAAGCACGTATGGAGGAAATCCTCTAGCTTGTAAAATAGCAATGACAGCTTTAGATGTTATTGTTGAAGAAAATATGATTGAAAATGCAGAGAAGCAAGGTCAATACTTTAGAAAAGTGTTGAAAGAAGAATTAAAGGATAATAGGTTTGTTTCTGATATCAGAGGTCTAGGCTTTATGAATTGTATTGAAGTTAAAACTTATGAAGATGCTTCTTTTGGTTATGAACTTTGCGTACAATTAGCAGAAAAAGGAATTTTATGTAAGAACACACAAGGAAACAAAATAAGATTTACACCTCCTTTAGTTATATAGAAAGAGCAAGTTGATGAAGCTATAGAACATATAGTGAATGTTCTTAAAAGTGCTAAAATTTGAGATAATTTTAGAAAAATAGAATAAATTTTTAGTTAATAAATTTAATTAATTATTTAATTAATAATGCTTGTCGATAGCTTTAGCTTTAATTTTCATAACTATATAATGCTTTTATTTTTCATTTAATAGCTTTTATGAAGGCGTTAATAAAATTATCCTTTACTTTTAAACCATTTTCGATTTTCGATTTACGACTGATGATTATTAAATTAAAATATATGTGATTATTTAAGCTATTGACTCTAATAATTTATTTATCTGAAGCTATTTACATAAAGAATGCTTTAGAGAAATATTTAGTTGTGAAATGATTTTAAGCTGAAGTTTAATCTAAAAAGAAGGCAAAAAATATCTTAATTAAATAAAATAATTTATATAAGCAACTATTATAAATAGCTTTTAGAATTACTTTTTACTCAACTATAAATTAATTATTAGCATATCAGATGCTTATCTTTTTAAATTATCATAATGCTTTAAATTAAGATCTATTTAGTAAATAAATATCCTCATTATGAAATGAGATTAAGAGGTAGTCTAATGATTTATACCATTATTGAATTTAGTATTTATAAAGCTAGATAATAAAATTTGGTTACTTAGTAATCAGTTTTGCTTATTAAATATATCTACTAATATGAAAACTAATTCTAAACTAAAATTTAATTATTTTCTCTCTTATACACTAGTTTCATTATTTATTAAATAATATAAAATGCCATAAGAGAATAGCCTAGCAATATAGTAACTAATATAATAATTAATAAATCTTAGCATTCTCTAAGTAGTATAGAGTCTATTGGTATTTAGATAAGCAGCTTTTTAATTAATTAAGATAATTAAATTAATTTAAAGGCTTATTAATAGGATCTATTGATCTAGAATATTTATTTTTAGGTTATTCTATAATTAAATGGAAGCAAAAGAAGGATCTTTTAAAACTTGTCATTAATTGAAGTTTGATTTTCTAAAATTGCTTATAAGTCAGAAGTAACATAAAGCATTGCAAGATGATGTAAATAAGAGATGAACGTGGTATCTTAATCAAGGGTTTTGATTGGGTATTATAGGTAGTTCAGGGTTAATTTTTACTTTTTGAAATAAAATTAAAATATTAAAGCCACATAAACCAGGAGTTGTACTTTGTGTTCTTATTTCAGCTTTCTTTGGAGCTCAATTAGGAATCACTTATGGAGTAGAACCTGCATTTGACTCGTTGAAAAGAATAGGAGAAAATCCTGAATGGGATTAGTAGTATTTAAGTATTTTGAAAAAGTGCAACTGAAGATAAATTCTTAAACTTAAAACTTATTTAATAATAACAAATTTCAATTATTTAATTTCATTGCATAAATAAGCTAGATAGTTAGTCTATTACATTAAAGAATCTCTTATTTAGTTAAAGATATTTCTAAATATCTAGATTATCTATATAAAAAATTATATTATTTATAAATAAATCCAATATTCATCATTATTTATAAATCTGAAGAAATCGGAGAAGTATTTTATTGAAGTTGGGTATAAATAATCTATTATTTTATAAAAACAGAATGGTTCTATAAAAGTTGCTTATTTAATTTAATTAACGTTTTAGATTCTATAAGAGAAAGAAAAAATTCTCAAGTTAAATGAAATAGTGAGTAAAGTAATTATTTTATTAGATAAATTAACAAAAATTTTAAGAGTTATTTATATACTCTAGATATAAAATATCATTAAAACGGACAACCTTCCTTCAAAGATTCTTTGGATACTGAGATAAAAAGGTTAACCAGAAGAAGCTATGGTTGGTTTAAGGCCTAAATTCTTGATACTTCAGATATAATTCCTATTTTATAATTAGAACTTCTTAAAATGTTAAAAGCATGCTAGAACAAGTGTTCCTCTGGAAGTAATGAGTCTTATGCTACGCGAGTTTGCTAAAGAATACTCTGTTAAGTTTTTTGATGTAATTGCTATGCCTTAAACTGGATCTACTGTAAGTGTTAAAGATGCTGACCATTTATTGCAATAGAATATGCTTGATATGTTAAATATGACTGGAAGACATGAAATGATAGTTGGGTGGTATCATTCCCATTCAAGATTTGAGTCATGGCTATATAACATAGATGTAAATACTTAGAAATCTTTATAATAATTAAATTGAAGAATCGTAGCTGTTGCAATAGATCCTATTTAATCTGATGAATATTAGTTGTTGATGCATTTAGATTAATTACCTCTTAGGTTATGTTTACTCATTCAGAACCAAGAAAACTACGTCTAATTTAGGACATCTATAACTTCCTAGTTTAGTTGCCTTTTTGCATGGTCTTATTAAATAATAAAAATCAATTGCAATAAAAAATAAAAAAATAAGCTTGAATAAAATATGCTCTTGGTCTTTCATAAAAATAAACGAATTTATGGGCTTGTAAGTCAAGATTAAGAAAACCTTTAAAATAGAATGAATAATGTAACTCTAATATGGTAGAATTAAGTGAAACGTGAAATAAGAAATTTGGAAGAACTCAATAAAAATAAGGAAGAGTAAGTTGTTAGTACTGTTGGTAAAGTAGATACGAAAAAGAATTTATCGATGACCAATAATATTCCTTACACTCTTTCTACAATGCTAAATACTGTTATCTTTTGAGAAACTAATTTTAGAATTAATTTCATAAAATTATTTTGATTACATTTTCAACACTCCTTATTAACCACAACTTTTTCAGACTTTTAGCAATCATAAAATAACATCTATTAACTTTGAAAAATATAATCATTAAATATCTTCATCTCATAAAAGCGTTAAACTATTATTAAAAATAGAATTTTAGAATATTTAATTGTTAAACTGGATTAGATTAATTTTCATTTTATCAGATATTGCTAATAGATATATTAAACTTAAGTCAATTACTATTTTCATTACTATGGAGTAACTATTTTAATTATTAACTAATTTTGGTTCTTCAATTTCCTTTTAATAAAAGTCGTCTTCTATTTTATTTGATAATGGTATAAATATGGAAAGAATTTTACACTATTTTATTTTATTAATTAAACTTTACAATTAATACATTTATAAGCTCAAAATTAATTGCACATCGATGAAATAAAATAAGCAATATAAATACTATGAAGACTTCATTTCTAGTAGTCAAAAGTTAAGATTTTAAAGATTATAAATAAATATTAATCTTGCCAAGTTAATTATAATGCTATCTAATTATATTTATTTAAACTATTTAATTATTTAGCATATTTTAGTCTCAGATGGTAATTTTTACTTAATAGATTTTATCTTGTTTTTAGCATTTATTTTATTTGGTTAGATTGAGATCATAATTATTTGCTAAGTAAAGTAAGTTTCCCTTCTAATTAATAATTATGAATAAATATAGATTTATATATAAGTTTTCATTCACATGCACAAACTCTTATTTTAATAGCAAGTAGTTATAAATTTATCTATATAAATATAATTTAAATAGTAATATTAAGCTAGTTAAAATCTCAGGTCTCACTAATTTAATTAGAGACTTTATAGTTATATTTATAAACTAATAATTATAAAATAGACTATTTATATTTCAAACCTTTCAAATTAAATTTGGATTGTCTTTTAAATTGGCTTATTATAGAATATCTAACCTACAATTAAATTAAGGTTAAAAATATATAATCTTATCTTCTTTCCCTAATAGAGATAAATTTATTTTCAAATAAATCAAAACTTAACAGTAAGATAAATAAATGTAGAAGCATCAGAATGCAATAAATAACTTAGAATGGTTCTATAATAATAACTTATCTATAATAGAGTTAATTAAGGAAAATAATATAGAGATTTCCCTTAAAAAGTTAAGAATATAAGTACTAAGGAATATTTAGTTACTCTATTTATTATTTTATTATTTTAGTTTTTGTATCTTTTATTTCCCGCCAACTTATAATTATTAAATGCATATTAACTAGTGTCTAGAAATGATTTTAACTGCTTAAGTAAATTAATTAATTAAAATAGTTAAGGATAAAGATCTAGAGTATTTGAATGGTACAAATGTAGTTGCATTAGGATACTTGAGTAAAATAAGTGATGGGATTTAGCAAGAGATGACTTAGATATGGAAGTAATTTGAATTAGATATTTAAAAATTTTCAAATACTTGAATATCATTTAATTTGAAATCCTACTATTTAAACTGATTCTAATTTTTTAAATAATTTGAACAATGCGGGATTTAATTTCCACTCTAAAACAAGATAAGCCTGCTATATGCGAAAGTATTGCTAAGCTCATGCAGCTCTTAGAAAAATCTAAAGAAAAGTTCTTCTCTGAACTTTTAACTCTTCTGCTGCAGGCCTCGGGTATTACTGATTACGAAGTAAAAGTTAAAGACTTAAAGAACAAAAGTTCTGATTTAGTTATAAAGAAAATAGTTAAAAATTATAGTGAAGTTAAAGAATTTCCCCTGCTGAATAAATCAAAAGATTACAAACTCTTCCAATAAAACTTTAAATTCTTTTGAATCTAATTGATAAAAGAATCTGGAGACATAGATGTTGATGACTTTCTTTTAGATTTCTTAAATGAATGAATTATACCTTTAACCCTATCTTAAAATAGAAACCTTAGATACTCATCAAGCCTTGTTATTTACGTTATCGCAGAAACTATAGCTGATATCTTTTAAGCTGAAGAAAAGAATCTTGATAAAATCAAAATTTTTATACAAGCAGAAGCTTAAAAAAATACCAACTCTGAATAAAAATCTTCAAGTAGGTTTATTACCGCCAACGATCAAAAAAATTAATGCTCAGAAAAATTAGAAAAAATAATGCAGTTCTTAGACTTAATTTATATAGAAATTGCACGTAAAAGATCATAAGATATCATGCATTATATAAGAGCTCTATCAATTGAATTTTTATGCTCATTCTCTCATAGATTTCCAAACCGCTATTTTAATGAAGAAATGTATTCTTCTTTATAAAATTTCCTGGAAGATTAAAAGCATGAATGTAGACTAGCTGCAATACAAGGATTATAGTAAATCTACTTAGCCTAAACTTGCAATTAGTAATTACTCAAATTTCTTACTTTTAACAACCAATAAAGTGCTAATCGAATCTTATAAATGACCTATGATATTAACAACTAAGTTGCTCTTAAAGCTATGGAATGTTCTATTTATATTTGCTTGACTCTCTAACAAACAAAAGAAAACAATCAATAAGTCCAACAGATTTACGATCTTCTTTTAAAAGATGATGAAAAATTAAGAGACTAAGCAGCTGTCTTTGTATATAAAACTTATTTAACTCAAATTTAAGCTAAAGAATAAAAAACTTCTAATATTGAAACTAGAGATCTGGAAGCTGAAAGAGTAATTTTGAGAGTAGTTGACTTATTTTAATCCATTCTATAGAGATTAGCTTAACTAAAATAGGAAAGCAAAGAATCTTAAGAAGTTGAATGTATCTATGAACTAAGATCTAAAGAAAATCATTACTTAAGTATTTTAGTTAAGTCATTTTATAAATCTACTCCTTAACTAAGCAATTGAAAATCAATGTGTGATTTGATACTAAGAGGAGAATCAAATGATCTTACTAGAGAAGGAAATATTCATATTCTAAATGAATAAAACAAAACAGTGCTAATACAAATTTTTTAATTAAGCTTAGATTAGGCTTATAAGGCTAAGTACGGAAAGAAAAATAAAATTTAACAGAAGGACACTTTCACATAAATCATATTTGAAGAAATAAACACATTTCTTACTGTTTATCGGTGTGATTTAGAAAGAATAGTTCACCTTGTTAAAATTCCTAAAATTTTAGATTTAAACATACTTCAAAATAGAGATTTCAGAGCTTAATTCAAGTTAATGATAGAAAATTTGAGACAAATTTTATTTCATCACTATAACAAAGCATTATTTTAGTAAATTTTTGCTTCTTTCTTACATTTAGTTAAATAACCTCATTCTTTGCAAAATGAAGCATAAGGAGAGCTTAAAAAATGATGCCACGATATAATCATAGAGATCCAAACACTAATTCCTTAAGTAAATTTCAAAGATATTTCCTAGTAATAAGTCACTCTATAATTTAATATAGAAGCTCATCTATGTAGGCTGGTTTCTCTATTAACGGCTAATTCTGTCTAAGAGCATTTCGACATTAGATTAATAGCTGATATTTTGAATAGCTTTATATAAAACTATCTTGATTATGAAGATATTTTAGATACTTTTCAAAACACTAAGCATTTTAACTTGAATATAGTGAACTTTGCAATAGAAGGATTATACTATATTTTAATGTGAAAAATTCATGAAGTAACTAACTAAGATTTTGGAAATCAGGCTAGTATATAGCTTTCCCTCGATTCTTATGTCTAGATAAGATAAATGTTCTTCTAAAAAATGGCCTTGATCATTAGCAAAGATATAAAATTATTCTAATAGAAAAATGCCTGAAATCAACTTAACACTAAACAAATAGAAGCAATGCGTCACATTTATTTGGTATAGCTCTAAGCTTTCATTTGCTCATGCTAAACATTACTTTTGATTAGTTCAGAAACATTCCAGAATTGTTCCCTTTATTACTAACCTGATATTCAAATTAAAACCTAAATTGAAGATTTCATGTTAGCTACTTCTCCTTAATTGGAAAAATTATTGAATTAATCAAAATAAGATAAAATGATAGTAGAGGAAATAGGAAGTGAATAGGATGAAATAAATGATTTCACTATTGCTAATAGTGCGTTCTATGTATGCGATCAAGTTAAAGGAATTATTAATCTATGTCCTGATATTTTGGGATCGTAAATTTCTAGTTCATTCGTTAGTCACTTTGGAGCAATAATGTTTGAGCAATAAGATCAAATTACAGCAAGATGCCAGTATCAGATATAGAAAATAATGAAATAAACAATTATCTGCTGGATTAGTAAAGATCAAAAAGCAGAGCAAAACTTTGTAAATAGGTAACTTATATTCGAAATTATCTAAGATGCACTCATTAAAGCTTTTAAGCAAGAAATAGACACTGATTTGAATAAATCACTTAAGTTAGCTGAGTTTATAAATTAGTGTATTGGAACTAATTATCTTGAAAGTAATGAATCTTCATCAAGGTTTTTTGAATTTTTAGCAGAAGGAATAAATTTTGGTTTTGAAGATATTCCAAACTTTAAATATTTCAAAATATGTAGTGTTTTCCTAAAATCACTAGAATCCTTAATTTCAAAGGATTTGCAAACTTTATATATAAACTTTGAATAGAGCAAAAGATAGCTTATTATACACTTGGAAGGAAAACATTAACTTAATTGGTAAAAGTTCATTGATCCCATTAATCAATTTCATAAATAGTTAGCTGACTTAGTTGGAGGTAGCAGACATTAAACAATTCCAAAAAAAAATAATTTCAAAGATCATCAAGATAAAGTAGCTCTATAAAGAAAAGAGGAAGAAAAAATAAAGAACTAATAAAATAATAAACTATAAGTTTAGAATTAAGCAGAAGCTATTAAAAATACTTCAGAAAACACTTCTATTGACTAAGATAAATAAACAATAGAATAGTTGTAAAAACTAAGCACTAGTAGTTAGAATAAAGATTTGCAAAAGAATGAAAAAGAAGACTAAGTGAAATATAATAACTAAAATAATTTTAATAATTCCAAAAATACTAAAGCTTAAATATAAGAAAATCATTAAGCTTCATGCTATATAGCAGATTCATAGCAGTGTTCAGAAATAGATATTAGTATAAATAAGAACTAAAAGCTTTCCGAAAAAGATGTATCTGGAATTTAATATTCAGTTCAATCTTAATCATGCAAAAATATGTTAGAATCTATTGATAAAACTTTATATTCATCAGAAGAAACAAATTCTCACTAAAAGAGCTAACAAGCAAACTTAGTAAATGCTGCAAATAAATAATAAAGTAATAGTTAATATGATTACAGTTTTGGTGAAGGTAACTTACTGAATGAAGAACGAAGTATTATAAACTAAGATAAAGATAGCAGCGTTGAATTCTAAATAAGAGAGTCTCGTCAGAGAAGAATTAGAGTTAATAGAGAATCATAAGAATCTTTCAAAGAAGAGGAAAGAGAATTACCTCAAGCTGAATCAAACAAAGTTAAGAAGAAAAGAAAAATTAGCAAAATCGTAAATTGGGAGTGATAAAAAAAAATTTTTTTTGTTCATTCTATATATAAAGTTTAATAAAGCACAATAAAATTAATCTTTCTTTATAGCAGCTTCAATTTACTCTTTTTAAGATTTATTTAATGAACTTTAATTTCATAAAGTGTTAATAAAAATAAAATAGGTTCAACATTATAATCAAAATTATTTTTATTCTGAGATATTAAAGCAATGCTAGTGCTTATATATTATAGAACTATTTATTTTACTTATTTAGTATTATTTTATATTAAAAAATATAATGCAAAACAAATTTTTCTAAAGATTAATATTTTTCTTTAATAATGCTGACAAAGCTATGCCAATCTAATAAATTTTATATACCTTTTATTTTGCTTTAATCATTAATTTTTGATTTATAAATTTAAAAGAAATAATGCTTTGATAATTTATGCTAGCAGTATATTTATTTATCTGTAAATTGTATTTTTTTAGGATTTTTATAAATATTTTCTATTAATTAAACAATTATTCCTAAACAAATAAATTTATTTTTCAGAATTTCTTATAATTTAGTATTTTTAAGATAAATAAAAAATTATATTATAGAGCGCGTAGCACCTCAATGGTGTGCAGCTCTTTAATAAAGATTTTTAAAGTTAAAAAATTCCTTGTTGAAGTCTTCCACAGTGCTAGCATTCCTTTGTGAGTTTTGTCTTCTATAGGGCCGCGATCGGAATGCTTCTTGATGCCTTTTCGATCTTGTCTTCTCTTCTCTTCTCTTGGCTAGTTCTTCACCTATGGAATACTTTCTGGTACCAGAGTTTAAGTCAGTTTCAGTTGAAGGATTGCTCCTTCCTATTTATTTATATATATAATATAATAATAAAGAAATTTCGTTTTTACCTTACTTTTAATCTTATACTTGTATGCTAAAAATTAAAGTATAAATTTTTCTTTTCATGAATCATGTATACTTAAAGCTAAAAATAGTAAAATATCTTTAAAATTTAATTTTTCTAATAAATTTGTTTTATAAGAATCCATATTGATGAAATACTATTTTTATATGCATTCTAAATAACTTATATTTCATTAGAATCAAAAATAAATTAATAATTATAGCTGAATCTATTCACTAGCATTAAGATCTAATAATTAATATTTAATTCTTTCTCTTAATGTTTTATATTCAAAAATAAACTACTGTTTAATTGCCTTAAATTTTGGTGCTATGCTAAATATATAATAATTGAATTATAAGAATTATTACATCTATTACTAAATATCTTAAATAGTTTAAAGATATTAAATTCAACTCAGATACTCTTTGTTTTTAATGTCTTGCCTTATTTATATATATAAAAAAAGTTAAAAAGTTAAAAAACTTTGCTAAAGTCTTAGTATTCAGCCATCTGACCTATTCTATCAGCTTGTCTCCATTAGTTTGTCTTGAATTCCTTCTAAGCTTAGTTAGGTGGTGTAGTACTTCCTAATGCACCATCCTTTAATATTCTGAATAGTTTTGGCCTTGCACGTAGCGTTCCTAATTATTTATCCAAGGATTAAGATTTGAATTAAAGAATTTTTTTCTATAAATGTTTCTGCTTTATGTTGGATATATCATAAATAGTTTTATAAAATATCTTATTTATTCTTTCTTTAAATTTCGCTTAGTTAGTAGCAGTATTTTCATTGGTGTTATTTATTGCACACGTAGCATTTTATTCTTCTTTTAAACTATTATTCCTATAGCACTTACTTATTTTAAATAAACGTTTACTATTTATTTTAATAATAATAATAATAATAATATACTTAAAGTTAGTAGAGTTTTGCATTCTCTGGAATTGCAACCAGTTCCTGCGGACAGTTTTTTTAACGTGGGTGTGATCCACGACCTTTTTATTAAGTGGAAGGTTACCACTGTAACCGTTCAAGTGGTCTTGCAAAAAGCTTTTATTTGTAGATCCCTGTTGGAGTTATTCATAGTTTATTGAGTTGTCTCCATGTTTTTTTCTGCTCTTATTCGTTTATTTTCTTTTCATTATCAACAGTTTTTTAAAATATGTTGATTTGATTTGCAACATCAACAAAGTTTGTATTATTGTCTCTATTTCGTTCTTTTTTATGATAATTTATTTTATATTTTCTAATCTTTTAATGAAACTTGTAGCAATCATTTCTTTTTCTCGATTCAATTCTATTTTTAATTTTATTGGTATTTTTTCTATTTCCATTTTTGTGTCGTATTTAAAATTTTATTATGATTAAGTTCAGAGTTATTCTTCCGTTATTAATTTGCTACAAATAAGTTATCTTCTAAGTATTAGTAATTCGTTGTTCTAATCTTCTATGTTACTCATTAGTTCCCGTATTTTTTCGCCTAAGTTGTAAGTTGTTTCTTCATAATTTGAGATTACTTTTTACATTTGGTCTAATTAAATTTAAAGTTTTTCATTAGTTTCGTTTTACGGTTAACTTATCTCTATTTATCCTACCATAACTTTACCTTCTGAAGAAGAGCTTGACTCCTCTTATTGTTATTATTTTTTCTACATTTTTTTTGCCGCTTTTCTCTTTAGGTTTCTAAGTTAATTTTTTGAGAGTCGAAGAGATTATTCCATTTTTTTTTACTATTTATTTTAATTTGAGGCTTCATTTTCTATTTCAAAAGGATCTGATTAATTCTGTTAAAACGAAAATGGCTTTACTTGAATTTATTATTAAATTTAAAGAATTCTTTGTTCCAGTTTGTTTTCTATTTCTTATGATGATTAATATTGTTTCTCAAGTAAAGACGTTATTAGTTTTTCTAATTTTTCTACTTTATCAGTGAGGTATCTATTTTTGAACATAAACTCTTTTAATGACTTAGATAATATTTCTATTTGAGTTTGTGTCGGAAGTTTTTTTAATTTTGGATTTCGAAGCGGTTAATGTCCGTCATATCAATCATATTTCTCACTTTCACTCATTGTAATTATTTCACTTTTTTATTTTTTAGAGAATTTTCCTGTTTAAATATTTTGTTCAAAGTTTTGTTATTTCTTAGAGGCCATTTTATATTTAATATATATAATAAAATGGATGTCGGCTGCGGTCAGGAGAACTAGTAGGAAATCTGGTGCAGAGTATATTGCATTACGAGTAATCTCACACTAGATACCACCACGGGGAAGGGTGAACAAGCTCGGAAGAGACAAGCTTAACTTACCCAAGGGTTCTCGCTGGCAGGTTGAAAATTTGACTAGCGGGCCTACTCATGACTTAAGAACTAATTCTTATTGGATCCTATTAAAGAAGACTGGAGCATTTGATTCAAGATTTAAGAATAATCTTTTAAAAGAAGATTCCCCATTTGGAGAAGCTGACCTGAATCATTGGACGAATAGAATTTTAGCAAGAAGTAAAGAACATTTTTTTTAATATTAACATTTAATTAGCTGCTCACCAACGAGATGCTATGCACTCTATAATCATATTATTAATTTTAAAATTTTTGAGATTCTGGATTATTAAAATATCATATATATGTGATAAAATTAATAGATTTAAGTAAAATTGATTAAATTAAAAAAGAATAAGTTGAAAAACAAGGAAAATTATAACCATAAATATGTTTTATTTGCTATTAATTCTAATAAATTGTCTTTTCTAAGTAAGTTTCTAATTGTTTAGAATTATAGAGTAGATTATCATACATTTATAATTAATGAATCTTAAGTATTTAAAAATTATATCAATTATTCTTACTTTTATTTTTTAAATTTACTCTCTCTTTAATTCTTAAGTCTTAGTTAATTATATATTTTTAGTTCTAAATTAGTCCTTTGTTTTGTTATCTTCGTATTATTTTCTTTAAACTGTAATATAATTAATATTTCACAGGTATTTTCAAACCTCTACTATTGAGAAAATTAATCCTTTATTAGCTAAATTAAGAATGCTTTGTTTACATTTCTTGGCTTAATACTTGGTTTTCTCTTTAACAACTAATAATTTCTAATTAAGGCTTCTAACTTCTTCATCTACTATCAACAAATAAAAGAAACTGATTAAAGATAAAGAGAATAGACTAAAAATACGGCACATATAATTAGAATGATTTATTATGTTTTAATAATAATAATTAAGACTACTAATAATTTACTTTTTATTAAGTTAGATTCATAAAAGAAAAGTATTAGCTTATATCAATAACAGTGAGTATAATAATAAAGCTTTTAAGTAGCTTTTAAATATAATAAATTGATTGCTTCACTTTTATTTATAGGCTCTTTATTTATATTTTCTTTCATTTTATTATGTAAACCATTAAAAAGCTTTATCTACTTTATATTCTTACCTTCAGTAGTTCGCTTTGTCTTGTTTTCTATAATATAAGAGGAGAAATAAAAGAAAAAAATGTGTAGTTGAAGAAAGATTGAGATTATTCAAGCATTGAGTTAAAGGGATAAATAGAAATAGAGAGTTTTGAATAAAATTAATAAAGAGCAGGAGAATAAGAATCTATTAGTTTATAGGCTAATAAGCAGTTTATGATCCATGGCCCATTAAGCTCTCTTGACTTTCCAGAACTAATAATTTAATTATGGATAAAATTTTCTTTAGATTAGTTATGGAGTTAAAAACTAGATTATATTTAAGATACGAAAGCTTCTTAAATTAAGGATTTTAAAGTCCAATTATAAAGGCGCTTATCGATACTTGGAAATAAAATATAAGGATGCAGTTCAGAAAGTGATTATTGAGGCTATTACTTATATGCGATTTAAATGGATAAAAAAGTAAGTGAATGAGCAATTATCTTAGAAGTAGGATCTGATAAAGGATGTCAATTTTTCAAAATTAGTAATGTGGAAATAAAATAAAATGTGTGATATAATATTTAAATCTTACTAACTTCTTATGGAACTACTTTCTTTTAAGACTAACCCAATTTTTATAAACCTAAAGCTTAACTTAGAATAAATGAGTAAATTATTTCAATATACGATCAATCTTATTATCGATTAATGCAAACTGGAAGACGCTTTAGAATCGGAACTTAAGTAATAGAAAAAAAAAGAGTGCAAGAAAAATGCTAAGAAATAGTTAGTAACTTAAATTATTTTGAATTTAAGAATTTTTATATCCTAAACAAATATGTGACTTTAGACAGACTTTATAATTCCCTTGAAGCTTTTAGAGATAGTATATGAGGATTTGTTGATAAAATAACTATTAAAAAAGAATATTATAATGACTATGGAATGGAAAGATCAGAATCTGAATATATTTAAATTTCTAACGTTTTCCAAATTAATAAATACCATTTTGGATAATTTAATGAGCTTGATTTCACTCCATCATATTAATATAAAGAATAGAACTGTAATATGCTTGATTCTTAATAATATTTTCCTGATATTTATGAATCAATTCGTGAATAATATGAAGCTTTCATCAAACGTCTCAAACTCAAAGAAGAAAATTTATATCCAATAATAATGCCTGTATTTAGAAGACATGATATTTTGAAATAAACTTTGACATCTTTAGAGAAAGCTGATGGAATCAATCAAACTATTATAATAATTTCTTAAGATGGAAAATTTGAAAAAGTTAATGAAGTAGTTTAGCATTTTAAGCGCAAACATAATTTAAATATAATTCATGTTTTCCATCCATAACATGAAATAAATCCAAGCATTTAAGATAAATAATAAATAAAAATGTTAAAGTAAACTTCTAATGCCTTTTTCTTGTTTAACATTTCACTAGAATTTTTAAAAGCCAAATCTATTATTTATTTAGAAGAAGATATTCCTTTATCAGTAGACTTCTTTAAATACTGTAAGTGAATAAACGAAAAATTTATTCATAACTGGAAATATGGAAAAAGAGTTGGTGCTGCATTTATTACTAGCTACCCTTAAAACTATAGTGATCTAAAAACTTTGTTCAAAATAAATTTTTACAATTTAAAGTGAACTTGAGATTTTATAATACCAAATTATATGTGGAATGATTTAAAGACTGTCTTCACTATATGTGATTGGCCTGTTAGAATGCGAGAGTATTTTGGAAAAAATCTTAGAAAAACTTTTGTTATTCCTCAAATTCCTCGAGGAAAACATATAAGTTGGAGAGATGAAGAAAGTATTCATCCGATTTCCTTAGATAAATATCACTTGTTCAAAGAAAAATTATCCAATGAATTAAAATTGATTGATTTTTCAGTAAATTATGAAGAAATTGAGCCTTAAATAGAAATGAATGACTTTAAAGATATAAATGACTTAAAAATATAGATGTTTTCATGGGATTTTTTGATGAAAATAACAAACAACACTTTATGATTTTAAATCTAACTTTTCTTTATCAATTATTCGCTAAATATTTCACTCTTTTTCACTTTCAAACACATTTTAAGATTAATTATGTTCCTAATAAAATTAATAGAAAAATAATTTAAAAGTTAAGTTTAAGTTCAAATTTCAAATTATTTTATGTTATTTTTATGATAAAGTAAATTTCTATAAAAAATCTCTTTTATTTCAAGTTTTTCGCTTTTTCTCATTCTTTTAATAAATTTCCCTATCTTACTTAGTTCTTTTTTCTTAAAGTTATAGAATGGTTCTTTATTTAAATTAATTAAAATAATATATTGTATATAGAAAAAATTATTTTATTTATGAGATTTTTTTAGCTCATAAGATTTTGTATCAATAAAAATTTAAATCTTTATAAATCTTATTTGTTTGATTCATTTTTATATAGCATTATTATGAAATAAAAAGATTTCTTTCTATTTTAATTACTTTTTTTAATTTCTAGAATTTAACAGATATTCAAATTTTATTCATAAGAATCCTTTTACTTCCTTCGCCAGCTTTTAAATAAGATACAATCTAATATTTGTCAAAAGATTTTCCAAAAATTAGCTAAATATACTCGAAATGTAAAAATTTTTAAACCTAAAATATTATTATAAGATCATTTGATTGTTCTCTTAGTATCAAATCACACATTGATTTTCAATTGCTTAATTAAGGAGTAGATTTATAAAATGACTTAACTAAAATACTGAAGTAATTATTTTCTTTAGATCTTAGTTCATAAATACATTCAACTTCTTAAGCTTCTTTGCTTTCCTATTTTAGTTAGGCTAATCTCTATGGAATGGATTAAAATAAGTCAACTACTCTCAAAATTACTCTTTCAGCTTCCAGATCTCTAGTTTCAATATTGGATTTTAAGCGATTTGAAAAAAAATTCTAGAAGTAATAAAATAAAGTCAGAACTTTATCGGAACTGACAAATTTGAGGTATTAAGTAAAATTATAAAATATTTTTATTTTTTAATGATAGATTAATAAAATAATGAATGCATATAATTTCCTTTTTTTAAATAAATTAAATAGAAATATAAAACTTTAATATTTTTAGATAGTAGCAAGCACAGAATACAATTTAGACACTAGAAAGATAAGAGTTAGTAAACTAAATTAGCCAGATTTTTATAAAAATTAAAATATCCAAATAATTTAATAAATAATACATTAAACAAGACAAATTTTAAAATTAAACTATTTTATCTAATTTTAATTATCTTAGTTATAAAGATTGAAAAATAATTTTACT
This sequence comes from Loxodes magnus, assembly GCA_946699065.1. Taxonomy (NCBI): domain Eukaryota; phylum Ciliophora; class Karyorelictea; order Loxodida; family Loxodidae; genus Loxodes; species Loxodes magnus. The sequence continues at coordinate 1,260,896 of CAMPDV010000006.1, read as the reverse complement.
TAAATTAAAAAATGCAGTAGCCTTTATTATAAATATTAAATAATAAACTAAGAAATTTCATAGATAAAACTAATTAATTTATTTATTTTAACTATAAGGGTTAGGGTCATCTTTAATTAGAGGAAATGTTTCCTTAAATTAAAAACAATAAAAGTTTTTATATTCAATACTCAACTGTACATGTCTTCATCTGAATCAATTTCAAACTGAGATAATTCTTCTTTCTCTTTAATAAGCTCATAGAATTGTTCTTCCATCTTCTTGTAATTTTTCTCTAGCTTCTCTAAACAAATTATAAGGTCATTGTTTTCCTTTTAAAGCTATTTATTCTGTTACTATTAATTACCAAGATCCTGTTTGATTAGTGTCACACTTGAATCATCTAATATCAGCTGCTTTCTTTGAATGCATCTAAAGTAGTTACAATATAGCCTCCTCGATGTTCCAAATTTTTTACGGTGTATCAAGCGCTCTTCTTCACTTTGGACATTACCTCCAAAAATGTCCAACCTTTTGACAACAATAGCAACGTTTTATTAAGGGATTGAATTAAAACTTTTATTCTGTTTACATTTTTTCAATTTCCATCTTATCTGTTTGAGGTTAGCTTTTTTTGATTGGTAATCAAATTTCTTCTTTAATTTTCTATTGATTTGCTACTAGGTTTTTTTCTAATAGTTCAAATTAGGAAGTTAAGGCTTCAATTTAAAACTAAACTTTACCTACCAAGTCTTGATCTTCCTTTTTTCTATCTTACAAAAGAAGCTGAAGATTCAAGTTTTCCGCCTTCGAGATCTATATTTAAGTATTCATTTTCTCAATTAAGGAATAAAGCTAAATAATGTCTTGCTCGTGGGGTTTCTCAAGCTTTTTCAGTTTGCTAGGAAATTCAGTATTTTCCAATCCTTAACAGGAGTAGATTTATCTTTTTTGAATTCTTGGTTCTTGTTAGTTAACTGAGACTTAAGATTGATCTTTAAGGCTAGAATTTAAGGTTAGATTCCAGGTTTTTTTTCCATTTTTTTTAAATAGATAAGACTAATCTACATTATTTAGATAATTAATTGAAAATATCTAGAATTAATTAGTTTCTTAATAAATTTACTAAAATTTAAGAAAATAACTTTTATCTGAATTTATCACTTAGCTTATGTGACTCTATTAGTAAAGCGCATTAATATTAAAAGAATGCAAGTTTTTTACTCTTGCTAATTATAGTTTTCTTTAAAATAGCATTAAATGATAAAGTTTAATATTTAGTGAAGTATAGAAATCCTCCATTAAAATTTTCAGATTAAATTCTGAATTTCCATTTTTTTAATAAAAATGCAACCAGCTTATTAAGCGTATAATACCGATACTCAACATCTTAACATGCCTTTTGATACATAGTTTAATGCTGCAGCAAACTTGGCTAAATTATTATGGTCTTATTAAAAAAAATGGTTGAATGTTTCAAGTCAGGCTTCTATACCACCTCTTCCTAGGCCAAAAGGGAAGGGAAGAAGTAAGAAACCAAGTCTTAATAATCTTAACAATCTTCTCTATCACAACCTTAACCAACACCGAACTAACAACTTGGAATCTAACAAAACGAACGAAAGCCAACCTTGAAGAATATACACACGGAAACTCCGACCTCAAGCGAGAAACCGAGGAAACAGATGAAGTCTGTTCTCTACCAGGAGATATCAGAGTTCAACCCTTCTGGCCAGATGAGCATGGAGTAGCTCTTCAAAGTGGTACTGAACCTCCAGGAAGAGGTCAAGAGATTGAAGAAGGACAATGATATGCAGATGACAAAGCTAGACCTAGCAGAAGAAATTAAGTCAAGACTTATGCCCTAGGAAAGAGATCTTAACGCCTTTTGGAATATCTCACAAAGTCAGACTAACGAATCCTAAAATTAACTTTAGAAACAGACTGAACTGGATAACAGACTCGGAAAATAGAAGAGAAATTGTAAAGCTTTAAGAAAGAGTAAAGCGAAACTGGAGCTATACAAATGGAAATCGAGGCCTAGAAAGAGCAAACAAATCAAGGAAAATAATTCAAAATAAAAAGAAATGTTTCTGTTGTGGAAGCATATGACATTTTATCGGAAGTGTTAGAAATTCTAATAGAAATAAAGAAAATATTGGATAAAAGAGCAACAAAAGAAGAAAAAAGAAGAAGCAAGAATGAAAAGAATGTATTGTAACCCGGATGGTTCAATATACAAGATCAAGATGGAACCAAGGCAAATTAAAGGAGGGAAAACCTGGAAAAATCCGAGTTCCCAATTTCGCTAAAATTGGGCGACCCGAACTTTTATATTTAACAGCAGGGAGCATGAACTGCTGTATTCCTGACGGGGTTGGAAATCCCTAAAACGGAAAACTTTAAATTAATATTATTATTATTATGGTTTTTGCATGCATGATGTATCTCTTTGGGCTAGTGAATATTGCAATGATAATAATGGCAATTGCTGCTCTTACCGATGATTATCGTTGTGCAAGAGGAAATGATGTCGGCGATGTTGAGTTTATTGAAGATGATTTAGAAGCTTGATTCATTATTTTTATTGTTTCTTTTTCAATCAATATAATTTTGACATTTATTAATTCCAATCATAGTAGAAATTAGGGTTAGAACTTAGGAGAACAAAGTCCTCTATTAAAAATTTTCAATATTATAAGATAGCAAAGCTCATTATTTATCCTAGGCTGGATGATTTATGGAAGTGTTCTTCGATGGGGTAAAGATCATTTTGAATGCGCAGATAATGAAATAAGAGACTAATTTGCTTGATATATTGGATTGAGATAAGTTGTATCTGCTTTTTTGTGATCTTTTTATTAAAAGGAGTTTCAAATTTAGAAAATATGATTTGAGAGTCCTTACTGAGAACTTTATTCTTAAATTTATCTTTAAATAAAATAAAATTAGCAGTTCCTTATTTATCAGTACTTACTTCATATTTTTATTTATTAATGTTCTTGCTTTATTATATGCAATAGTTTAAATACTTTAACTATAACTAATATTTTATAAAAAAATTGGCACCTAAGAAACAATAGACCTCTATTAATACTTTTATAAAAAACAAGAAGAATAGAATAATTTAACTGAATAGTCATCGAATTAAGATTAAGAAAAATAATCAAAATAAGCATTTGAGTAATCAGTTCAATAGAGAATATCTAAATTACAGTAAGAACTAAAGCAAAACAGATAAAAAATAGAACAAATAGAGACCACTTTAAATGAATTACGGCAAAGAATAAATTATGATTTCTCAGTAGTAGAGCAAACCATAAATTCAATCTAGTAATAGATGAGTGAAAAGCTGAATCAAATTACCTAACATTCTCAGGACATCTCCTAATTTTTTTAATAATATCTCTAGATATTCCATTAACAAATAAAATAACTTGAAGAATAACAAATATAGCAACTAGAATTTAATTAAAAATTTATGGTATAAACATAATCCATATCGATGGACATTGAACCTAATACGCATCTATAATTCATAAATAGGATAAATCAACAACTAAGAAGACCAAGATGCTGAATTTGTAAAAAATCAAATTAAACGGAAAGGTGCTGGTAAAAATATCATATATATAAGGAAAATAAAAAATATTATGAAAAGAATTCTCTAGAACAAAAGAGTGATTTAACATATGGCCTGCAAGATCCGGAAAGATATACAGGAAGAAATACTGAAACTCTAAACTAAATGTAACAAATAATAACGAAGTCTGGAGAAGTAGATAAAGATAGCAGACTAATGAAATCTTTAACCGTCCTTTAGTTTAAGAAGAGACTGACCAAAATATTAGAGGATTTAAAGGCGAATTCTTAAAACTACAAACTTAATTTAAATTTTTTAAAAGTTTAGATGAAAAGTACCAAATATTCCATATAGCATTATGGAAATTTTAATCTGGATTAATAAATTCTTTAATATATATTTCTTAATCAGTTTTATTCAAAATTAATCTAAAAAGCATCATATAACCAGATAAAATATCCAATAATTGTAATGCTACACAAGCAATAACTTTAATAATTTAAATTTATTATTAAAATAAATTTACTTACAACTTAGAAAAAGGAACATAAAATAATTTCAGAATAATACTTTTCAAATAAAATAAATGAATCTATAAGTTTATTTAACTAAACCAATTTTAGAAAGCTTGATTCAGTTATAAAAATAGATTTATTCAGCCTAAAATTTTTGATAAGCAAATGACTTTAAATTATTTTAAAATAAAAATTATTTTTAGAATTAAATTTTTATATACTATAACTATAAATAAAATTAATTAAACTTAAGAAATTATAATAATGTTATGAGTTAAAATCTACAAATATGAATATGGAATTAAATGTTTGACGTTCTTGAAATTATTTCAACCCCTTTTCCTTCATTCTCTATATTGCTCTAGAGGCTAAATATAAAAGTTTGAATATATCTACAACTTTTTTCCTTGCTATGCAAAATCTCCTTGAGAATAATGATTGTATCTCTTATCTAGTATATTTTTCCTAATTTGTTCCAATATAATTTTTCTCCTTTTGTTCTTTGCTTTTTTACTTTTTTTTTGCTTTCCAACTTCTTCTAGTGGTTTTGATATTCTTACTTAAAGTTTTGAAATTTCTATCATCTTTTCCATAGATGCGTTCGAGAGTTACAATAAAGGATAAAGGATAAAATTAAGTTTATAGTCTTAGAAAAGAGCTCCAGGGTTCACTTGTTTTTGTTCCTGCTCTTTCCTGAACTAAAGGACTACGTAGGACTACATTAGTCCGCCATCCTTGTCTCTCCCTCATCCACTAATTATCGTTATAGTTTCTTCTTCCATTTTTATAAACCTCGTTGCTTCTTGAGTTGTAGAATTTCTTTCTGTATACTTATCCTGTTCTTGTTGGTCATATTCTGAAAAGTTAGTCTAATATTTATTACTTGTTAATTTTTTCAATTTCTTGTTTCTTCCAGCATTTTTTCCAGCAATTATTTTTCTAGCATAAATAGCACCGAATCTTTTTGCGATAATAATTGATCTTATTTATTTCTTATTATTAGAATTCCGATTCGATTTCCATTGGGATATTTGATTATTAATCTTATTAATCTTATAATTTTTAAATTATTACTTGTTATTATTCTTGTTTTTCTTAAAGTTGCTTTATTTGATATTCAATTTAAGAAAAATGAAATTGGAACATTTGAGGGACTTCTTTAAATTATTTATCAATTTATTCCAATTTAATTACTATTTACGATTAGATTTTATTTAATGATTCATCTATGGATGGGAATTATAGGTTTAATTATTCCATTAATTTTTATAGTAAGTTTTCTAAATTTTCTATTTTTTATCTTTGCTTTTTCAAGTCCTATTGGATATTTGATATCCTTTGCTGAACTGATTATGCAAAGGATTCCTTAGATTATTAATCTTTATCTTATTAAGGCTATTCTTCAATTAAATTAGGTTATTCTTATTTTTTCAAGTATTCGTTAATAGAGGTCTATTATTTCTTAGGTGCCATTTTATATATATAATAACTTATTTTTACTTCTCGTTTAGTTTTAAATCTTGAATTATTTTCTCTTTCAATTATCATTGGGTCATTTTCTTATTCTTGTAGGTCATTTAACTTTTCAATTTTTGCTTGTTTTCTTTTATTTTTTCTATTTTTTTAACCAGTTCTTTATGTTCGTTTTTTAGTGTTATGATTAACTGTTTTGGCCTTGCTAAATATTTTAAAATGCGTTAAGATTTCTCTCTTAGTTCAGAATCTGCAATTTCAATTTTTCCATCAGTCCCTTATTATTTTTCTTCAGCTTTTTACCTCTTCATGGAGGCCCAGCATAATTTTTATCAGCTTTTATAGCTGAATTACTTTTCTGTGGGCAGTTCGAGATTTTCGAGCGCCTAATATTTTTAACATATTTTCCGAGGCATTTCTTCAGAAGTGGGAGATTCGATTTGATGGATGACCTTTTTAATGCCCTTTTCCTGGTCTCGCCTCTTTAGGATATTTTCAACTCCTGCTTCTTTTAGGGTTACGAAAAAACCTGATTTAAATGCTAACATATATCTATAATTTAAAATCTGGATACTTAAATTAAATTGTGCTTAATAGGAAAATTAGTGTTTAATTATAGTTTCTATTAATAGTTTTAATTTTAACAAACTGAAGCATAGAAAAATCTTTCAAATAATTAATCTAAAATTAGTTTCATTAAGTCTTGATAGCAAACTAGTGATTGCTATAAGCAGCCTTAATTATATAGTAAATATAAAGCTAGTGATTAAAATAGTTTAAAGTGAAATGAAACTAATAGCTTAAATTAGTAATTTGCTTCTTTATTTTTAATTTCTTTCTTAATTTAATTCTTTTTTATTTATATTTACTAAACTAAAACTGATACAAGGATCGGATATAAATGTGAGAGATAAGATATTATTTGAATGAGATAGCATCTTATTGCTTGTAGCATACTAAAGAATTAATTTAAGTAACAAAATGATAATTAATTAAAGAATAGTTTCTTATTTAAGTAATAACTCTAGCTTTTTATATTTAATAGCCAGCTATTTTATACTATTAGTTAAAAGCCTCTAAATAAATGGGCTAAAATTAGCAAAAAATAGTTTTATAAATGATGACTAAAGGTTATTGAATATAATGTATAATTAGCTTTAATAAGCTTATTTAACTATGATTAAAAGCAATATGCATAATTATTTAATAGAATATTGATCCCTACTTAAATTAGAAGCTTAAAGTAGGCTACTTTGATAAAGTTAATTAATAGTAATTAAAGAAAAATTAATAGATTATACATTAAATTAATAATCTTATTAGCATCTAGAGAATTATAACTTTAATTATGCATTTTAGCATTGGAAACTAAAATTTAAGTTATCTTACAACTTTTTAATATTTTAAATAAATAGTTGAAGAATAATATCAGGAAGATAAATTTATTCATGCTTGAAATGCGTGAAACAAAGTATTTCAAAAAGAAATTAAATGGATATTTTATTTTAAATTTAGGCTTTTTAGTAGAAGAAGTCAACAAATAAGCATATTCTAAAAATGATAAATATGATTGAAAAACTTAAAATAATTTACAATTTTAAATTTAAAAATTTTAATTATATTTAGCACAATAATCGAAAACAATGATTCCATATCTGAAATAATAAAACCATAAATAAGAAAATTCAAAAAACTCAACTGATTTAAATTAAATTCAAGAAACTAAAAAATGATTATAGATAATTTTAAGAAAAATGGATCCATTAATTCTAATGAATGATGATTTAGAAATTATTTTATATAATAAAGGGAAAATTATTTTATTTAAATTAAATAATAATGCAAACCTTTAAGCTTAAAGCAAATAAAGTTTTGAAATTATAGCATTTTTATCAACAAATTTTAGATAAAGCTTACAAATGAATGATATTTGCTTAGATTGTATAATATAATTAAGCTAACTATCTAATTAAATTTCCATAGTAAGCATCTTATAAGATTAATTATTGACAAGTTAATTTCTTATACTTTCTAAATAATAATTCTCTAGTCAGATTGATTTAAAATAAAAGGAAACATTAAGATAAATTATGTTTAAGGGTTAAAACGACTTAGAAAAGGTAAATTATGAATTAGAAAAAGAAATAGAAATAAATAACTTTTAGCATTATATTTTAAAGCAAGAGAGAGGTATTCAATTAAATAATTAGCTTTTAATTTATGATAAATCATTAAACTTTTATAATAAGATGCTTATATCTAAAGCAATAAATAATTAAAAATTTAGCAATTTAATCTACTTAACACTCAGGCAATGTAGTCTAACTTTATCTTTTTATAAAATAACAAATTAAAAATATTATAAATTTACTATCATTTTATTTCTAATAATTAACATTTATAATTCATAGTCTAAATAATAACTAAAATAAAGATCATTAAATATATTATTTAAATTGTTTGAAAACCAAAAATAAAAAATAAATAGGAATTGAAAAGCACTAAACAAAAAAGGACAGCTAAACATACAAGGAAAGAAGATATTAATTGATTTAGTATTTTTCTAGTAATTTATAAATATATTAATTTTAGAGGCTTAAATAGGTTATTAATTTAGCTTCTACACAATATCGAATGCTTAAATTTTTGGAGAAAAATAAAAATATATAATTAGTTAATTAATTAACTATAAAGTTTATAAAGATTAACAATATTTAAGTCTATTTATTTTCCTAAGATTCAAAAGCATCACGTTTGAAAGAAATTTTATTTAAGGCAAAAATAAAGAAAGCCAATTACTTAATGATATTATTAAAAGATCAAATAAATAAAATAAGTGATAAAATTCCTTTAAAATATAACCTTCCAATATTTAGTCTGATAACTCTTTTAATAAGCAAAGAATGCAATTTATTTGGCGTTTATTTTATTATGTTAATTTAATGATTTTTATTTAATAGATAAGTCTTAAATTGCATCAATAAGTTATATCTAAAAAATACAAAGGAATATTTTTAATTAAAAGCATTAACTAACATAAATTGCTAAATGATATTAAAAAGTTATTTTATTTAATAAATATTAAAGATAGATAAACCTCTAAAAAGAAAAATTAAAGATGCTAAATTTTTTATTCTAAATATGTAAAGCTATAATAAAGATAATAGTTTTACTTAAAAGAATATAGAAATAATTATACAAACCAAGAAATCAAATAAGCTTGAGAAGTTATTTTAAATGAAAGTTTACTTTCTTTTTATTATTTTTCACAGTCTTATTTGAAAGATTATATAAAATAGTGCGAACAATTATTAGAAATTATAGAATCGTTAATAGAGGTAGCTTAATCTTTTTAAATAAATAAAAATCTGTGTAAAAGAGCTTTAAATAGTTGAGTTTTAGGGATAGCCAAGTTAAAAGTTATAAAGTATAAAGATATGAATATTTATTATTAGTATTTTATTGGTTACCATATTATCCTAAAATACATATTTAGCAAAAAATATACTAGCTATTAGATTAATACTTAAAAAAATCTTAAAAGCATAAAAAAAGATGAATTTAGTTCTCAAAAAGATTTGAATCATCAAAATATTAAGATTAAAGAAAAAATAAAATATTTAAAAAAAGCTAAGAAACCTTTGATAAAATGAGTCTGAATCTTTTAAAAATTAATAAAATTGCTAAGCTTAAAATTTATAAACTAAGGTTAATAGTTCCTTCACCTTAACTAAATGAATATTTTAGTGATTTATCTTTAGAAAGTGCAACTACTGTGTGATCTTCTCAAACATTAGTAAAAAATTTTAATATCAAAAGTTTAATTTTTTGTATGAAATATTCTAATTTATCTCTTAGATCTCTTATACTCTTTAAGGAACTCATAATCATAAAGATAAATGAAATGAGAATCAAAGCCATTTTAATTAAAAAAATGATATGCAAATTACTTGACGAACCTTTTAACATAATCTATTAGATACTTAGATAATTTTAAATCAAACTTAATACAAAGGCTACAGTTATTATTAATTCAATAAACAAGTTCAAACTATATTTTTTGGTTGGATTTAATAGGAAATTGAGACTGGAAGCTTAAAATTTATTAATTAATTTTTATAAATAACTTGTAATACTCTTATTAAATTATAGCTATAACATTTAACTTAAGTTATTATCAGGTAATAACTAAACCCTATGCTTATTATTCTTGTGTGTAAAAATTGTTATTTAGTTCAATTTAAGCGTAATATCTTGTAGACTCTTTAGATTATCTTAAACTTAGTAGAAAGGCCTTATTAATATCTAAGTATAAATGATGAATTATTAAAATGTTTATATTATAAATTAAAGCTATAAAACTTAGTTAAGATCTACAATATATAAAAGCGTTTAGTTATTTAATGCTTTAAGCAAATGAACTAGCAAGTTAATAAATATTTATTTTACTACATTATTTCTATTTTTACTTGATTGAATACAATTTTAGCTTTAAATTATGGGTAATAAAATTATTAATTGATAAATAATTAAAGATTATGAACCATACTCTATAAAGAAAGAATTAACCTTTATTTATTATAATTTCCTTCATACTTTTACTCTCATAACCTTTTTTTTATTCGTTAAGATTGAAAGAAATGTACTTAATTTTTCCTTTATAAGCCAGCATTTATTAAATAATGCTTGAAAGTTATAATTAATACATTTGATAAATAAAGAAATGAAGGATAAAATAAAAAATACTCAGTAAATATTATTTAAATTTAAACTTTTAGCTGTTTCAATCCTCCATTTATAATACTAATAAATGAAGCGTATTTCCTCATTTCAAAGACCCACATTAAACTCAACTAAGTTTTTAAGAATCAGAAACAAAGAGATTAAGAAGTGTTTAAGCTGGAGTATTTGTAGTATTCAAAGCAATGAAGATGGCTAAAGTTAATGAAATACATCTGAACAGATTGGTCTGGCTTCGCAAATAATTAGAACTTATGTTAATTAAGAGAAATCATCTTTATTTTAAATTAGAGAAGATCCTAGAGCTGAAGATGCATCATCTCCTTTACCATAATTTGATTAAATTTTAAAAAGCTCTAGTTGCCAACATTAGGAAACTCCCATAAAAAAAGATTAGCAGAAAGTAATAAAACTCAATAGAAAGAAGTCTTTCCAAGTTTTTTTAGAATAACTTAGCGGTAAAAATTAAAACTCTATTTTTACTCTTTAAGACTTTTAGAATTAATGGTAAAACAATGAGCTGTTCGTGATAGCAATTCTGAGTATACTGTGCATTATCATGTATGTTATGTTAGACCATTTAATGCTAAAACTCCAAGAGTTGATTAAGTAATAGACCATTCCTTATTTTTAAAATTTGCTTAAATTTTATTTTCAATTTAATTTATGTCTGAAAATGCCTAAATAAGCAATTCTATTCTTAGAATAAGTTTCATAATGAATAAATTATAATTCTATTAAGTTTCTCAGCAATGTATATTACTATCTGTTTAAATTGTAAATAATTTAATGAAGCTTAGATTAAATATTTACATAATTTATATAACACTCTAATAAAGCATAAATTAGACTAAATATCATTATATTCAGTTATATGTTCTATGAATCCACTAAAACCTCTAGCTCATTATTCCTGCATTTGCTGTATAATCTAAATGGCTTCTCGATGACATAGAGTCTTTATAGGTACTAGTATAATTATTTCTATTGCCTAAATTTATTCCTAATATGATTTATGAAACATTTTTAGCTTAGGAACCTCTTCTTATTGGAGAATTTTACTCAATTCTAGATCTTTATGAGTTTGGTGTATAAGGCTCAAGTGGTTTTTATTTCATTCCTGCATGTAGGTGAAATTTTCTTTTATAATCTAGTTAATTTGTAGTTTTAATTTGAGGAGAGTTTTCAGTTAGAAAGCTTTAATTTTATATTGCATTATTTTAAGGTATTTCAGCTATTTATTTTTAATTCTATGCTCGGTAGGGTACTGCTATTATACGTCCTGCTTTCGAAATGATTCTTTTACAGCTTTTGACTTTACTATCTTAGAATTACTAAAAAACTGAACGTTAATATTTTTCTTTTTCCTTTGCTCGTATAATTAAACTTGTAAACTTAGCTATCCTCATTCTTGTTGAGTAATTTAATTCCTAATTTTCCATTAAGGAAACTTAACTATTTATTTATAAAAGACAGTTAAGTATCTAATAACCTAACTTAAACTCATCAATATCTCACCCCAAACTCTTAAACTTTTAAAATCTGCTAATTTTTAAAATATCTTAAACCTTGCACTCTCATATGCTTTAAACTGCCAAATTTTATTCTTATTATACCTTATTTTTAGTTAAATCATTCAAAACTTGCATTAAAAGCATTTTAACTGAATTTATAATAAAAACACCAAAACTTGATTAAAATATAAAAGTTTGAATTATAGAGCAAAGATAGATATTAATAGTAAAGAATAAGTGAATAAAATAGAATTTAGCATATATGAAGCTAAATTTGTAATTAGAAGTTTTATTAAATATTTATAGTTAGTCTGTGTTGCTGCTTTTACTTTTTATATTGTTCTAATATTTCTTTTTTATTTTTTGTAAATGCTCTACCGTTTTTTGGTTTTCTCTTATGTTTCCATCAAATTTTTCTAGCAAAAGTTTGTTTTTTTGATTATTTACAAAATTATTTCTTAAGTGAGGAATAAATTTCTTAGATTTTCCTTTCTATGATGTTTAATTAATTCTTCTTGAGTTTTGTTTTGGGGAAATAGGTAAAGCAGTGCAAGAATCAGGACTGTAAGATTTCACATATAAATCTAATGGATCTTCTTAATTAGGCTTTTGATTATTCATAAATAGAAATCTATTTCTTCATCTAGGTAATTTTAAGCATAGTTACATTTAAATTAACTAATTTTGCTTTGATATTATATTTGGTTTTTCCTAGCTTTCTTAGTAACTATCCATTATATTTAATTACTAACTAGAAAATTATTTGCTTCTTGATAATTGATCTAGTGATTTTTCATAGGATCTAAAAAGCTTAAATTCCAAATCTGAGTATGTCGTTGAAATTACATTATCATTTTTACTTTAAAATGACTTGAAATAATTTTAGTTTTGAAAGCTTTTGGAATTATAAATAGGATGAACTACTTTATTTTCGCAGCATTAATGCTTCAGCTATTTAATAATCTAAAGTTTGGTTAAATTTTAACTTTAAAGCTTCAAAGCATTCTGTTAAGTTGTTTTTGGTCTATCTTTTTCCCTATGTATGGCTTTTAATCTGTTTAGATCTTAGTAGCACTATAACTTTTATCAATCCTTTTCTTTTTTTTTGGTAATCTTTCTTTCGCTTAAAAGTTAGTTTATGACTGGTTCTATTGGACTCTGCAGCAAGAAAAGTTGCTATTAACCTATATTACTATCTCTTACAGATTCTTTTGTCCTAAAAGTAAAGTAATTGGAGATCTGATATTCTATAATCTACATATCATGCTCATAAATTCTTTTGGCTAAATTTGTAAATTCATGGTGAAAAGCTTTATTGTTAACTCTTAATACAAATTGAGATCATTCCATTTGAAAGACAGAAGCAGTACTGCTAGTACATATGCAAGAAGTATAATAAGGGATTTTATAAATACTCTCATATATTCCAACTAAGCTAAACTAATTTTATATACTAATTTCAATTTCTTATTTTTTACTGTTAGGAAGAGTTGCTGTTTTAGTACGCTGAATAGACACTTACTTTAAAATTTCCATTCACTACAAAATACGTATATTTTGCTTAGTCTTCTTGCAGATACAATAATTCTCCTCTTACAAGGTATAATTTTGTCAATACAAATTTCATCTAAACGAACTCTTTTTTTCAAATCCCATTAAACAAATTTAGCTATTAGAAATAATCATTTATTTCTTAATTTTTTTTCTAATCAAACTCCTGGATTAAATTTTCATATGCAGTTTTATTAATACTTAAGAAAAAACAATGGGATTTGCATCTAATACTTGCAGTTCTAGTTTGATCTTCGAGAAATGCTTATTCACCAAATGCATCTCCTGAATTAAGATCTTGAACTTTAAAGAATTCAAGGAAATTTCTAGGATCTTTATTCTCTTTTTGATATTAGGGAAATTAATTTTTAAGCCAATTATTTACTGTTTTTTCTATTAATCCCTTCTTAAGTTCTCCTTCAAATAATCATTTTATTGCCAGAATCTTAAAAAAAAACTTTATTTGATATCTCTTTTTAATTTAGTCACATGCAACTTTATAAATTTATTCCACTGACAGTTATTCATAAGGTGGATTTGTAAAATATTAAATCTTAGAGGTGCTTAGCAGTGAGGTGTGCTTAACAAAATACTTGAGAAATGAAATGCTAGCATATTGTCTATCCTTGATATCTATAATTTTATTTTGCTTTGGTTTTCTTATTTTTTTAACTCTAAAAAAGGTCCTTTAATACAGTGATTGCTCTTTATTTTTATTTCCCTATATTTCCGCGTAAAGTTAATCAGCTTTTTTCTTATTATTAGGAACTAAAACTTCGGCTTATCCCAAGAGCAAAATGTAATAATAATCACCTTAGTCTCCATAATGAAACACGAAAGAATTTTCTCTTCCAAAAACAATCTGCATTTGCTATTAAATTTATTTAAAGCTCTCTTTGTTTGCTAATTTAGAATGTAATTAATAAAAGAAAGGAAATTCAAGTAAATAGCTCATAAGAAATTTAAGTTGCTATTCAGTTCTTTAATCTGGAATAATTTTCAAAATATTAAAAATTTAGCACACTTTCTTCAATTTAATCTCAGGCTACTTCTATTTCTTCGCTTCTAATAATTTTAAGGTTTTTTAGTGCTTCATTTTATATTAATGAAGAACTAAATAATTAACCTAAAAGTTAACTCAATTAAATATTGAAAAGTCTTAATTTATATTAAATACGCATATATAGGCTTTCAACCAATAATAGCTTATTAATTAGGTTACTTTTCATTAAGTAGGCTTATTTATAAGCACTTCATATTTTAAGTATTACTTGATTAGCACTTCAATTATTATTTTATTTTGAAGAATTCATTAAGATTATTCTTAAAATTACTCTTCCAGTTATCTTTCAAACCTTTTGAAAGATTCAAATGCTAAATATTTATTATTTAAAGCTACAAATTAATTAGTAAGAAAAGCAGGAAATTAAGAATAAAATGATGATATGAAAGAATTATTTTTATTTAAACAGCAATAAAAAGCTAAATTGAAGCATTTAAAAAGGCTATAATGTAATAATTTAACTTTAATTATATAGTAATTAATTCATTATTCTACTATTATTCAGAAAACCCTTTAGCATTTCGTCTCTATTTATTAAGCCTTCTATCTTAATAGCCTATAAACTTATATCTATTTTTCTTAAGTTAAAACAATAGCTTTAATCTAGCTTTTAGTTTAATTTAGTTAAAATAGTGTGATAAAAAGCCTTTAGTCAAAATTTTGTAATGGATAGTTTAATTGTATAGTAGAAGACTTCTAATTATTTTAAAGCAAATAAGCTTTACAACAGCTAACTCTGATTTATTAAATAAATTAGCTAATAATCTATAAGCAAGCTAAGATAGTTATAAAGTTAGATTTATATAGCACATAAATAAAAGTGTGTAAGTATTAAGAATAATAAAGATACCTTACTGTTATCTATTTTCTACTCTTCTATTCATAATCATTCATTTTTTCTCTTAAATTACTTTTATTTTGCTATTTTGCTATGATGCAAGAGAGATAAGTTAAAGCATAAATTAAATTAGAAGATGAGATAGAACAGTAATGTAGTTAAGGAAATAGTGAGTAATTGATTAAAGAATGCATGCATATGATTAAGATATTATCCTGTATTAAATTGTATTTTAGCCTTTACTAAAAAAGAAGGTAGGGATTGAATTGAAAGATGACTATAATATTTATTTTACTGTAAATAACTTTAGTTGCATCTATTTCTATAAAACTTTCTAAATTTTAACTTAAAGGATTTATTTATTAATAAATAAAGAAATCAGAAAATGGTAAAGTATAAATTTGAAACATATGCTCGAATAAGACCACCTCTGAAATAAAGTTTCAATATGAATATAATAAACGAAAGAGTATTGGAAATAAATGGTAGAAGGTAACTAAAGAATATATAGAATATGAAGGATCAGTATGAATTCACCTTTACTAAAATATTTGATCAAAGCGCTGATTAATTATCCTTGTTTAATTAGGTGGCATAGCCTATTACTAAATCATGTATGGATGGTTTTAATGCAACTATTTTTGCTTATGGATAAACTGGAAGTGGAAAAACTTTTACGATTTCTGGAAATGATAGTTGGGAGGAACGAGGAATAATTCCAAGAGTTTTTTCTTTTATATTTGATGAGATGGCATAGAGGGAAAATTAAGAGTTTAACATTTATGTCTCTTTCTTAGAAATTTATAATGAAAATGCTTATGATTTATTAGATAGGAAGCATGCTGAACTTCCTTTAGACAACTGAAGTAAAATAGCACTTTACGAAGACGATTGAGGAAATCTACATTTGCGGAATTTGAGTATTCATTAGGTTTAGTGTGAGTAAGATGGAATTGATTTACTTACAATTGGTAACTTTGTGAAATAAGTGAGTAGTACTCCTATGAACTAAGCAAGCAGCAGATCTCATTGCATTTTTACAATAGCATTTGAAAGTAGGGATTTAACCAGTGAAATTATAAGAACAAGCAAACTTCATCTCGTAGATCTTGCAGGAAGTGAAAGAATTGGAAAAACTTAGATTGAAGGATAGATATTAAATGAAGCTAAATACATAAACAAATCTTTAACTTTTTTGGAATAAGTTATAGTTGCCTTGCATGAAAGGGAATAAGGGAATAGAACTCATATTCCTTATAGAAACAGTCTAATGACTACTATTCTAAGAGATTCTCTTGGAGGGAACTGTAAAACTTGTTTAATAGCTACAATGCATTCTGACGCAAATTTTATTGATGAAACTATGAGTACAGCCAGATTTGCAGTACGTTGCAGTATGCTAAGCACAGAAATTAGTGTTAGTTCTCATGTTGACTTGAATCTTTTAGTTTAAAGGTTAGAAAGAGAAAATGCTTAATTAAAAGAGAAATTAGCAAGTTAAGGATCTGGACTATTTTTAGAAAATTAGTCATAGCCTATAAGTAAATAACAAATCGAAGCCTGCAAACATTAAGTTGCTCTATTCATTGATAGTGAAGAATCACCGCCACTCTCTATAAGAACACTACCTGAAGTATACTATTGCTTCTAACTCTTTAGAGAAACTCTTCGAATAAAGGAAGAAATGTTCTAGCAAGAGGTATTTATTTATATAGAAATAAGAACTAAGTGCATAAATTAGCAACTAGTTCCAAGAGTAAAATACAAATAACCAAGAGTTTGAGGAGATAGAGTAATAGATAGAAGGAGATTTAAATAGCAAAAAAATAAACTTAAAGCTTTAGAAGTAGAACTAGAATAATGTTTATTACGAAAACACCAAAATTCCTAAAATATACTTGAAAAATAAAGAAATGCCCAAATAAATGTAATTTTATTAATTATATTTAAGTAATTTCTCTTTCTATTATTTCATATCTCTTTTATTAAGACCAATCTAGCTCTGCTGATAGATAATCATATTTTGAAGTAATGGATAAAGCCTTTACTATCCTGTATATTCCTCTACATCATATTAAAGACATAATAATTAGTAAATATAGCAAAGTATAATGAGGCAGTGCTTTATTACGATGACTCTTTTATAAATAGACTAGTTAAGTTTTATTAAATACATTTATACCAATATCAAACGTAGTAAGTATCAGCCTAATTTATTGATAGATAGTTATTAAATTTAAAATATGGAAGATTTTTTATCAGTTGCTGCTATTTTAATTTTGGATTCAGAAGGAAAGAAGTTATACGGAAAGATTTATTAAGAGTTATTTAGTTCTGTAGAGCCTGTTCTAATTGAAAAGATAAATAAGCAATTCAGCAAATCCACGGAAACTGAAATACTGACTGTAGAAAATTGAACGGGAGTATTAAGAATTGTCAATGATTTAATTTTTGTAGTTGTAGGCTTAAATAGTGAAAACGAACTATTTTTATAAACCGTTCTAGATACTTTGATTGAAAGTCTAGAAATACTCACTACTTAAAAATCAGAAGTAGAAAGAAATTTATTCTCTAAAATGCCTTGGCTTTTACTACTAGTAATTGATGAACTTGTAGATGATGGTTATGTAATGAATTTAGAGTCTAGCATTATTGCAGAAAAAATTCTAATGAGATAAGGAGGAAAAAGTAAAGGACCTATGGTAAAGGCTACTGAAAGTAAAGGGGGTTTTGCAGCTGCATTAGCTGCTGCCAAAGATAGTATCGCGAAGACTTTACGTAGCTGAACTTCTATTACTTTATAAATAACTTTAAATTTATATTTATGGTAGTTACTATCTTAACAGCATAATCTAAGTAAATATAAGAAAAGTTAGCAAGCTTCTACAATTAATATAAATAGTTAAATTCTATAAATCGCTTAGCTTTAGTAGGATGCATTTATTATTAAATCTCTATAGAAATATTTAAAATGCACTTATAAACCACTTATCTTTTCATCTCTATATCCATTTAACAATATTGTAAGGAGTAAATACTTAAATATCTAGATTAGTTTAATTTAAAAGAAATCTAATTGGTTGAAAGAGCTAAAGATACATCGTATTGTAATAAGTAGAATAGATAATTTAGATAAATGAATGAAATGATGGATAAATAAGGTTATCTCTATTAAATACATTTAACTTATTAAATTAAAGAATTATATTAATTGCACTAAATTTAAAAGCTATTCTACTAATATGAATAGATTGGTAGATTTAAAATAGTTTATATTTCTCTTAATCTAAATCTAAAGAAAAATAAAATAGTAAAATTAACTTTATCTCAGAGCAAAATAAAGTTTTAGGTATTAGAAAAAATTAAAAATTTAGAAAATAATGTTAGGAGTTTATCATGAGGGCTTGATATTCTCTTTACTTTCTAATAGTAAAATTTCAGAAATAGGAATAATATTTTATTATTTATTAAGTTACTCTACAACTATAATCCAGCTCTGAATAATAACTTACTTGACAATTTTTTTTCAATTTGTTATATAGATTTGGAAATTATTTAGAAATGCAATCCTATTTCCATCCATCGAATCATAAATAGTGATTAATACTAAATTATTCATCAATTTCTTTTTTTAACAAGTCAGGAGGGCTTAATGGAATTTATCCTATGTAGGTCTTTTTGTTTAAATAATAGATAGAATCTTCAAGTTATTTTACTATAATGGGATCTAATTAAGGTAAGTTGCTTTTTATCCAATCTAAATTGTATCTTAGATTTTATGAAACCTGTTCGATAAAAAATTATTTTTGCCATAAAATCGTCAAGTTTGTAATCATAATAGATATAGGAACTAAATGTTCTATATCACCTTGATAGGCACACAAATTAAGTTAGGAGCAAAGCCTAAGACATAAAAGTCTGCATATATCTTATATTACATTTCTGTAATAAACAGTTTCTTGAAGATATTATAATTAATATTGTTGATTGTTGTAGCTTTTTTGTGGAAAAGAAAACTAAAACTGATAATTTAGCTTATCTAGATAGCAATACGCTTCATATAATTCAGTCCACTGCTAATCTAAAAAGTATTTGATAAGTTATAAACCAATATGAGCTTCCATTGTAAATTTTTAATAGTTGTATAAATTAGCTGATATCTAGTTAACCTCATTAGATGATATTTATAAAGTCTGAGGTCCATCCCTAATTGTTTTATTTTATAACCACTATTGCAGCTTAATAAAAATTGGATCCTATCAATTCATATTTTTCAAACTTTATTGATAAACTTCATTTATGCAAGTATCTATTATTTGTAATTTCGCTATTTAAGTGATAAATTGATTTAGACTTAAAAAAGTTGAAAAATTAATGAGTTCATATAAGCACTCGCTCTGATAATAGTAGTTAAGCATTTTTTTAGAATTATAGTCACTAGATTAAGAATATGCGATGCTATATCTCTTCTGATACAGTTCATTTATTTATTTTGCTATGTTTTCATATTAAAATTCTTTTATTTCTTCTTATAATTTTTAATTATCTTCCGCTATTTCATTTTACAGTAAAGGAGGAATTAATGAAGTATAATGATCTAATAGAGTTTTAGTTTCTAGTATCTAAATACAACTTGGCTTTACATAAAAAAAGCAGTAAGCAGAAGCCATTCCATTACCACCAATAGCATCAGAATTAACAGTTTCTCAATTAGTGTCAGTTATATAAATATCACTATATTTCTTCCAACTATTCTATGTAAAATCCCTTATGTATGCATAATAATGACCGCTTTCAGCTTGTCCACTATGAATTAGAATAGAATGCAAAACATATTTTTCTTATTCAAATTCAGTATTTTCAAAAGTTTCTAAAACATTAGTATTTATAATTTATAGTTATTCTTACATTTGTGTCACTATAGTTTAGACAGTAGAGCAATAATCTTGTAGCATGCTAATGATTTATTAGATTTTTTCTGGTTAACTGTTTGTTTAGATTTGGAAGATATTCTGATTGGCTTAATTATGCTAAGGGAATTAATTTTCTTAATAAGAAAACAGAAAATGCTATGATAGCTCTAAAACTTTCTCCAAAGGTAGTTGCGATCCTTCAAATTTCTAAAATAAGTTCAAGGAGTTTTCTAGATATTTTTTCTTTTCCTAAAGTTCAAGCATTTTTTATCTATATCCTAAAGCTTTTTCTCTGTTTTTTAATAGAAATCTATCAGCAAATAATGTTAAAGGAAAGCTAAAAGCATCATGTAGCTTTGTAGGAGCTTTTGTAGTTTCTTTATTAAAAATAACTCTTTAGAGTTAAAAGCATAAAACAGGTGGAAGATTTTTAATTCAATATTACTATTATGCGTTTGTCAAAAAATCTTTAGGAGTCTTTCAATCTTCAATTTTATTAAACATTTAATCATCCCAAGCAGTATATAAATCTTTATTTTTAATATCTAGCATTATAGATCCAAATTCTACTTCTTTTTGCAATTATATTTAACTTCCATCTTACTCATTGGAAAATATCATCTCCTAATTAGTTCCGAAAAATATCGATTTGATAATTTCTTTTGGCTTTTGTATATTTGATTAGCTTTAATTCAATGAATTTTAGACTGGCTATTATTCATTCTAGTTTTAAGAGTTAGATTAAATAGGTTACTCTTCTTAATCAGATTGCATAACTTAAAGACCTTCGTCTAATCTAGCTAGGAAATTTAAATTGAATTCACTTATGTCTTTCTAGTCTCCTATATGAATTTAATTTCCGAATTCGTCTAATATATTTTATAGGACATTTTTAGGATCTATATATTTGCGCTGGCTTAAAGTAAGTTTGGCAAATAGCTTGCAGCATTATAAAACTAATTCTGAGCAAGCTTTTTTTCTTTTATCTTCGAAATTTTTAGGCTAAGAGTATAAATTTCACAATTACTAAGGTATTTATGGAATAGCAAAATATACCTAAATAAGAGAATTCACGTAGCAAGTATTACCTACATTTTTCAATCCAACAGGAAATCCTTAAGTTCTTACCCTCTGTTCAGGGTTTAAAGGCTCATATTCCTATAGATTATTATTTTGCATAGATTACTCAATTGCTAGTGCGATATCTTAATCTTCTTTGCTTATTGGTTCATTCTAATTTTCTACTAAACTTTTTTGCATAGCCTATTGCATTAAAAAATCATCTGGTGTTTAAACAGTTGGCATGTTCAATAAAATTTCGATAGCTTTATCTGGAATATTATTAGTTTGCTAGAGAGCATTTATTACTTGGCATTTACTTCATTTTCCTTAACCCATTTGCATAAGTTGCTGAACTTAAACTTCGTCTTAAATAGAAACCTTAGCCATTTTTATGTTTCTTAATAGATATTTTCCATTGAATAATTAAATAAGCAATCATAATTTCAAAGGAATATTAATATAAAATCTTATATATCATAAACCTTTTTCTTCCAAATATAAGTACACGCTTCATTCACTAGCCCATTTCCAAATTTACATTTTATTATTAGTTCATAAGCAAACTTGACTATTGGCAAATATGGAATAGTCCAGAAGTTAAAATAAGTTTTAGTTGCTAGCAAGAAAATACAAAGCAGAATGAATGTAAGATATGCTAATATAATCTATCTGAGATAATGCTTTAGGTAGCTTATTTGTTGCTAATTACAGCTAATTCATTTACTACTTTTCTTAAGCAATCTAATCTATTTCGCTGCAGAATTATGCTCTTAAATTAGTAAATGCAGATAGTAACTATAAATAGACTTGATTTGCTAGTATAATAAAGCAATATGTAAAGGCAAATGCTAAATTAAAATTTGTAATAAAAAGCGAACTAGCTAAAGCTTAGCAATTTAAATATCAAAGATATATGGGTTAATTAAATAAAGGGGAGTGCTTTGTTTAAATAAAGAGAATGTATTTACTTTATATGGAATAATAAATAATTTTCCTTTTCGTAAATAGACATGATGCTTAGAACAATGAAAAGGTTCAACAAAATTAATTATTACAATCTTTTAGGGATTCCTTAAGATGCTAACAATACTTAGATACAATAAGCCTACCATGATATAGCTAGAAAAATACATCCAGATGTTAATCCTGAAAATGATCCTGTAAGCATTTTTTATATATTAGGAACAATTCACTTAAATCACTATAGCTTATTAAACTCTTAAAGATCCCTAGAAGAGAGCTATTTACGATGATGAAATAACATCTGATGAAGATTTTTATAAAATAGGAAAAGGAAAATTTAGTGTGTCAATTAAAACTTTGTTCTTGTAAGTTTTCATTTCAGTATTTCTGGTTCAATTGCTTTGCTTCTGCTATGGATTTAGTAAAGTGAAACTTAAGATAACGAATAATTTTGCCCTACTTCGTTTATGTTGAAATAAAAATATGTAGCACCATAAGAAGAAATAAGTAATAAAGTTGATTAAACCTATGAATTCTCTTGGAAAAAGTAATCAAGGTAATAACAAGGATAAACTACCTTAGAATATAAAAAGAATTAGGCTATCTATAAAGAAAATGTCACAAAAAAAGCTTGAAGCTTCTATAATTTCTTCTAGCAACTTCATTTTAATTTAAATTAAATATTATAACTACATCCTCTAACTCCTATACTTTCCTAAATTATATGCTTTCCAATTATATACTATAAAGTATTGTCATTAATCGCAAAGGGATTCAGGTAAATTATAAAAAGCATAGTAAGCACAAATAAAAAGAATAACTATAAATAAGTTTAATATATAAGCATAATTAAATACAACTGATTCTTATTATATAACTATTTATATAATATTAATCTTATTTCTTTTAAATTCATATTTGAAAATCTTTATTTTATCTTATAGTTCCCAAAAAGTTAGTAATCATAATTTCTTATATTTAACTAATTCAAATTATTAAAAAATGTTTAAGCAATTAAATTAAGTTTAGTTTAAATGGTAGCACTTATTTACCCATATATTATCTCTAATCTATAATTAGTAATTTGATAAATTATTAGCAATGAAAATTAAAACTAGCTTAGGATATTTTACTACAATTAATAATATCCTTATACTTATATTCTAGCTAGCTAATTTGGATAATTAGATATAGCAACTAAACTTTATAGATTATATTGAAAGTATATTTAAACTTAAGTATATTCATATAAATAATGCTCACTAGAATTTTTATTTAATTCATTTATTTATTTTTACATTTGTAAGCAATATTCCATCCCTGTAAACTAGATATCATTTACATTTTAAAATAAACTAAACAGGTATAAGATTTTATTTAGCATAGTTAATTTACAAGAGATACTAAATTATGAATATTAGATATTATTCATTAATTTGAGCATTTTAGGGCAATAACTTCTATAATTATAAGTACAAAGTTTAAATAAAAAGGCTATTAGCATTAACCTTTAATTGTATCAAGAACATTATTTATTCAAATTATCAGTTTTATAACTATTTAACTAAATAGTTTCTATCTTTCAATTAATTCCCTTAAATTTCATTTTACAGCAATTGTACCTTTAGACTTAATAATTGAAATATTAAAGTATCTGTCGATTATTAAATCAGTATGATAATCTCATGGTATCACTTTCTCATTTTTACCTTTATGCTAATACAAATATAATTTAGTTAGATTAGGGGTAGGAATAGGCCTATAGAAGCAGATTGATAAAGTTTAATTGTCACTAATTATAGTTTCAAAAGCACAAAAATTAAAAGCAAAGATGATAATTATTGCGATAGTTGATCATTCTAACACTTTTAGTTTATTAGCCTTCCTATTCTGAGAATTAAGTCAAATATGTAAGAATCGTAAGTTTTAAAAGATTTATGATATTGAAAATGTATATTAGGTTAATAAATATATTACGCTAATAACTTAGTTGAATAAACATTATCTGACTGCAATGCCTAAAGCTTGATAAATAAATAGTGAAATAGGAAATATAGAGGAATATAATTCTCTAAATGGAAGTAATTCTATGCTTGGTTTCTTCTTAATTTTCATTGCTTATTCTTAAATTTTTCCTCCTTAAATATAGAAAAACAAGCAGAAGAAAGCATTAGCAAGGCAATAATTAAGATAGTTTTTGAAGAAATAGGAGTTAAGTTCATAACTTCATAGCATTTTGTTTTGAAATTTAAATTTATAAAATCTGCCATGTTTTTAACTAGCTTTGTCATTTATTTTTATAAAAGGAATAATGAGAGTGCTTCACGATGTCTATACGAACGACGAATTAATTTCAGATGGATATCTACCTTGGAACTAGGAATGGGATGGACTTATTCTTGAAGTAATGGCAAAGTATATTATGAAAGGATAAGAAGATTTCGGAATTTCAAATAATGCAGAGGAAGGAGAAGAAGGATTATAAGCAGGAGGAGAAAGAGTATTGAACATCGTGGACGCCTTTCATTATACCTCAACATAATTTAACAAAAAGGATTTTGCCAATTGGATTAAGACTTACATGCAAAAATTAAAGAAGAATTTAGAGGAAAAAAATCCTGATAGAGTCAAAGGTTTCATGACATCAGCTTAGGGCTTCGTCAAAAAAGTAATGGCAGACTTCAGCAATTTTGAGTTCTGACTTCCCTAGAGTTGTGATACAGAGGGCATGTTAATTCTTTCTTACTGGAAAAGCGAAAGTGACGATGGTCCAACATTTTGCTATTTTGTTGATGGAACACTAGAGAAGAAATACTGAGAACATGAATATTTAATTAAACTAAACTATAATAAAACATATTAAAAGTCTAGTTAAATAATTAGTTTACTTAATAACTTAGCAGCTATTGCTTATTACTATTATATCTCTTATTAAAGCTTTTTATATTAAGTATAATTTAGATTTTGGGATTTAAACATATTATTTATCAATTAAAGTATTATAAACGTTCTATAAAGCAAACTTCTTAATTTATTTGTATCTACCTAGCAAAATACTTTAAATAAATGAATAATAATCTATCTCTTTATTAAATTAATTTTAACCAATTAGATATAACTTATTGCATAAAGTTGTTTAGCATCCTCTATCATTTGTTAGCAATTTTACTATCAATCTTAAGAGTTGATTGCTATTCCTGCATAAATTCAAATAGGAAATAACAAGAAAAGAAAGCTGAATACTTGATTATTAAGGAGCTAGTAAAAAGCAAAGTTTAGGATAGTTTGTATGAAACTATAATTTGATTGAGGTAAATTCTTCTTGAAAGTTCTGCTTCTATACTTTATAATCTGAATATAAGCATATAATTTCTAAATTAATAAATTTAATTAGAAGTAAGTTGGATGGAAAAATTAAGAATAATAAATATAAAGAATAGTTTGTAAGATGCATTTTGATAATTTAGAAGAAAATTGCTCTTTGATTATTAAATCTCCTAGTTAACTCAATTTTTAATATTTTGCTAGAACTAATCATTTGATTTCTCTCGGAAGTGGACGAAACTTAACTAAAAGCAAAACTACTTATGTAAATAGAAAAATAAATTCAGCTGGTCATTAACCAAATAATTTTCTTTAAAGCTTTGGAATGAACAGCAATCAGAGTTTGCTTCAGAGTTTTAGCCCCATACAGAATAACTCTTAGCTTAATGAACTTAATTTTTAGTAACAGGCTAAGATGCTGAGGCAGAATTCTTCTAAGAACTAGTTTCATATCCAAACTCCTAACTTTTTAAGTACAAGAAGCTTTACACCCATTTCTCCTATTTAAATTAAAAAGCTAAAGCATAAATAGTAATTAGAATGAAACAAGAGATAAAAAATTCTTTGCTATTCTAAGCTTTTAAAAACTCCTGCAGCTAAATAAACTTCAGCTAGTGATGACGATAATTAAGAATAACTGAAGTTTTGGGAAAATTAGAGAAAGGAAATAATAGACTAAATTCTATAGAATCAATAGTAGTAATACGAGTAAAGAGAACTTTCTCTTCCAAAAAAAGTTTTCTTTTTCAATAAGTAAAATTAGAAGCCTATTGTTAGAGTTCCTAGTTTAAAATGAAATTCTTCAGCAGAAAAAAAGTAAACAGTTGATTACAAGCAGAAAAACACTAGAATGAAGTTACTAAACGGCTTTTTGAACGATTCCATTGTGTATTAAAATCAAAGTACGAAAAAACAAAAAAATCTTCATAAAAAGCTAGGAAAATTCGATAGTTGATGCATTTTTACCATGAACAGTTTTTATTTATTTAATATATTGCTTAAAAAAGTAATTCTTTCCAATCTTTTAATCAATTTTAATTATTTCTATATATTTCCTAGTATCAATTATTATATTCAATAGCTTTCTTAAGCAATTTCAAGAAATATTTTGCTAATAGAAAAAATCCTAAATTTTACTTATTTATCTACAATATTTTAATAATCTCTTCAGTAATAAGAATACTATTAAGAAGGAACTTAACTATAAAGCATTAGCTTTTAAATTAGGAAATTTAAAATATAAAGAGTAACTAGTAAGATAATGAGGAGTATTAGATATATTGGTATGCTTATTAATTATAAAGCAATAACTACATGTTAATTCTTATTTAATTACATATATTAGAGTTAAAGCTAACCTACTAATTTTGAAAATTAGCAAATAAGCCCTTTGAGACTTAAACTATAATATATTATAAAATATATATTTGAAATAGATGTATTTTAGATAATTATAAAAGGATTTCTAAATTAATGTAGTCTATTTGGCTTATTTTATAATTTAGGGCCCAGATTAATAAAATGATATGACGAACTAATAGTTAGTTGGTACCTTTTGAGATAAAGCATTTACAATACCAAATGATTAATTAATACAATCAAACGTTACATAAAACAGTTTTCAAAATTTCTTTTCTCTATTTAGGTCTATTCTCACATTATGCTCTACAAGTCTGAATACAGCAAAATAGCCCAGGAATTAGCAATATAATTCCAAAGATCCACAGAATGAAAGAATTTTCCGCAATTTCATCTATATATGAATCATAAATTCCAAGGAATATAAGAATTAAAGCTAAGGACATAAAAATTAAAGATGTAACAAATAATCTTTTAGGAACATTAGGTAAAGGAATACTTTTAACCGATAGTTTAGCAGGCTCGCTTTGCTTTAATGAAGTATCTGGTGTCTGTGTAAAGTAATTAGAGATAAAGGGAAATTCTAATTAACCTTACTTTTTATTCATCTAAATTTCATACATTTTTTAATATATTCTATTCTAAATAAATCGTTTACTACTTTCTTTTCGACCTTTTCATGCTCAAACCTCTAAATTAGCACTTCTACAGTAACTTATTATTTAGCTGCAGGAGATACTTATTCTATACCTAATTGCTAGATCTTAAAAGGAAGGAATCATAGTAAAGCTGATGAGTAAAAGAGTAGTACAGATATAAGTGAATAGAGGATAGAATTTTAATATTGTTCAAATAATTCTTATTTTTATTTCTTTGCTTAATATTTGAATGTCCACAACTCAAAAATATTGGGATCGCTATGCTAACAAGAATAAAACTCTAAAAGAACAGCCTTCTGGGTAAATGGCTGACAAATAAACATATATCACATTTTTAGAAATGCAACTAGAAAAAGTCTAGCAAGCTGTAATGAATATCTAAGAATTTAGCGAGAGAATTGAATAGGTTCAAAGTCAAGTTAATACTTTAGAAGATAGAGTAATTAATGTAACCAAACTTGTTAAATTATAAAGAAATTATGGAGAAACTTGAGAAGAAGAAATGTAGAGAATTAAAGACTAATTATAGCAAAAGTTAACCTAATAAGAGAATTAAAACGAATAATACTAGCATTTTAGTTCTAAAGAAAGTAAATTACCTCTTGAAGCTTTAGATAAAAAGTTCACCAAGCTTATTACTGATTTACAGTAATAGCATGATCAAAATATTAAGAAAATGTAAAGCTAAATACTATAGAAAAATTAAGAATAAGCTGAGGAAATAAATAGTTTGTAAAGATAAATAGAGCAAATGTAGATAGCCTAGTTAACCTAATAATAAAGTCCTTAGAATTAAGGGACCAAATAAAATTAGGAACAATAGGAACTCAACAATTCCCTAGACAAATCTTTATTACAATCAAGTGTAGGGTTGAGAACTAGAGCATGGGAAAAAGATATAGAATAAAGATTAAGCTAAATAGAAACTTAGATTTAAGAAAAACTAGAAGTAGAAGATATAGAGAATTTAAAAGATATAATTACTAGCAATCACTAAAAGTAATAAAGTAAAATTCAAGAATCTACTTAAATTGCTTATAGTTGTGAAAAAGCTTGTAATCAAATTAGAGAAAATGTTGATTAAGTAATCTAAAAATTCAACTAAAGGCTTCAAGAATTTTAAAATAATATTATAAGCATTGAAGCTTCTTTTAAAAATTTAGGAAAAACCGAATCTACTAGTGGAAAGCTAAACCTAGAAGTTAATTAAGAAATGTTATAAGAAATTGAGCGAAAACTTTCTTAAAAAATAGCCTTAAGTGTAGAAAAATTAGGAGATCTTATGAAGAAATAAGCTAGCATATAAAAGGGACTTAATGATAAAATAAATAATATAGAAAAAGATTTCATTAATAAGAATCTATATTAGGTTAATTAGGATTAGCAAGATTTGCCAAAAATATCTAACTAGAAAACTTATTAGAGTACTTAAAAGCCAAACTAATAAAGAAAGAAATAAGTATAAAAGGATCAAGTTGAATATAAAAATTATTCTTCTCAAAAGTAATTAACTGACCATTAAGCAAGAACACCTTCACCAAGTTCAGGATAAAGAAATAAAAAAGAATAAGAAGTTAAATTAACTCAAAATATAAATAAATCACTGCGTAAGAATTTTTTTAATTTCAGATGAGCTCACTACATTAATGCCAAGAAAAACTTAATCTCAATCATCTTCATTTCATTCTCCTTACTGTAAAATGAAAAATAAAAGTGATAAAGATTTAAGAACATTAAAATAAAATAAAAAGAATAAATGCAAATCAAGAAGCAAAACTCCTGAAATAAAAAAAGCTTTGCAAAATACAGATTCCTCAAGATCTTTATCAAGAACTCCAAAAAAAAATGTATAGACACCTTCACATTTTCAGAATAAACTTATCACAACTCACCAAAAGAACAAAAAGTAAACATTTGAAAAAGATAGAAATTTAGCACAGGTAACTTTTAATTTAAAGGATAAAAAACAATAAATTTCAAAAGAATAAAAGAAAAAATAAGTATAGGAACTATAATAAACTAAAAGTAAGGATAATGCTGAAAGTACATATGATAGAAGATAACGCTTGGAAGCTATTTATGAGGAACTCTCTTAGCAAAAATGAAATTATAATTATATTTAATCATAGTTATACAAAAGACTCAATATTTTATAATCAAAATCATATATTTTTCAAACTAGTAATAAAACTCTAATATTACTACTCATTAATTTATATAAGAATAATGAAATGTAATATAATCATTTTCAACTAAAAGCTAGTTATTTATTTTCTAGCTATAATTTGTTTACTCTTTAATAGTTCAGAAAAAATACAATAAAAGCATTCATAAATAAAATAAAAAAATGTTGATATTCGATTAATCTCTAACATTCGTATTTAAAATATCGTACGATTATTAGATAAATAAATCAAATTAATAGAAAAAATAGCAGAAACTATATAAAAGAAAAAATATGCTTTCCTATAGCAGTTAAAATCATAGATATCTGTAAAATATTGGTATTTTATATTTATATCAATTTAGATTAATAAAATTTAAAAAAGACTATTAATGATTGAAAAGTTTAAGGAAATCAAAAAAGAAAATAGGATCTAGATTAAATAATTTCAATAATCTAAAATCAGTTCTTCGGCACATATAACACCTAAAGAATTATATAAGCAAGATGATTTAAGTCTCATTCATCTTAGGAAAAAAATATAATCTAAGAATATGAATGTCACGCCTATACTTCCTAAAACTAGATTCCTTTTCTAATAAATTTAACTAAAATAAGAAAGAAAATCAGTCAGAAATAGTATGAAAAATGATTTAAGTAGTATATAGAAACCTAAAATTAATTTTAACTGAAATACTTAGCATCATACTTTTAAAGAAAGAAATGATCTTACTAATTAAGTTGCGGAAAGAATTTATCTTAACTGCAAAAGCTATTCCTTATAAAGACACTTAGTTAGAAATTTTAGATAACAACCTAATCTTTTTTAAAAATAAAATGATAGAACTCCTAAAAAGACAAACAGACATAGAAAACGTGCTTCATTGGATTTTCAAAATCAAATTTAATAAAAAAACTAAAATTCACCAAATTTAAATCAAAAAGGTTAAAAAAATACTTCCTTTGTATATAGAACTCTTCACTAATCTCAACTAGAGAACGCTAAAATAAAGTAAAATAAGAGTAATAAAAGCATTTTTAAAAATAAAGAGAAGGAATAATAGTTTAGAAGTTCATTAGCTTAATAATGAACTAAAAATTGGAAATAAAATTCATTTAAAGATTAAATCCTAGAAATTATTAATCATGATAAGCTATCAGATAACTATGCCTATATTATCAGTTGCTAATGAATCCGAAAGTTTTAAACTGAAAATAATAAGATTGATATACACTTGCCTATTGATAACTCTGATCTACTTCTTTTAGATACTGAATATGACGCTTTTCAAACGTTTAATGAAAGATAAGAGCCTTTACTATACTGCAACCGCTATTAAATGAAATTAAACTTATTTCAAGACAAGCATTATAAATTACTAAGTGAATAATCATGAGACTTTTTAATGTAAAAGTTTGGAGTAGTAGATTAAAGATAAATAACAAGGAGGAAAATAAGTTAATTTGAAAGTAAAATCAGAATTAATCTTAGAATAGTTGAAATCTACTTAACATCACTTCAAGTTTTAGCGATTAATATTTATGATAATGGAATTTTTAAAGGTGTTTATATTAAAGGACCTTTCAAACTCCTAATTTCCGAATCTGATACTTCTTAGTAACTTTATTGAACCTCATTTGATTTTCTGAGAAAATATAAAGAATTTCAGTCAATCTAAATAGATTAAGTAAAAGTTTGAAAATGCGACTAACATTTAGATAAAGTGATGGAAGAAGTCAATTAAATTGGGTAAAAACTAATTAAAAAGAAGGTTATTGACTTCTAAGGAATGATAATAACTAATTCTACTCTCAAATTAAAAAAAATTCCTCTTATAGCAAATGATATTATTTTAGTAGAAATTTAATAGCCAAAATCATAGACATTAGTGAGCAGTTCAAGTATTAATTTATTTAAATAAAGTAGTTAATTGAAATCAGAGCTTGATATATTTCAATGGAGAGTTAAGAAAAAAATTAATTAAGATAACTAAAGCTAAAATAAAGATCTATTGTAAGAGGGAGATTTTAAATTCAGTCCTACTTTCGAAATTTATCATTAAAGCAAGTTAGCTCATAAACAAATGCAGGGAGAAGAAAATATACTTCAGTCTTAATAAGAATAATTTATATAAGAAAAAATATAAGAGTAGAACGAGGAAATTTTGAAGCTTAAAGAAATGAAGATAGATACTTTAGATTTTCTTAAAATTAAACCTCAAAAAATTAAAGAAAATATAAAAGAAATTAGTTTATCCTAAACCAATAGTCCAACTACTGATAAACTAAAGTCTAATAATTCACTATAAAATAACGAAGCAAAGTATCGGAATCTCTAAGATAGTTATAAATAAAGTAAGTTTAAAAATAGCATATTAAATATTGAAACCAAAAAGCCAGAACCTGATTTCTAAAATTAAGAAGAAGAGACTCTTTAAATGGCTCCAGTATAGTAATAGTAAATAAAAACAAATCAAAGTACGAAAAAAGAATTAAGTTAAGAAAATTAACATAATATTACCTCTTGCTAAGATATTAGGCATGCAAAATCATTATAAAATGAAGAAAATTAACATTTGATCTAAAGTCAATCTTCAAGTTTTTCCGAGGTTGAATAAGCTTGTGATATTCAGTTAGTCAGATTTTAGTAGAAAAATAACTAGTAAAAATTTGAAAAAGGTTACCTTAAGAAATAATTCTTAAAAGAAGTGTAAAAGTACAACTCAGTAATGAATGATAATCTTTGACGATGTTTAAGATGTTAATTTTCAAATATACTTCAATTAATTAATTAATTTAATTTACTCACTCAATTCTATTTATTCTATATATCATTAATAAAGATTTTAAATATTACAAAAAGAAAAAGAAAGTTATATAGGTTATAATCATTAAAGACTCTAGCTAAGCTACTATTTAACGAGATCTTTACTTTATTTTGCTTATTCTCATCTATTTGATATCATTTCACTTTCACTTCATCTTCTGTTCTTTTAATTTTTAGTTTATGCTTTAAATAACTACTTTATTAACAAATTCCTTAAAGTTCTTAAATTATAAAAATAAAATAAAATGAAGAGATATATTAATGAAAGCAATTGAATTGCTAACTAAATAAAAGTAAAGAACAGTAATGAAATATAGGAAAGAAATGTAATAAAGTCACTAGTAAAAGAATGAATGATAGTTAATCTACTAAATAGGAAAATTAATATTATAAAGTAGTTTCAGCTGCATTTAAAATAGTATCACTCTCATTTAAATTTATAGTAGCAAAATTTAGATATATTATATTCGTATTGTAGCTGTTTTTAGAAGAGATAAGTAGTTGTATTAAATAGTTAGATAGTAAGTATATTTATAGCTAAAGTTATATAACTCTAACATAACGAAAATTATTAATTAAGCAGTCTTTAAGTTTATAGTCGATTAGACGATTAAGACTGATTTGCACGAGCTTAATGATTTACATATGTTATGAGTCTTATAGTTGAATAATATTATATAAATTTTGCTATAAGATAGATATAAAGTGTAATTAAATCTACAAATTAATAAAGCGATAATTAAGAAAATTAATAAATCATGGAACAGTCTAAATCAAATAAAGCAGCAAGCAAATCCTTTAGTATGACCACAAGTAGGTCAAGATCTACTTTTTTTGTTGAAGAAAAATCAAAAGTAATATAAGGTTCAGATTGGTAGTTTAGAAATAATGTTAAAAACAACGTGAAATAGTTATATACTCCAAACGATTGGTATAATAATAACGAAGGAGGAATAAAAGATGCTAAACCCTTTTCATAAAAATACTTAGACGAATTTTATCAGAAAAGAGATCTTACATCAGTTCCTTATGAAGAATAAAGAGAAAAGCCAAAAAAAATAAATCCAATGGTTATTTATAATCAACAGCATACAGTTAATCCTAATGAATTTAAAAACTTTTTATCTTCAGGAAAGAAAATTCTTTATCCTTAAAGTTTAAATCATTAGAAAGGCCATGGTATTCTAAAGAATTATATTGAAAGAACAAAAAGTGAAATTACGATTAACAAACCATAAGCTGTTGCAAGGTAAGAAAAAATTGAAAGAATTTTTGGATCGTCTGGAGCAAAGAGTGTGCTAAATTATCCATGATTTAGACTTTTAATTTACATCATTTAAGCAAGAATTTTGAGTTATTCATTATAAATCTACTAAAATTTACTCTTATATTAGGAATAATTGGTTCAGAGGATTATAAAATCTTGATATAATTAACTAGAGATTCCTATTAATAAAATTGATGAATGCATCCACTTAAGTATTTTTAAGAACTTAACAAGTTAAAAGCCATATATATTTAATACTTTTATCTCTTCTTATTTATATTTTCGCTCTAAGTTTAATATATTCTTAATTTTTACAACTCGCGGTTATTCCACTTTAACTAGTGCTTTAATTCATTTGTTAATAATAGGAAAATTAAACATAAATCCTCATTTAAATAGTACTAAAATGAAGGCTAATCTAATAAAATCCTCATTGATAAAATTAATTAAGAAGGTAAGTATCATTTGTAATTAGGATTTTAATGAGAGACTTAAAATAAAAGTTGAGAAGTAAATTGAAGTGAGTTGTATAGATTTACTGAAATATAAGAAAAATCTTAATTTTTTAATTTTAATTTTATTTAAACTTTTACCGCGGCAAATTGCATTTAAAAATTTCCAAACTTAGTATTTTCATAATATGCAAGATAAAAGAAAAATACGCAAAATTTGTTAGTGTAGTGAACAAGAAAATTGGAGACAATAAGGATCACTTTTTAGATCATTCTATAGTGAAGATACAATCGAGTCATTAAGCGCTATTTGTAATTATTGTCAAGCTTTAGGGTTAAAATTCATTGAATGCAAACAAAGTTCTAAGGTATAAATTCTGATAGCTGCTATAAATGGTTGCATTCAGACAGATTTCTGAATGGAAAAATCATAATTATTATGAGAATTAATTTCCTAATCTTTCCTTTAGTAGCAGAACTCTATTCTAAATGAAGATAACTTATGCTATCAGTATTTGGAGGATGCTGTCCCCATATGGTATCATCTTTCTAAAGATTTTTTACATATTTTGGAAAATTTCGGACAAATCAACGAAGAAACTTAGCTTTTTTCTCTCTTTACAAGTCACTGTAACTGCCTAGTTAAGAACTGCAGAAATTTCTAAGCTTGCTGTATTAAAAGTAATATATGCGAGCATTCTATTAATGACAAATTAGTAACTATACCTAAATCTATTATGGAAGAGCAAAATTGAAAAGAAAAGCTACATGCATTAAGTATGATCTAACTCTCGAAATTAATAGTCTAAGGAAACTACAGCGAACATTTTAAAAGAAGCCCAATACAATTAGGATTAGTAAGAGGAATCCTTTAATAAATAATAAACATTTTGGCTAGCGAACAATAAAACGAAAATATAATTCTGATACAAGGATTGCTCTATTCATGAATGATTTTATAAGAAGCTATTTCAGAAGAAATTATTAATTTGGAAGAATATATTTATGCTAAATAATGGCTAAACTACTGCTACTAATTTATATTCATGAATGTTAAAAGATTTAAGATTATAATTGATAGATAGTATCTATTTCCTTAGCAATTCGAGTTTCTTTATAAAATAGGAATTCTAGATGACAGTAGTTATGTTGTTCAATATGCCTACAGTACTTAAAATGAAATCCTCTAATGAAAGTTAATGAATTCAATTTATCAAAGAGAGTAATTTGATGATAACCTTTTTGCTTATATTTTAAATAATAAACCTGATTTTAGGATAATAGATGCTCTTTTAAGTAAAAAGATATAAGCAACAGATCAGAATTTATTAAATCAAAATATAGACTAAATTAGTTCAGACAGACTTTAAAGCTATAAAAGACGAATGGTCCAGAAATAAAACGGAGAAATAGTAAAGAAGACATAGGGTTCAATGAGTTAATAAGATAGTACAATTTCTGATCTTAGAACTTAATTTCAAGCTACTAATTTAAGAATTGCAAACGCTATTGTAAAAATTTAAGAAATGGCCAATAGTTTGGATTCATAAGAAAAACTAATAGCTTTAGGCTTACTTGCTGTTTATTAAGAAAAAATAGGATTCATAAACACTTTAGAGCTTTTTGATGTTTAACGTTAGGAAACTCCTTTTTGCGTTTTTCAAATGGTATTTTATTTAACTTGCTAAAAAAAGCATCCAATTTCATAAAGCTGCAAATCTGTTATTCTCAACTGGTTCACTTTTAGCCAGATGACAGAGAGTAATAAAATAAATTTTATAAAGGCCTATATTTAGTATGGTCACTTAGATATAGATATGATCTAGCATTATCCTATTATTCTATCAAGTGTTTACACATTTGCTTTAGAGTCTTCACTTTTTATCTAAGTTTTGAATCTCCTTGGCTTTTTCCTGGCTAATTTTCCTAGTAAAGTAAACACTTTATTAAAAATAATAGAAACAGCTAATATGTGACTATTTATCGATTTTCAAAATGACCTTTATAACTGCAATGTAGAAACTCAAAATTAAAGCAGAGCTTACTGCAGTTTTATAGAAAGCCTTATTTTAATAGTTGAAAACCTAGAGAACTTAAAAATAACCTTGAAGCAAACCAATGAAAATAATATTTCATTAAGATACTTTGCTCAATCTAATAATTTCTGTCCATTTTGCTCTCTTAACTAGTGCTGCTGCTTTAAAAATAGTATCATTCTTGTAGAAGTAAAATAAACTAATAAAAACAACTCTCAAGATAACTAAAATAATAACAGTTATGAAATACCCAATCCACTGTAGAAGCAAAATATTGGCGAAATAAGATAGTGACCTGATACGATTTCTCTTAAGTATATATTAGAGAAAGTAATTAA
This sequence comes from Loxodes magnus, assembly GCA_946699065.1. Classification (NCBI taxonomy): domain Eukaryota; phylum Ciliophora; class Karyorelictea; order Loxodida; family Loxodidae; genus Loxodes; species Loxodes magnus. The sequence continues at coordinate 1,224,276 of CAMPDV010000006.1, read as the reverse complement.
ATTCCATTAGCAAATAGAAAAAATCATGCATGAAAATTAAGAAAGTAATTGGACCCAAGAAAAATGCTTAACTGCTAATTCAAAAAAGATGCAAAGCATTTAAATGTTACTAGATTTACTTATCCCTAAGCTTGTCTAGAATCATATTGACTTAACTGATATTTTGGAGTTAAACTGGGATAATTTATTTATAAGGCGCTTTTTTATTGAGCACTATATCTCAAAAGCAATAAAATGAAATACTAAGTTTTAAAATTTAATAATGAAGAACTTTAATTATTTTGCAAGTGAAAAGTAAATAATGGATGTTGAACAAGAAGATCAGCAGAAATAGGAATTTGAAAGTCAGTTAAATTATATATACTGTGCTAAGATTTTTAGAGTAGAAGATTAATAGCAATTTGAAGAGCTAAGTAAAAAGAAGCTAGTTCTATGTTTAAGCAAAATGATTTCACACATTAAATTTTCTTAAAATGCAGCGTTTGTTTCTCTAATTTTAGAAAACCTTCATAATAAAGTTCAAATTAATTACTCTCTTTGGTTTATGTACTATAGAAGAGAAATAGCCTTTCTATTGAACCATTAGAATTTCATTAAGCTACTAATAAGTGCTTTTGGTTTGAGTCAAGCTTCATAAATTGACTGTATGAACTAAATTTACTTTAACAGTCTGCCTTTTTTGCAATTTAGCGTTCAGTAAATAAACTTTGAAATAATTGACCAATGCAAGTTTTTAAATCCTAAGATAGTGCTTCAGTCAATGCCTCAGTATTTATCAATTTTCTTGACGTAAAGCGAAGAGCTAATTTAGACTAATAAAACTAACATGCTAAAAATCTATAATTAATTATCAAGTCAACTACTACAAACTTAAGACATTTCTAATAACTAAAATTCTCCCAAAATGCTATAGCTGTTTTTCTATCCATATGACTATAAATAATTTTTACAATAAGCATTACTTTAATACTTAAAAAATAGCTTAGGAATATGCGACTAAAAGCTTTTAAGACTATTTCTGAAAAATGAGTAGGTAAAAAGCTAAAATATAGAACAATATGTGAAGAGTAGTAAAGAACTGATAAAGTATTTAAAGAGAATAATAATCTGCGTTAAAAAGATCTATAATGAAGAGTTAGATATCAATAAGCTAGAAGACTTCGAAGTAATTTATGATAAAGAACAACAAAAAATTGAGTTCTGTGAAGTATTTATGCTGACACTTAGCTCTATTTATTAAGGATTTAAAAAGTCCAAGAAATCTGCTGTTGTGATTATTGAAAATTATACTATCGTTCTAATGAACTTCATACTTTGCACATATTAATAATTCTAAGACTAGTTTGATAGCAATATACTCTAACTGCTTGCAAGCAGGCTCTCCAAAATAATAGTTAAAAACTTTAGAAAAAGTCCAGAAATTTTTATGTTTTTAATTGAGAAATTCAAAGAGATTCAAATATTAAGCAGCGACTTTTTGTATGCTATTTATATTATAATGGATATTGAGGATTTAAAACTGATCTTAGAAGCAAAATAATAAATTACTTAAAACTAAGAAAACCAAATGTTTCCTCTATTAGCATTTTATATTCGCATCAATAGTCTCTAGGAGTTTCTAAATATAGACTTCAATAAGTAAAAACTGATTGAAAACTCAATAAATATAATCAAAAATGAACCTTACTACTTAAAGATTGCTGCTTTAAAAGTATTAAAATTGATGGATAATAAAGAAGAAGACTAGCAATCACAAATACTAGCTGTCCTCATTGACTTAGCTCGTAATTTCTACTGAAATAAAAAGATTTAGTTGATATCTTATGAAGTTTTAGGTACAATTGGCTTTGCGGTATAAAACGAAGATTTATAAATTGAGAGAGAGTAGTTGCCTTCTGCTATTTTATTGGACGACAATAACCTAAACAGTGCTAAAGAATTGATTTAGTAAATAAAATCAGTTTTATTATAATATAGTCCAAATAATGAAGAAACTGCCATTTCTATGTCTAAGCTCCATTTAGTTTAATAGAAAAATAAATCAACAACATAGAAAACTTGATAATGTGTAGTTCCTTTTATAGAAGCTAAATCAATTTTTGAAAGTAATTCCCCTTTAAGTTTACTTAGCACTTTCTTAGCATAAAATTCTTCATCGAAATAAAAAGGATTTTGGAATATTCTAATGCCAGTTTTATACGAATAGAAGAGCTTAGCTTGTGCTATGATATGCTTACCTTACTAAATATTAGATTAAATAATAAACAAAGGAAAGGTTCTTAACGACTTGATACCTCTGTTTTCTTACTTACTAAATCATTAAAGCAGATTATAAGTTTAATGTGCTATTGAAATATACGATAAATTACATAAATTCAGATAAGAATTATAAAAGGGAGAAAAAATTAATTTACTATCTAAATTTCTAAACAACTTTGAGTAGGATTATGAAATGCTTATTAAGCAAAAACTGATGATAGGAGATGTGGAAAACGCATCTTTTAATTATGAATAATATATTTAATAAAAAATCGAACAAAAAAGTGCTGATGTTGAGTTAACAGATATTTAGAAAGATACTTTAGGCTTAATTCACGACAGCTTAAGACTTTCTGGATACTTTGAATCCTCAGTAATTGAATTTTCAAATGATTATTATGAAGCTTCTTTTAAAAATCAAACCATTCCTATTTAGAATCAATGAATATAATTTTAGCAAGCAACTTCATAAATCTAGTTATAAGAACAAACCATTATGTTCGAAGTTTTAGATATAGCCTTAAATTTAAAAACACATTTATAGTGTGTACAAAGCGCTTACTTTTCAAAGGGGTATAAATTAATGCAATGTAATCATGAAATAGAGAAGTTGTACAAATAAGAAATGTTAGTGAAAATTGCTAAAGAATCTTAGTGCAAAGATGCCTTCAGACTGATAATGCAAATGTTAGTGTTTGATTTATCAGTTTCTTATAAGCAGATGCTCTGAAACAAAGTAAGCTATTTGCACTAATTAATAACAATACTTTTCTAAAACTTCAAAGAGTAATTTTGGTTATCCTTGGAGCCAATACTCATAATTGAAAAAATAATAGCTTAATTTTTATTATTTATCAAAGAAGACTAAAGTTATGACTAAATTCAGTAGTTTAATAGAAATTTCTAGCTTGAACTTTACTCTATAATGAATTAAACATGCAAATTTGGAAACCAATCTATAACATTGCTAATTGCTCATCTTATATAAGACTTTCAGATTATAACGAATCACCATTTTTCATAAGACTTATTTGAATAAAAAAAATTAGCCTTCTTACTACAAGAAAGGAGAGAAAAAATTTTAAGTATATAAAATTTTGATTTTGTAGATTTAGTAGTCAGTGTTCATAGAATCTATTTCTAGATAAAAGAATAGCAAGAAGAAATTTGTAAGTGTGTACTAATTTTGTCTTCAAAAGCAAATGAAGTTGGAAATTTCTAATATGCTCTTGATATTTCCTACCCAATAATACTATGAAATAAAAAAACATTTTTTAAAGTAGAAATTTTTAAATAGCTTATTAAGGCTAATATTTAGCTAAGAAAAGATGACTCCAATGTTATTAGATTCTTAGATATCCTCCTTAAGAGCAAAGAACTTGACAAGTATGATATGATTTATTTCCAATTTAAAAAGATCTAAATGCTATAGAACTTTTCAAACTTTAGCGTAAATGGTATCTTAGACCTGTATCATGAATTGAATTCATAATTTGATGAGGAGAATTCTTAAATTAACAACGATGCAGAATTATGTGAGAGAATCTATTTTGAATATGCTAACTTTCTATATGAAAAAACAAAAGCTCTCCGTATGGATAGATCAAAAGCAGAAAGATATCATTAAATATTTTCAGCCTTTCTAGACTCAATGCATTAGTCATATTATCATTATAAAAAATCACTTCCAATGGCTCTTAAGATAATGTTTGACTTAGAAGAAAGAATTTTCGATCAGGAGGTAAATAGGAAGAAGTTTGAAAGTAACAGAGAACAGTTTGAATAAATTAAAATAGACGATAAAATCTTATAGAATATGGTTTAGTAAATCACTATTTTCGTTAGAGAGTTACCAATATTTCTTTGGGCTACTGTTATAGACGAAATTTTATCCCATGTTATTGTAAAAGTTAAAATTGAAAATCCTGGTAAAAACCAAGAGGAATTTACACTAAAAGAATCGAAAAATTATGATAATTTTGTAGAAATAATGACCAAATTAACCATTATGCATCCTGGACACATGGCATGATATATAGTACCAATGCTTAATGCTTAAGAACTTAACTTAAACTAATTTGAGAATGCTTTGATTTGTCAAAAGAAACAGCAATTTGGTTTAAAGGTAAAAAATCAAGTAGAAAAAGAAAATGCAAATGCTTATCATGAACTTAAATAGTGCTAAGATCAAATAATGACTTTAATATAGATTATCCAACTATAAACATCATGTTCAGGAGCTAACTAAGTTCCTAACAAAATTGACTTAAATGTCTTTAAATCTGGAAAGTTAGTTTTGCCTACTATTGAAAATTTTTCTACTAACTCAGCATAAAGTGATGGAGCTTAAACTTAGCAAGCTATGTCTTATCTAGCATTTAAAACTGGAGGTTTAACTTTCAAAGGAGTAAAAAAAGATTATCATGTATACAGTTCAAAAGCTTAACCTAAAAGGATATGCGTTACAGCTGGTGACGGAAAAGATTATTACTTTATTTTGAAATTTGAAAATCGAACAGATATGAGAAAAGAAAGTAGAACTGCAAATGTGCTAAACCATATTAAGACAATTTTAGAAGAAGACTAAATTACTTAAAAATCTGATTTAAGTTTAAGTATTTACAAAATAATATCAATTGGACCATGCTATGCAATAATTGAATTCTTATAAAATTAGGAAACTATCAAAAGCGGAATACTTCAGCCAGAATGAAAGAAAAGAGGACTTGTAGTAGATACTGGTAGTTTGCAGTAGATTTAATTATAAAAAATACCAGATAAAAAGCAGCATAAACAGAAAGATAAAATTCATGAAATTCCTATCATTTGAAACTACCTTAACACAACTATTAAGTAAAATCCAATTCTTAACTCTTATATTCAAAACATTGCAAAAAACTGCCCTTATAAAATGTTCTTATTAAGAAGAAATTTTACTAGAAGTATGGCTGTGTGAAGTATGATTGGTTATATTTTGGGTATGGGAGATAGACATATTGACAATATAGTAATTGATAAGAAAACAGCAAAAATAACTCATATTGATTTTGATGCAATTTTTGAATATGGAAAGACATTACCAGTACCTGAATTTGTTCTTTTTAGATTAACTAATGAATTCTAGAGAGCAATGGGCTTTTGCTGAGAGTATGAATTTATAAAGATGTGCTGCTTGACTTTTCAGACAATGAAAAAGCATAAAAATGATATAATGAACATTCTTGAACCGTTTGTATATGATCCAATTATAGGACTTCATAAAAACTTTGATTTTCTTGATCATAATATAGAAACTTGCATAAAGATAATTGAAAGCAAATTAGAGGGATACTAAAATCTTAAAGCCAATCCTTTCAAAAATGTAGCATCATAGGTTATTTGGACAATAGAAGTAAGTACAAATGATAACATTTTAAAAAGTATGTACTATGGATGGTAGCCATGGGTTTGATCATTAATATTTATAAATATATATTAATTTACATTTCTCTAGTCTTTGATTACTTCATCTAGCTTTTACTTTTGAATTCTTAATATGATAAGTGTATTAAGTAATTGCTATTAGCACAAGAAATTTTATTAAATTTTATTTTAGAAGATTCTTAATATTAATAATGGAAAACTTAAATCTTAATGTAATTTAATAAAAGCCTTCTAATAAGGATAAACAAGCAATTATATTCCAGTTAAAAAGCTGAATTCTGTTTTGAATTACTTAGATAAAGCATGGTAAATATAAGATAAGGTAATTTTAGACAGATAAAATAAATTAAAGAATATTAGTATCTTTAATATGTTAATCTTAATTTAACTGCTAATTATTCTTCATCATTATAGCCAAATCTCACAATTTACAAGTTCTTATTAATTTAAATTATAAATAGACATATAGCTATGTTTCTTTTATTTTTAATCCTGCTTTAATTAAAATTTGCAAAAAATATTAATGAAATAAAGCTGAAGCACAAATAATTAGACTAGAGTAAAATAATAAGAAGATGTATTAAATTAGAAGAAACCATAGCAATTAAATAATTTATAATAGTTTATTATTTACATAACTATACTTCTCTTCAATTCCTAGAATATTATTTACACTACTTTTAATAGATAAATGATTATTATCTATAATTAACAAATTAGGAATAACTTGTTATCTATTTTAGACTATTAATTATCTATTAAATTTATAGTGAGTATAAAACAAAGGAAGTAGAGATAAATAATTGTATTGTAAATTTTATTGCTTAATTAAATATTTGCTAATGAAGGCATAGTTACCAAACTAATATTAAGAAAGGTCTTTAATCCAGATTTATGGTAAACAAGAAGGTGATAGAAATTGTGGCTATTGTAAAGGAAAAGTTGGATATTCTTCTTTCAGTTTTGGATCATCTCAAATGACATCAAAAGATTATGAAACTTTAATAAGAAGAGGATGAAGGAGGTGTGGTAATTATTACTATAAACCTGATCTTGATCCTCGTAAATCATGCTGCCAACTTTATACTTTAAATCTTAAAGTTCAAGAATTTAAGGCTAACAAAAAACAATAGTCGATCTGGAATAAATTTTAAAGATTTTTAGATGGAAATCTTGGATAAAATAAAATTGGTAAAAAGTAAATTAGATAATAAAAAAAAGACCAATTATAGCAAAAAATTCCTAGCGAAATATCACAGAGTGTCGATCAGTCTGTGCAACTATTTTTGCAAACTTACTAAATAAACGAGTAAATTTTATATGATATAAAAATAGATGCTAAGTTATAATGCTATACAACTAATGTGGCATTAATCTTAGGCTCGAAATTCTAGACTAAATGCTAGCTTAGCAAAGAAGAAATTGCTAATTTAATTTCTTCCAATATAACTTTTCCTTCCAATAAATTCTCCGTGAATGTTAAAAATAATTTCATTAATATTTCTCCTCTTCTAGAGTTTTAATTGGAAGAAGAAAAGCTATAAAATAAAGTAGATTAATAAGAAAACTAAGCAGACTAATAATAAAAGCATACATATAAATACGAAATTGTACCTGCCATGTTTAACTAAGAAGCTTATTAATTATATGCAAAGTATCAGAGAACTGTTCATAAAGAACCTCCACATAAAATATCTTAAAAAGGATATGAAGGATTTTTATGTGGAGATTTTTTGCTTCCTATAGGATAATTTCATATTGAACATAGAATAGATGGAGAGCTATTTGCTTTAGGGGTTTGCGACATTTTACCAAATGGTTTAAGTAGTGTTTATTTCATTTATGATGATAAATATAATTTTCTATCTCCAGGAATTTGAGGAGCATTATGAGAAATTCAATATTGCAAAGACAATAACTTAGAAAATTATTATATGGGATTTTATATTGATGATTGCCATAAAATGATGTATAAGGGTGAGTATTATCCATCTTAAATACTCTGTCCTATTACATATAATTGAGTTTATCTAGATCAAGTGAGAAATATAATTAAAGAGAAAAAGCTACATCAGCTAAGTGAAAAAGAGGGCATATAAGAAATGAAGCTCCCTTAAGATCTATAAAGTTTTAATCAAAATGTTACTTTTAATTTCAATGGAGACTTATATCCTCTAGAAGTAAGTTTCTTTATACTAGGCTTTTAATGCTTAAGGCTAGAAAGCAATGTCAAATTTACTCAAAGAGTTCATTCCAGTACTTGGTCAAGATATTGCAATAGAAGCACTTTTCAAAATTTGAAGACTATAAACTGAAATTAGTTAATAAACAATCATAAGAAATAAGTACTTTACATAGTGATATAGTAGAGTATCTATATAAGTTGATATAAAATAAGTATTATTCATATCATCATTTAAATTACTTTATTAATGCTTCTAAATATTTTAAATTTTGAAATCGCCGCTATTATAAAATGATAACCTCTAAGTTAAGTTTTCACTTTTCAACAAATAAGAAGTTCCATAAATCTAAACTTAACTAGTGCCTGTCGCTTAGAAATTTAAAATAAGGTAATAAGTTATTATAAGATGATAACTAGGATAGAATTGTAAGAAGTTCAACCTTTGTAGATGAGAAAAAAGAACTATTATTTTTAGAGTTTATTTTGAATAATCCTTGCCAAGCAGAAAATTTGTTAGTCCTTAAACTTAAAAGCAAAATGAAAAAAAGAAATTCTCCTATAAGAGTATCAGATAAAGATTAACCTAAAAAAGGCCAAATAATTAAAAAAGGTGATTAGTTAGATAAAAATGAAAATATTAGAAAATTTTAACTTAGATAAGAAAAATCTAAAGATAATAATGATACTTAAATAGTTTTAGATGATATTTCAAACACTGCAGAATAAAGCATAAGAAATTAATACTGAACAAAGTAAGATGATAATATTGATAAAAAATAAGTCAAATTTCTTTATGCTAATTTAAGTAAATAAATTTTAGAAACAAGACAAAGAAGAAATAATAACTTGAGACCTATTCTTAGTCAGAAGAGTGTAAAATTGAATTTTTAAGAAAATCAAATGGTAAAAAGAAGAAAAAATCGAAGATTTTCAGAAAAATTACATAACTCAACTTCAATGCTTTGAATAAAAACTTTGAATTAATAATGTTATAATTAATTATGCTTTATACCTAGACTTTGTCTTTATTTAACATTTTTTAATAAGTTTAAGTATAAATAGTTTCTTAAATTTGTTTAACATTATGTCTCTTTAATCTTTTTATATTTGCAACTAAAAATTTATTTTAGACTAGTAAAAAATGATATTCCGTGAGTATTTTAAAATAATTCTTCTAATACATTAAAGCCAAATTTTTATTTGATTAATTCTAAAAGCAACTAGTTAAAAATAGACTTTTCAAATGGTAAATAAAAAACAATAAACTTATAAAGATTTAATTTTACTATTTATTTCATTTACTTTTAGATTAAAAATTTAATATCAACAATTTTCTTCTAAATCTTAGAAGTAGTTCTAAATATATTTTATAAATAGGAAGAAAAGTGAATTTTAGAGTCAATTTAATTTTGGTGTAAATTTTAAGATTTTTCAAATTTTAAGCCATTCTTTTGCTGTATGGACTATTTCCCATCTAGTATTATTTATGTTTTCTGGATCTGCTTAATTTGGTTAGAAAAGATCAAATGTATGTGCTGCTATATTCATATTAACAGCTACCAAGCTTTCACTTAAATTTTTGACATAACATCCACTAGTGGTAGGATCTAACAGTTGATTAGAAAATACAATATTTGAATATCGTTACGAATAAGTTTCTGACTTTCCAAAATTCTATTCAGTCCACAAAGGATTGAAAGAAACATTTTCACCAAATGTTTTCTTACAATAGCTATGTAAAGTAGTTTCACTTTCTTTTAAATTTCAGAACAAATCAGTTTCCCCATTACTAAACAGAAATTAAATGAATTAGGTACAACTCAAATATTTCCAATAAACTGATCCTACTTGTTAAGGATCTTTCTTAATTAAGTAATTAAATTAACTTTCCCAATTCTTCACTTCATTCTTTTACCAAACGTTAGCTGCTTCTACTATAGCGAAAATAGTATTTTTTTCATCTGCATCTTATCCATAAGATACTATTTTTTAACAAGCTTTAACCACAGGCCAACTTTCCATTACAACTCTATAAGGATAATTAAAGATAGTCAAATCTTGAAATCCTTATTTAATATAAAAGTACAAGTTAAATATTCCTGAACTATTCTAAATATCGTTAGCATATAAACCTTTTTGCTTTAAGTCATTTCCTAACTAAATAATTTAGTCTTTAGGTTTAGAAATATAAGTATACAGAGACTGAAATCCCTTCTTAGCTATTTTATAACAGCTTTAATTGGTATATCAAAAGACTTGGCTTATATATTTGTAATAAGCATATTAATCAGTTTCGTTTAGCAAAAGTTAATAGGGAGCTGCACTTGCAATACTTGCATCTACCACTTAAGGATATCGCATACGCATTCAACCAGATAAAACCCCACAATAAGAACCTCCTAAAGTTAAGACTTTTCCTTGGATGTTATTTTTCTGCTTGAATCAAACAATAATTCTTTCATAATCCTTCAAAGCTTAATTTATATCAAGAAACTATAGATATTAGTCAGATTAATTTCCAAAAGGTAAACTTTCTCCGAAATATCTATGCTCTATAGCTAAAACAGCAGCATTTCATAAAGGGGCAACATGATATTCCCAAAATCCAGCTAAAGTCAAAGTGATATCAGCCTCACATCCAGTGATTACAAAAAGAGGAGAATTTATACTGGAATTATAGTTCAAGTTATACAAAAATCTCTAGTTAAATGTTCTTGTATCATTTTAAGAAAAATGATCCAAGTTCTATACAAAATAATCAAGAGTAAATCCTTTAGGAATATAGCTTTAAGAAATACCTATAAATCCATAAAAACATAGCATAAGAAGTATTCTTTTCATTATTTGACTTTAATATTTATTAGATTAAGCATCCTTAGCAAATTAATAGTTTAAATAGGATTAAAACTAAATAAAAAGAACTTAAATTAAACTAAAGAGTAATTCAAAATTACAACTTATTAATATAGACTTTTAATTTAGTAAAGAAATGCTCTAAAGCTACTATTCTATCTTCTTCTCTTTTAAATCCTAGTAATAATTGACAAATATTAAGACGCTTTTCGTACTAGAATAAAAATTCTGCTATAACTAAATTTTTTTATTAGTAACTCCTGAATTAAAAATTACAGTTTAACATCATTTTAACGATTTATCTACATTTTCTAAAAGGGAAGCAAAAACCCTAAATTTTTCAAAGAAATCATATTATAGACAATATCAATAAACTCTCTACTCCTTTCTGAATAGTTATGGTATTACAGGTACTAATTCAGAAATTATTTTATTTATTGTTTTTTGCTTTACCATTCTTGGCATTCGTTTTGTTCATTTTATAGATTAAATTTGATTTCTTTAGGCTGTATTTATAATTTCTAAGGTTAAACAAGTCTTATTCTTTATCTACTTTCAATTTATCTGCTCTAAATCAAATTATTTACGTTCTAAATTGCGTTTCTTTACTAATTGTTAGGAGAAACATTTGGAATTATTTCTTGCAAGAATCTGGAGTAACTAATGAACTATATTTTAGAACTGCTGTTCTATTTTTCAGACTTTTAAACTTAATTTCTTAACATTTATTTGGAGTAAGGTCTCTATCAATGAGAAGGAGCTTAAGAAATTTATGGAAATGATTTATTATCATAGTCAAATGATAGAGATAGTTGCTTTTACTTAGATTTCATAGCTTATGTCTTAATTACTAAATTTTAAGGAGCTAATTACATTTAAATTTTCTTTTTTGCTAGTCTTTGTTAACTCTATGTAGTCTGCATTCTTGATTTCCACAATTAACTGAGAGCACCTCCTACTTGTTACTCTTTGTTTTCCATATATAATAACTAATATGAAGAATAATTAAAGCTATATTAATAACTATATCACTTAAAATTTAGATCATAAGAGTAAAGCTAAAATATTCCTTAATTATTACTAAGCTATAATCTCTTACTTAATATAGTTGATCATTACCGTTAATATTCCAAAAACATTCTTTTCTTCTTTTACTTTTATCAATCTTTCTCAAATAAAACTTACAGTGCATTATCTCCATAGCAATAGTTAAGTGAATTAAAAGAAACTAAAAATATTGTTTAATAATTTAGTTGATTGATCAAAAAAATGGTATAAATACTATATTAATGTCCAAAATAATTTAAATGATAGTTAAAATTTCTAAAGCTTTATTACTTAAGTAGACATTTACCACTTAGCAAAAGTTATTATCATTAGTAAAACACTTGGATATTACCTATATTTAAGCTTTTCTTTATAACATTAATTAATTTTATATTCTTACGTTCTAATTTTTTAATATCCCTTCAGATAGAAAAAATAAAAATACTAAAATTACAAAGAACTTTTAAAATAATTAAGCCTTTTTTAACAAAACCTAGTCTAAATCATAACTATAGAGATTAATTTTAATTATTTAATGAAGCATAACTAGTTACTGGGTAGTTTTCATTTTAAAAAGTTAAAAGCAATTCAATAATAAAAAGAAAATAAAAAAATTATCATGGTTATAAATTAATGAATCTATTAAGTTATTATATAAATAGGTTTCAAATTTTTAATTTAATTATGTTATTATTCTAGAAAAACCAGTATCTTATTCTTTAACATGTAAAATAAAGAATTTCAGGATTTTTATAAATTAAATCAGTAGTAAGTTACATCCTTAAGTTGATTTTTTTAGTTTTTGGTGATATAAATGCTATATTTAATCATTAAGAATCACTATAGAAGCTCTATTTTAGATTTTTTTTATATTGGTAATGTAATTTATTTTTCCGATATCTATTTTATAGCATAAATCACTTTTATAACTAGTTTTTAATAAACTGCTTAATTATAAATTAAAAATACTTATAAGCGAAAGCTTAATGATAAATGACTTTCTCTAACTTTTCTAAAATTAATTGTACAATGTTCAATAAACTTTTATATATCTCACATACATCCTTGCTTCCCTGACTTTTTGCCTCCCAGTAATTTCTTTGCTCCTTCTATAACTCTATGCACATCTATGCTCAATCAGTGCAAAATATTGGGATTTTTTTCCACTATTCTAATATAATCTTATTCACTCAGTTTATCCTCAATTTATCATTTCTTAAAGGTATTTTAAACTAAATCGTTTATAAGATTCTAGTCAAGCTGTAACTTTGCTTAAGCTAAGGAAGCAGATAAAATTTCTGATAAGTCTGATTGTGTAATGTAACCATTCTGTTAAATATCCATTATTCTAAAAACCAAAGAAGCCTATTCGTGCAGACCATTTAAAGACTTAAGAGCTCTAGATTGTATCTTTTTGTTAGGAGATTAAGTTCCTTCCTTGTTTTTCAAAATATTTTAAGTGATATAGCTTGACATAAGAGTGTTGATTCCTATTAAGAATTCTCTGAAATTAATGACTCCATCACCATTTACATCAAATATCTTAAAAATTTATTTACTTGCTATTGATTGCTAGTCAATATCAAGCATTTAGCAGAATTCCTCATAATCTATAACTCCATCCTCAATTTTAGATGAACTGATATATTAAAAGTGTGTATGAAGATGTAGTACAAGTTCTTCGCTGAAAGTAGTAGCTTGAATATACTCTTAGACTTCATTGGCTCTTAATTTAGTCATTGCTCTTTTTTTAGAAGAATTACCTGAACCCATTTAATTAAATTACACAATAAAAGCATATTTTACAACCATCACTCATTTACTTTATTACTCTAATGATCACTTTATATGCTTTAACTAATGTGATAGCTACTTTTTTATTAAGTGCTAGAGTTATTAAAATTCAAGCAAAGATATTAAGCAACAGTTGGGATTGAACATTTTTCAATTAAACGGAAAGCAAGTATTACCAGTTTACTATTTCTAATCACTTGCCTAATTAATAAGTGAAAATCATTATCTTAGAGTGCTTGCGAGCAATAAAGCTAGAATTTGCTCATATTTCTTAAAAGCATTCTAAAATTAGATTGGTATATAAATACTGAAATTATACTTATAGCTCTATTTAGTTAAAATTAGGAAGGTAAGCAAAATTTATCTTTGATTAAGTTTAAATTAGGAATGCTATTTAAAGATATGTAGGATCAATTTATTAATGCATATTACTTAATGACTTTCCTTATACACTCTGCTTATTAAATAATGAATATGTATTTAATTGCTTATGAACTTGATTCTGACTGCTAATTGCTAGCATCTTTAGCAATAATAACTTAAAAGTTAATCTATTATTATAAAAATAGAATCTTCATCTAATCAGCTTTATTTGCATAATTCTTTGATTTATTAACTATCTAGCATAATTTATGACTTACCTTGCTAAGATTTTTGCGTTACTTGTATAGAACTAATATTTTGTAATAAAAGGATAAAATGATTAAATAATTGCTTAGTTTTCAACTGTCTCAATGATGAGAGAAGGAGATAATAAATTTATTAATTGTTAGAATTTATAAATTTAGAGTTTTTTAATTTAAAGTGTTTAGCTGAGATATATTAAACACAAATGTTTTAAATCTGTATCATTCAAACTTTTATAAAAATGAGAGTAGTATTTTTCCTTTTGACCTCAGTTTTGATTGGCTCCGTTTTCAGTATAAGCTGTCCTAGTTGGGAAGCTTCTAATAAAGTTAATGCAACTCTGTGTATCTAAAATTCTATTTCAGCTCATGAAGTTTTAGTAAATTCTGTAATAGATAATAAAACAGAAGCTTGCTTCATTGCTGATATTTTTAGAGCCATCAATGTAGAGGATTAAGTAGCTTGGTCTGTTACTCAAAATACGACTACAAATACAACTACAAATACAACTACAGATTCAACTACAAATTCAACTTAAACTAACACCACTAGTGGATAAAATGAAACAGTTCAAACTTTTGAACATGGCATATTTACATAGGCAACTGTTGACTTAAATAAAGATATTTTCCATCATATCGAAAAGCAAGCAGTTAATAAAAGTGATAATTCCACTGTTTTCTAGTAGATTGAGAAAAAAATTTGTTCTTTCAGCAGAAATTATTTCTATAATAAATTTTAATGCGAAGATTTTCTTTAGCTTTACAAAGTAAGCAACAAAGATAAACTACCTAAGCTTGATGATTGGCTTAGTAAGTTTGGAAATGTCAAACCTAAAGACAAAGATGGAGGATGGGAAACATGTTCAGTCGATGAAGAATGTGAATCACATTAATGTTTATGTACACCAAGAGTTTTCTAAGATGAAAAAAAACGTCGTGGAAGATGTATGACATCTGTTTACGATGATCTTTTTGAAGAATTCTTTGATACTGTTTGCTTTTCTAACGGTCCTGGAAATTATGTTTAAGATATGTGTACTTATCAGCTTTTTATTTAATATGGACATGCCATAAAATAGTTGGATGAAAATGAGGAAAAAAATTTAACTTCAGGACTTGAAATTTTTACAGATTATTAAGTTTTAAACAAAGTTAAATTAGAAAATTAAATAAAGGAAATCTATTATTGGACTAAAGTTTACAAGAATTTACAATAAGTTGCTGATGCTGTTGCTATGTCTACTCTCACATTAGTATTAATAATAATTGGATCTATTATAGCTTGTGCACTTTGCGTTCTTTTCATTTGTTGCTGCTTCTGTTATGCTGCTGTGAAGGCGGACAACAAAGATTACAAAAAATTGAATGCTTGATCGAAAAACTAAAACATAAACTCTTCCTAAATAAAATTCTATTTATGATATATTAATTAAAATCTATCAAATTACCTAAATATTTACTTCCAAGTTTTCTTATAGCCATTCCTTATTAAAATTTGAACTTTCAAAGTGTTTAAAATAAATATTTTCCAACTAAATTAATGTTAATCTTATAATACTTCAATAATTTATTAGTAATACTTAAGAATAAGCCTTAAGAAATACCTTAGCATAAGTATTGCTAGAATCAAACTATAATTTATAACAATCATCGCTATAAATATCTTGAAGGAGCTCCCATTAGCAAATTATATGATGATGAGAAAGTCTAACGAAGCATATTTACAGATTGATAATAAGTAAATTAGTGTTTACTTTATTTACTCAAATACATTCAAATTTATCCTTTTTTAAGCATTATTGATTCTCATTATTTCATTCCTATTATAGTATTTAACACTCCTTTCGGCAGATATCTTCTATATATGATCAAATTCTTAGATTGGCTAAATTATATCTTTTTTCTTTTATAAAAGGATAAAAGTAAATTTATTTTTGGAGTAATAAATAAAGAAAAAAAAGGAAAGATAACCTAAAAAATAAAATTAAATAAGGGGAATTAGATTATCTAATCTTTAAATATGAATATAGCTAAATAATTTTATTAATATTTAACTAATTCTTAAACATATGCTTTAAAATAAATAAATAAATCTATTAAATAAATATTTATTTTTCATGATTCATGATTGTTGGCAAAGTATTTTTAGCATAAAGAGAATTAATAATTTAAAATCTTTAATTTTATGATTAACTTTAAATTAAATTTCTTTATTAGCTTTAATATTTCAAATATTAATCATTTTTCATATTTAAATTAATTAAATTGCTTTAGTAATTCGCTAAGCAAATGGTCAGAATTCCTTAATTAGTACTGAAGTAAATATTAGTTTTACATTAGCTAGATTATTTATTAAAACTAGTATAAATAATAAAATAAAGAAATTAGAGGAAATAATAAAAACAACAAGTATTTTATATTTTGGTTTTTATAAAAATCTTAGTGCTTTTACTTTTAATTCTTATGAAAGATAAAATTAAGCAATATCATATCCATATAAATTTAGAACCTTTTAATTTATCCTAAATGCTTGTGTAGTTTAAAATCTTCTTATTTGCAATGAAGATCTTATTCAATCCACAAAATTCCTTATTTTTTTTATCCTTTTAAACATAATTTTTTATTAATAGCCACAACAATTGTTAGTTACTGAGTCAAATTTAAATTCTAATTAATATTTAATGGGATTTGGTATATTTCTATATTTAATAAATTATGTACTAAATGCAGTTGAACATAAAGCAATCTAAACATAATAGATAATTCATAAGATATATGTTTTGTTTTGAGTAATATTAGTTAAAGAGTATTAAGTTAAAGATATAAATTCCAAGTTGCTCATATTTATAGTAATCGTTACAATTTACTCTTTACTTTATCATTAATAAATGAAACTATTAAAAGAGATTTGCTAGTTACTTTTGCTTTCGGTAATATCAACTGCTCTATGTCCTTAATGATAATGCTCTGATACTATAGGGTCTAAATATTACATATCTTCATATCAGTCTTCTTAAATTTACTTAACTGGAGATTATAACTGTGACAAATACCAAGTAGCAAGCCTATTTTCAGCTACTAAAGAAATAGATACATGTAGCCATTCTAAATTGAATACTTGCAAGGAAGGAGATTATTTTGGAAAGTGTGGAGTTTATAATTATACTGATGTAACAATCCCTGGCTTCGTTTAAATAGAAAGTAATTTATTTTATAAAACTGACTGCATGAGTGATAATGACTTATATGATTTATGTTAAATTCAAGATAAAACTAACAATAAAACTTAACCTTGGTTGAAAGACTTAAATTTAAAAACAGGATGGGCACGCTGCTACAAAGATGAAGAGTGTCTCTCAAAACATTGTACTTGCACACCATCTTCTACAGGAGAGGGAAGATGCTCGATTTCTTATTATGATTATTAAATGCTATTACAAGTATAAAACGATATTTACTGCCAAGGATATGCTAACCTTTATTGCAGTTTGCTTGAAATTATAGATTTTTCCATTTTTTAAGTTTCTGATTCTTCTTCTAAACCAATAAAATCAGCATTTTGGACTAGTATTGTTGAAAATGATTTGAGCTGTATAGATAATTCACAATATGAAGATACTAGATATTACTAAAAATATTACAAATTCGAATAGATTTTTGAAGGCTTCTCATGGCTAAATTCGAACGCAGCTTACCTATACATTAGTACCATAATATTCTTATTAATTGTATGATTGAGCAGCTTTAACTTTTATTATTTTAATTGCTATCCATCTTAATAAATTTAACCTCGTTATTTATTTTATTTTTCTATCTTTATCTGAAAGCTTTTACTTTACTTGTCTACCAACTTAAATTGCTTATAAATTTAAAATAAAGCTAATCTAGTCCTATCCTCTAAATACTTAAAAATAAACTTAAAAGTTATTTAAATTAAATAAAATAAGAATAATTTCTATTTTTGCAAATTAGGATTTAAATAGCAGGTTAAAGAAGATAATTAATCTTTAGTTCTAATTAAAGAAATTAAAATGAATCAATTAATAAATTAAAAATGAGTATCTTACACTTAATCTTAATATTTATTTATAAATAGCTTAAAATTATAGCCTTTTTTATTTTTATTAATCCCTTACTCTTAAGAATTATTTTTTAATTGAATCGTATGCTTTTACTTAATTTTTAACTTGATTTTTAATTAAAAAATTAATAGTTAAGAATTATTTGCTATTCTACAGTTAATCATTAATTAAGTATGCAAAAACTATTTTGCTGAGGTTATTAGATTAGATAATTCACCTATGTAAACCTAAATTAGCCTTACGAGTATGTAATTAAGTGTAGCTATTCTTAACTAATAAAGTATTTACTAACTTAGTTATTATTTAGAGTTTTTGCTTAGTATTCTAAAAATTAAAATTGCTTTAATTATTAAACATAAGAGTAGTTAACTAACTTAAATTTATACCTTTTTAAATCATTATTTCATTTATCTTGAATTAAGGCTTTTCCATTTAATTAGAACTTTAGAGGAGATAAGTATTAACCATATTAATACTCAGTTGAAAAAGAATAATATTGCCTTTAGTTTAATGTTCTTTTACCTTAATCTTTAAACATAAAATTGGCATGGGTTTATCTAACTTAGTCAGCATGTAAGATGCTTTTTCATTTTAATAGATAGTTTATTTCTAAATTATAAAATAAAGCTTGAACTATGTTATAAGCATACTAATATGTAATATTCACTTTCTATTATTCACAAACTAAATAGCCTATAAAATAAATATTGCTGTTCTACTTTTAAAATATTTATTGATATTTCTATCTAAAATAACTTAGGATTTTATATTAGTTATTTTATAGAATTACTAATTTTAATTTTTTAAAACTAGACATTAAGCTTAAAAATTAAATAAAGTTTATTTAAATCATAACACTTTAAGAAGTGAAGAAGCTATATTTAGATTTCTTATTTTTAAAGAATCTTTAAGATTAGAGAGTTTTCTTGCTTATCTTATTTGATAGAAATAATCTATTGTTTATTAGCTTTTATTTATTATGCTCAAACTCTAAAAAATCCTTAGTTCTTAGATCTAATATAAGTTTACTGCTTTAAGCTGAGATTATTAAAAACTTTAATTAAAATTACCTATTTAAAGTATTATCTCTTAATTATTATAATCTCTATTACCTAAAGAGAACAAATTTGAAATAAGGCTCAAATTTACTAATAAAAGGGCAAAACTATTAAATATCAAACGATATAAATACTATAATCTAGTTTATAATATCAATAAGAATCATTTCTGCTTTAAATCTAAGCTATCTTTAAAAGCATATGTGATGAATAGGTTAGGAGATAGTAAAAAGGTTAAATCTAAACTTTAGATCTTAATTAAAAATCTTCTAAATTAATTAATTTGATAGCAATTGTAAGGCATCGTTATAACTGCAAACATTTAGAATTCATAAAGAAAAAATAAATGTAGATATCATATTTTATAATCTAAACATTCATAAAGTTAAATTTTCTTTAAGAAGAAAACATAAAATGACAGCAACTTTAAATTTAGTAATTTATTTGAATCTTTAAGTAAGTTAGTATAAAGAAAATCTTTATGTAACTAAGATTTATTAAACTATTACTAACGTAATCAAATTGTATAATAATAAAGATAGCCTTATAATTAAAATGGAAATAATTAGATTAACAGAAAGTCTAAAAGAGATTGCTTAATAGTAATATTTAAAAAAATTTAAATAAACATATTTCAGTTTTTTAAATCTAGTTATCCCGAATGATTAAAAATATTCATTATTGAGGTAATATTAATACAAAATGATTAAATAAAGTGGATTAAATAAGATGAAAAAAATTATAATATGTTTACAACTATTAATATTACCGAAGGGAATACTTTTATTAAATACACAAGCAATAACATTAAAATAAAGATATTAACCATTAAACTAGTTATTAAATATCTAAAGATAAATTTATTTATTTATCTTAGCTTATAGATATTCTTAATAATAATGGATGATGAAGTAAATAAAGGAAGATAATTACAAGTAAAAATAGGGAGTGCAACTTATATATTAGAATTAACGAAAATATATTGAAGATTGAATGCTTAGAATCATTTATATTATTTACCCTAAATTAGATCTTTTATGAATCTATCCATTTTATCGTTCTCCTCTAACATTTCTTTAACAGCTTTATCTTTCGCAATATGCTACTTTAATTAGGAATAATTAACTGTTTTACAGATCTTTCTAGAAAAATTACCTTTTTTAATTCTACAACTTATGAGCTTTTATCATTATGAAGGTCTTTATTTCTTTCTTCAAAACTTTAGTATCATAGTTTAATTTTTTGTTGTCTCTAATTTAAAGTTTACCTTATTTAGAATACGCGAGTTACAGTGTTTTAAGAAGTTCTAATCAATTTCCCAGATTTACTTTCAAATATGCTTTTATCATTTTTCTTATCAGTTTTGTTTTGCAATCTTTTATCTTACTTAGTTTACAGTCATTTCTTGTTTCATGCATTTAAGCTTTATCTCTTTAATTTCATTTGATGTTAAAGCTTTTTCAAGCTAATTTTAATTTATTTAGAGTACAGTACAGTCTGTTTAGCAATGGACAAAGTTTTTTCTTGGTATGTTATGAAGAATTTCAAAAATACCAAACAATGATTTACTTTCTAAAACCTTTATATTATAATTATATTGCTGCTAGAATGTCTGCACTTCCCAAGTTTTCTCTGAATTTGGTTAAACTAATCTACTCTTTATACCGATTTTTTTTTGAAGAGTAACTTTTCCACTCCAAAGAATATAAAAAAACTAGGGAGGATCTCCTTCATTATAAATATTCTAAGCTTTTCTATACCTTTTTGCTATCATATAAGAAGAGAGAAGCCCTTTTTTAAAGTCTGAGATATTGAATAATTCTTATATTTCACATAGAAAATTATAGATTTAATTTTTTTCCTTTTTCTTAGCTATATAATAAACTTCTAAGTAGCTATCTCTATCATATACAAGAGTGTCTACGTGAGTATGAGCTATGCAAGATGCTGTTCTTTTTTCTCTTTCTTTTAAAGCAGCTTCTCCCAACATATCAGATCATCCAAGCTCCACAAGGAGCTTATTATTTCCTAGAAAATATTTATAAACACCTACTTTTCCTTTGGTTATAATGAACATCTAATCACCAAAGGTATTTTCTTCAATGATGACCTCTCCTTAGTTAAATTACTTAGCTTTAAAGGTGGTGCAAGCATATCTGCATTGTATTTTGGACAAATAATTGAAAGGATAGATTGCTTAAATAAATTCAGTAAAAGCATTTATTTCAAGCTCGCTTCAATTTTAATGGTGTTTCTGAACTATAATGGTTGGATTATCTTTCATTTTATTGTAAAAATCTAAAGATTTTTTGATTATCTATGAGTTAAAGTTAATCACTCCATTACTCTACTTAGAAATTTTGTTTCTTATAGCAGCAGTTTTAGGTGATTTTAGTAAATTATGCCAGTTAACTACCTCAACTGAAGATTATGGCTAGTGTCTTAAATTAGTTAACTGTTTAGTCATTTTTCTTTTAAATGATCTGATTGCATTTTATAAATTAGCATCTTGGTCTTTTTCTTTTTCATTATTTTACTCTTTCGGTTATGCTTCTTTAAATTAAATCCTATCAATCTTTTCTTCTAAGCGTTTCTTTATTTTTAAACTGTTTATAGATATATTACTAATATCTGGTGTTAAATCTTGTGTAGTAAAACCACTTAAGTGGCTTGGAACGATATCAGACTGGTCTTATGATTCTTTACAGTAATCTTCGTTTTATTTAAGATTATGAAAACTTTAATTGGATTATATAGCATTTTAATATAAATCAGGCTAATAGAAATTTTATTTTTGACTAGAATAGCTATTTTGCTTATCTCTAAATAGCTCCTAAAATTATGCTGAGCTTCCTAAACTATTACTAAATTTCTTTTTTCAAGATTTATACCAATTTAAGTTAAACTTTTAATGCTAGACTTGCTTCTTGGGAGTTACAGGAGTAGATTTATTACTTCTATTAACAAATCTATCTTAATTTTGGTATTCTTTATTTATCTAATTCTTCTAGCTTAAACTTAGCTTTTCCTTAAATTTATTTTTCAATAAACTTTCTCGATTTTTTATTACTAGGCTATGATTAAGGTGATGTCTATTGTTTATTTTCGCCAAGTTTAATTGGTTTTTTCGTTAGAACTGTTGAGAAATACTATTTTTGTCATAAAAAGGAAAAGGACTATTATCTTTTGACTTAATCTTTAAGATTTCTCTTGAAAATTTGTTATCAAAGTCTTATAAGAGCTAATAGTCCTAGGTGTTCATTTACTTAACAATTAAAGACGAATTCCTAGCTTTTTAATAAGAATCTTATAAAGGAGCATTATATACTTCAAAGCTTTTGTTGCTTTTCAGCATTTTAGTGATTATTAAAATGAATTAATAATTAATTCAATAAACTAACTTACTTCACTATGGCGCTTATTACTTATTTAGTTTTAAGTCTATTTTGGCTTACAATCTTTAAAGCAAAAAATTGGAAGACTATGTAATTAAAATATTGTATTAGATTTGCTTACTTCAAAGGTATTTTAGATTTAAGTATATATTGTATCTAAAAGCGTTAATTCTTGCTTAATAGGTTCTGTGTTTTATGTTAGCATTAAAATTTAGTAATGAAACTAATAAACGAATTAATATATCAATCTTAGAATTTATATCTAACTTAATATGTACTTAAATCATCTTAATTAGACTTTATTCTCTATACATTTATCTAAACTTACTATGCTGAAATTAGCATTGCCTTATCTTTCAAATGAAAGGCTTAATAAAATTAATGTGAATATACTTAATAATATTTGAATAAGAGTTAAGCTTTTATTTGTATTGAAAAATGTTTTCCAAGCATAGAAAATTAATATATTTAAGATCATAAAACCAACAAGACTACTCAATTTACCTAAATAAAATTATAAGTCTAAATATATTAATTTATCAATATTTTGAGTTAACTAAAAAAGCATCAATATTATAATATTACTATTTATTTTTCATTAAGCAACTAGATTGAAACCACATAATCCAATATAACCTTTAAATTTTACTTTTATTGGCTATAATTAAGAAAATTGTATATAATTTAATCGAATGATTAAATTATTAGTAGCAAAAGAATTCTTTCATTGGCGTTCTTAGAAGATTAAAAAGTTCCTAATAAGGCTATTGAGTTATCAACTAAAATTATAAATAGTTTCTACTAAATTGCATGTCTATTACCATACTAAGCCTAATTTAACTAAACTCCTATAATTTGTGATATTTTAGTTATAAACTAAATTAAATACTTTATTTGCAATCAATATATATAAATATAAGCTGTTTAGTTATTGAGAGTTCTTTCTATTTAAAGCACAACTTAAGTCAGCTATTTATTATATTAATCTCCCTTTATAGTTTTTATAAAGAAATATAAATAAAACAGTAGCTTTAATAATTAAGTCCAATATTCCTAATTTAATTTTCTTGGAGTAGAAGCTACCTCTAAATCTACTATCTAGCTTAAATTAATTGATAATATTTAAATTTATCTAGCATTAATAAACTAATTATTCCTATGAATTATTTATACTTCTTAGTCTTATATATCAAAATATATCAAATCTCAATAAATATAAATATAAAGATGAAGCATAATAAGAAATGATACTAAATAGGCTGTATCTCAATCACCTTAGCATTTAAATACTTATACTAATAGCTCTTAGCTGTATGATTATATTCACTTCTAATTTTATTTATTCTTTAATATTTAATTATAATCTAATTAAAATACTTCCTTATAAGAATGGAATTGTGACTGGCATTCCTAGCTTTAAATGTAATTTTTAAAAATAAGCAAAAATAGATAATAAAGCTTAGTTGTATGCTAGTTATGCAAATCTCTTTTCTTATGACTAATATACAAAATTTAATTAAAATTAAAAAGATTTCTAAGTAATTAAAGATA